>BGPT01000686.1:71015-98790 GCA_003297045.1 Symbiodinium sp. clade C Y103
CTACGTCACCACTACTCTAGGTCACCACTACTCTAGGTCACCACTTCTCTAGGTCACCACTTCTCTAGGTCACCACTACTCTACGTCTTCACTACTCTAAGTCCCACAATTCTATTTGTCCGTAACTCGGAAGATTGCTTCCCAACTTCCTTTGACAATCATCTTGAGAAGTGGTTTGATATACCATATCATCCATCTTAAGTTGCAGGTTGGAAACTCCTATCATGACTATGATTTGGGGGATTGAAGATCCAGACCTCCACCCCCTCCATCGGCCACAGATCCCTCAGACTCCCTTTCCCTGTGCCTGCCGCGTCTGTTAACCTGTGCAAGGCTTGTAGCTGAAAGACAAACAACGGAGCCATGTCACTTTGAATGTGCTTGTTTCCACGCAATGACGGGCTTGCAGTGGAACTAGAACCTATGGCGAAATGTATCCAGGGTAGCTGGATTAACCCTCCAACCAATCATCAATCTACGTCATCACAAAAGGCTGGACCCACACCATGCTGAGAGCCCCAGCGCATGCAAATCAGGGCCTGGGCTGCGACAGGTGCTTTCCCTTACGAAGTGGCAAGATCTTTCACCCAAAGGGGGGGTCCTTGAATCGGGGATCCCAAAACCATGGGTGTCAATACTAAAATGATCTAAAGTAGATGATTTGGGGGTACCCCAATGTTAGGAAACCTCCAAATAAGAGGACCATCTCTTGGATGGCTAAGTTTTCACCCATCTTTTTCATACAGCCCGGATGGGCAGCCAGATTTTCCTCAGAAGGCTGACATATGACCGGTGAGGGCAGGGAATATTTCTGGCCGTGGCTCAGAATCAAAGACCCTCCAAAAATGATGGTCCAATTAGATGTGCATCCCAGTTAGTAGGTGGTTCATAATCCATACACAGAGCCCATGTAAAACTATAACCCATACATAACCCCTGTGTACCCTAATCCAGATAGCCTGTATGACCTAAAGTACAATATAAATCTATGACTTACAGCCCATACTGATATCCTGGGGTACACTAACATAGATGTGGAAAAAAAATCACCATCTGTATATAGATATATTCGTAGGGAAATCGTAGATTTTCCACAGCTCTCTCTCTCTCTCTCTCTCTCTCTTAGTTTACCCTATGGGTAATATATCATATATGATCATATATGGTCATATGCTAATGACTCACTTGCAACACACAACTGGGATACATCCACAGCCGCAGCCCTCGTCGAAGCCGAGCGGCCCACTCCCAGCAGCAACGTCTGGAGTGTTGCGCTGAGGGAAGGATGGGGCACCTGCCGGTGGCGCGCCCAGATGGTGAAACCCAGTGCCCCAAACAACGAACAGAATAGGCTTCGGATAAATTTGGGAAGATCAGATTCAAGAAAAACGATGGTTAATGAAGGTGTTTCAATTTGGGAAAAACACTTTGTAGCCAACCATTTGT
Organism: Symbiodinium sp. clade C Y103; assembly: GCA_003297045.1. Taxonomy (NCBI): domain Eukaryota; class Dinophyceae; order Suessiales; family Symbiodiniaceae; genus Cladocopium; species Cladocopium sp. clade C. Next base: position 72,462 of record BGPT01000686.1, read on the forward strand.
TGAAAAAAGGCTTAAGAAAACAATGGAAATACTATGAAATACTTGGAAGTCGAAACAAAAAGACTCAGCCCAGTGCACCTCCACACAACAAGCCACTAAGACGGGACCTCAACGTGGATGGCAAGGGGATGCCGACCAAACGCCATGTGGGGCAACATATCAACGGAGGTTTCTCAACATTGGGACCTCCAAGTCTTCAGATGCTTGAGGACTTTGCCCACCAACAAGAGAATGATTGGGTGTTTCATAGCAATACCCATCTCGAAGCGACTGAAATGGATTTGCGCCCAATCCCATGGTTGAGAACATCCCTTTCTGCATCTTCATGGCCATGAATTGCTGTGAAATGCCCCATTTCCCACTGAAATCCTCATTTTTCATGGTAAAACCACCATGTTTGATGGCAATACCATTCTAAATTGCGATGAAATCCCCTGTTTCACTGAGCTCCAGACCCACATAGTCATGACTTTGAATTGGCGAGGGGCTGACCATGGCAGCTGCGATTGTTTGATTCCCTGGAGTTTTTCTTAATTGCACTGCTTGAACGGAAAAAGAAGAAGAAACGACGGTTGATTGAAAGGTTTCGAAATCCAATTCAATCAATGTTTGATGAGAAGAACAAGGGTTTCTCTGTCTTGGTTTGCTTCAAAGAATCCTTCGGTTCACCATCCTTTGGTCAATGATTGAACCACCACCGGAGACGTAGCAGCCCTGAGAAAAGCAAGCCAAACTTAACTATCAAACAGTCCGACCGTGAGTCCTGAGGGCCAAATGAACCAAAAACTCCTTTGAGAAATTTCAACACTCCTCAAACTCTTCACAGCATTCGGTCATGATAACTTCCCCAGATGTTGGAGTACCAAAGGATACCATCCCCATTGTTGATCCAGTTCTTGCCATAGTTTACCCTCTGGTTATCCAACATGACTTGCCGGAAATTTCCCTGATGTACTTCGATGATTCTCCCAGCTACAAACCTCCATGGCTAGTTCGGGGTCCGTCCCAGCTGGGTCGTTTTTTCCATCGATGTTCCAGCGTCATCGCTCCCACAGATGGCCCCTGGGCTGAAATTCACCGAAGTAGAACTTCTCAGCATTCTCCTGCGATGATCATCCCAGGTCAGTCTTAGTATTTGAAAAGACATACCAGCTAGTATTGGTTTCTAGGTTTTTTCTGGATTTTGTGCCACCAAGACTGGATTTCGACTAAAGAAATATGGGTGATAGAACCCATAGGAACGGGGACAACGGGTTCGCAACGCGAGCATCTGGGAGTTGAGGGAAGCGTGAAGCGACTCAAGTTTGTGGTTTCAATCTTCCGTCCCTTGAAAACAGAGGGTATGTGGGTACATCTGAATTCTCTGGTCGCTGATCGCAGGTATCCATGTATTTCTGAAATGGATAGAACTATACAAAATATAATATAGAGTTTTACAACGTTTACAAACCTCACTTGGACCGTTCTCCAGACAGCAAACACATTCACAAAATTAAACCTTAGGTGAATCTTCAGTCTACTGAGTAGCGACCCATCTCCTGCATGATCACTTCAGCTCTGGCCCTGTAACCTGGTGCCCATGGAATCCCCTGGTGAACCCCAACATAGTTTGTGAATGGATGATTTTTCCCAAAAAATATGGTATCATTATAGGTGTTGATCTAACTCCATATATAGAATTTGACAACGAACAAGAACACAAACTATGCTACTGAAGCGGTTGTTGGGAGAGGGCTCATTGTCCGGAGTCTCAGGCATGGTCTATTTGAGAGTCTGAAGACAGAAAACCATATCCACTTGACATCAGCTCCATATAGCTCCATAGGACGGTGCCAGAATAAAACAGCAAAACAGAAACGCAGATCCACTTCCAACAACATTTCATGGTCTACAAAATATGGTCCCAACATGTCCCATCCAACTCCACTGTTTTGAAAGTTGATCCCTTTCATGGTTCCGACTCTTTATCAGCATGTTCAACTAAAGCGAACCACAGAGCCAGAACAAACAGATGCAAACTAAAGTCACAATATAATAAGATATGAATTTCCAGATGTTCAACCAATGTAGGATATAATACTCTCATGCGGTTGGGAAACTGCAAGTAGCTTCTTGGCTCCCTGGCTCCGATCCGCTCGCTCCCTCCATTCACTCCACCAGGAGACGCTCCAGCAACGTGGTGTTGCCCAGCAGGCCCTTCTCCTGAATCGAGAAGGTCCAATGGGCGATGATGGCACTGCCCAAGGCGCCTATGGCGCGGTGCTGGCATGGGGTGGCATGGGGTGGGACAAATCATGGGAGTTTGATTTCACTTTAATGGGATTTTAATGGGATCTAACATGATCTAAGTATGAACCAATGGGATTTTTGATGACTTCGATGATTTCAGAGAAGATACAGGATAGTATGCCCCAAAGAGATGCTGAATTTGGCAAATTCAGATTCAAAAATAGTGATGCATAACTTTTCTATCTTTTGGGGGTTTACTATTATATCTCATGTTTGAATTAAGTTTCCTGTATCTATTTGATTGGAGACAGTTTAAAAGAGTTAAACTATCTAATTATGTATGCCTGATTATGTAAGATTTCCAAGGGATTCAAAGGAAACAAGACTGATGAATCTCTGAGAAATTTGACAATCAGCCCCCAATATGCACTGATATGCGCTGTGTGGGCTTTCATTTTTATCAGACGCAATCTTAAATCTGAGACTTGTTCTTAGCTGGGCCATGGAGTTAGTTGACTCGTTAATAAATTATGTGGCTTATATCGGTTTTAACATGTGACAACCGATTGTTTTTACCTTTGTATTCGTCTTTTTTCCTAGTTACGATCACCAGTTAATCGTATCTAACCACTGCCCATCTAACTGCCAGAACTGGCGCCAGGGTCCTACAGTTTTGAGCAGCCCGTGGCCTGCATGTTCTCCTCTCTGCTTCGGATGCAAGGTACTCATCTGTCGCTCATCATCCATAGCCACGCCCACCTTATGGATGGGTCAAGATTTAGGGGAACCAAAAAATGATAGAAATATATATAGGAATGGATTCTCAGCACCACTACGAAGAACCAAAATGTATCAACATGTTTTATTCCCTGGATCTCGAATTTGAACCATACTCACACGAAATTGTGAACATAAATGGACAATAACAACGGCATGATACTTAAGTAGTTTTTACCTGTCTCGCAAATGGGCAACTCTTCTTCAAAAATGTGGATGGGCCACTCCCTCTGAATACATTGTTGGTTCCTCATTTCAAAAGGAATACGGATCCCTATGGTTCCTTACAATTCCTTACATGCTTAGTGAACTTTGAACCACCAACCTAGGAAAAAAGGTACCCATTTAAGAAACCATTTAGATTACTGGAAGTTTACTGCACCCAAAACGCAACAACTTGGCCAATCCCTTGGACCAAGGTTCCCAGTCGATATCATTGAAATCCTTGGCTCGTTGCCCGGGGACAGGCCAGCAGTTCCATCGGTTGGAAATGGTTGGAATCCAATATCCAATAGGCCGCAATGCAAAAAATATACTCGTTGTCCATGTATGGTATGAATCTAATTTCATTTCGAATGGATCATGTCAGCACACCCCACACAAAATTGATCATCCCCCAACTCCCAACACTGTAGGAATTAGATCCGCAGCTTTCCCATTCTGCACGTATCAATGAGGTGTGAGACCTCTGACTCTGATAGAGTCATTCATTGGTGGTATCACTTGTTGGCTGGTGACAATTACTACCTGTACTTAATCCCCTACTAAATCTGAAATGGGAATATCCATGTTCGTTGTTTATAACTATAACCATCTAAATCTCCAAATTTCATATGTAATTTCTATGTATGTAGAATATATAGGATAATATATAATATATCATATATCTTATATAATTGTATCCTATCTAAGTTGTCGCTGGATAGTATAAACCATTTTTGGTTGGTCACACTTACTACGCCTACCCAATCTCAAAATGTGTGGGGAATCCTCCTATGTTTGCTGGTTACAACCCCACCTAACTCTCCATATATGTCATGTAATGGCATTGGATTATAGAATCTTTATTTACTTAATTCTACTTGAAACAAATACTATATTATATTGTATGCAAATATATTATCCCTGAATATTCCTGATGTTTTTTGGTTATACCCGAAATTCGCAACTCCGCAGGCGCGACCTGGCGCGCCGATGCCCAGCGTCTTCGTGCTGAAACGCAAAGAAGTTGTCGTTCCAATCGATGGATCTCCCCAGGCCGTCACTCATGGTCTCATAGCCATGCCTCGTATGTTGCCGGGGGGCAGTCTGGTTTGTTGCCTTGAAAATATCGATAAAATATGATGAAATCATGAGACATACGTGTTTTTAAAGGGCTCAAAACTCTAGATGGTGGTTTAATGGGATTTAAACATATTTCACTTACTGTAGTATCTCCCTTGATAAAATGCGTATCCCTGGGTGATTGATGGGTGAATGTTGGATTAACCCTAACCGGTTTCATTGGAATCACTACTTTATTATATCCCTAACCTTCCAGGTACCTCTGAGATAGGTAACTGGAAGGTGATTCTACCTCATGATTTTGGGGTTGGTAACCTATCTGATAGGTAATTGGAAGGTGAGGGTATGGAAAAATCGGAATTCAACATGATTTAATCATCAAACATGATGAAATTAGTATTCTAACCCTGCAGTGTTGTCATCATGGCGATTACTGGGAAATCCCCGAACTAGCCATGGGCATGGGAAAATCATCTATATAACTAAATGGTGCTTTTCCAGCAAGTCATATTTGATGACCACAGGGTGAAGGGTGAACCCCCTTTTGGATCCGAAACTTGGTTTTGCTTAAGGGGACCTAAGCAATCGATATAATATTCCCAGTCGATTCCCCAACTGGTGGATTTACTATGATTTACCATGATTTGCTAACGGGAAAAATAAGAAAAACGTTCAGCAAATCCAATGAAATTAGCAAATCCAATATTTACATTCCACCAGAAGGATGTGAAAAAAATCACTGGCAGGGATCGCTCTTCATCCCACATAGGGGATAACCCATCTCTGATGCCTGGCTTGAAGTTGGGATACCACTTGATCAGCCACATCAAAGGCTGAAGGGAGTTCATGATCTCTTGCGTCCCTGTATTCTTTCACAGTCATACTTATCATCCAAGGAAATCATACTTGATATGTGGGGACATTTGTTGAGGGTTGGTGATGTCCCTCCGTTGTGTCCATCACGCCCGTAGGGACGACCCACATCCATGGCCATTTCAAATGGAAACATCGTCTTCCCCCACAAAAAATGGGGGCGTCAATCTCAAATTCCAGGCAGCTGGCGGTCGCTTTTTTCAAGTTTGTCGTCCCTGGTTTTTCCACCCTTCGCACCAAGGAGCGCGTGGAAGTCAAAGATTCCGAAATCAAAGAGGCAGGAGGAATTCCTTGGCGTTTTTTCTGGTGGACCACGAACACACCCCATCTGTCGCGTCACAAAAATGGCTCCAAAAATAGACACCAAAACCATCCAAAAACGTCCGGGGGTCAACTATATTGAAACTTTGAGAGCCATTGGACATCATTGAAGTATATATCTGCAGTACAAGAGCCATTCTGGCTGCTTCTCCTTGCCCTTGCAATGCAGTAACTTGCCTGTTTTCAAGAATTGAAGGTCCATCCTTGGGTCCCCCATGCTCCCCCGATGGGCCCACGTTTTTGCCCAAACCTAGGATTAAAATCTGTACTTTCTATGCGTTTCAAGTATACCCTGGAAGAAGATTTTCTGAAACATGGGGAAATATACCCTAAAGGTCGAAGATTTTCTGAAACATGGGTGCAGCAGATGTAACCCACAACCCCAAAAAAAAACCTGCCCCCGCCAGATCGAGTCTCTGTTCCAAGCGAAAGAGTAGCGACTCGTGGACCAATGCAGCACAGTCCCAGCGCCTGGAATTCGAGCAAACCTGTGGATATTACAACCAGTGGTCAAACTGGAGAGATTCCTGGAAAATGTCGAGGATATTTCATGATCTTGCAAGTAAAACATCTAGTGGAACTGTTGCCGGTTACAAAAAATGGGGGAGTTGGATCAATGTTTGCCAACAAAAGGGATGATCTTATGAAGAAAGGACGATATGAACAGAAATAGGGGACTTAAGAAAAAATCTTGAATGGAAGAAACAAAGATGCAAACACATCCAACAAGAAGGCAGGAACAAGCAAGAAATACCCGAAAATCCATGACCAAACAATGGTGGTTTAGCATATTTTAAGTAACCAATCATCAATCACCGGAGATTTCTCCACCAACAATACACAAAAATGCTGTGCTTTCCTGGGAATGGCCGGGATGTTTCCAACTGAGCTCACGCCTCCAAACGCAATCAGAGTAGAACGTGTGCCTCGACCGGTGCGTCCCATTGGAGCACGGATGTTTGAGGCAGAAATAACTATAATATGGGGCTTTCCATACATGGGGGTACCCAACATTAAACTGGATGGTTTATACTGGAAAAAAAACAAGATCCTATTAAAATGGATGATTTAGGGGTACCCCCCATTTAAAGAAACCTCCATCTGGAAATTCCAGTTGTATGTCTTGACAAATACCGATCTCTTTTCCTTCGCGAAACTACCTAGACTACAAGCACTTCACCACAAATTACATGCAGGATTCTTTGATTGGTGTTTGTCATTTCGGGTTTAGCCTTCCAGGTTGGAACGAAAAGTTGGAACTGGCCTATTATGTTTCCGTCCAGGAAAAAAGGTAGTGCCCCAGCCACTGGTTTCCTTAGCTGGACCTTCCTATTGCTGAAATGTGGTTGATGTGTTTTGCCTACTGCAAGTATTGAACAAAAATCCCCCAACCCCAAATGCTGTGAACTGGGGCAAACCACCAGTTACAACTATGTCTTCCTGGCTGGTGATTGCATTAAGCCACCCGCCACTGGAAGGTATGAGGTCATTGAGGATGGTAATAAACCTATGTGTGATAATTACAAATAATCAAAGTTGAAATCACAAATCAGTACACCCAGGTTACCCGGATTTGACTCCCTAGTTAAATGATGATGTATCCTGATGTATCCTTGCAATCTTCTCAGTTGTTCCTGACAACCTCATGCCATCCCCAAAGGCCATAAAAGATCCAACTTTTCCATTCATGACCCCCAAAAAAAAACGGGAACCAGGCACCCCAAATTACCTTGCATGTCCATACAAAGAAAAAACTGAAAAAACTAACCTAAATCGATTCACCACACCAAAAATCGCCATTTATGATTTGAAAAAGTCATCCAAATGCACCCGGCCACCAAGTCGGAACTTCCGTCATCCCCCCATTCTCCACCCAGGCGCTCAATGCGATAGCTAGGATCCACCATGACTTCGCCCTTGTAGCGCCACGGGCCCAGCTTCTGCTCCTGCCAGGCTATCACCCAACTGTGCTGCCAGCCTTCCACATCTTTCCACTTAAACATCCAACAAAAAGAAAAAACACCAACAAAAGCTATCTGTTCCAGACCCCCACTGTTGTTTTGCCCTAAGATATACCTTTTAGCTTATAACTTATAACTTATAACTAAGCAAGATCTTTTCTATTCTTTTTCCCCACCAAAAAAATCTCTCCCAAAATTCGCGGCAGCGGCATCCGGTCCCTCGCTCTGCGCCGGCTCCTCGTTGGTCCTCCCAGCTTCCAGCGGTGGCTTCTCCAGGTGTGGAATGGAAGACATCTCTTGATGCACGGCGGACAGGATCCCATGATTCACCACCTGAGGGACGGTAGAAGCTGGGACCCAACAAAATCTTTCACCAATTTCCAAGTGATGACAAAAAAGGTGAAAACCCCGTGTGTTAAAAATCAGAATCCGAGGTTGAATAGGTTATGTGTAAATATATTATATATATCTCATTTCTGTGATTGTGAAAAACATACGGTATAAGTATAAGGAAAATATACAGGAAAAAACTATATGGAAAACTAGCAGCAATCAAAACAAACGGACAAAACTAGTTCTGGCGTGCTTCAAAGAGATCCTGTTACTCCTTCTGCTTACGGCTCAACCAAACCATTGATCTCCTATTTGCAAATCCTTTGCAGAAGCTTCAGAACAACTTGGATTTAACTTGTTACATACACGTGCATCAAGTGGCCTCTAGAGATTCTGTGCAACAAGCTGTTCAGGGAAATACCATGAGAAGGCATAGCTGACATTAGCTTCGGTTTTTGATTCACTCCGGTGGCAGTTGCCGCAGTCAAGAAGCATTGGCGGAGACAAAGAGAAATCTGCCACGGCGTTTCCTCAGTCTGCTCCATCGTGCCATGGAGCCAGCTTCTAATCCACTCACAAGGTCGGGCCCACAGTGGGTAAACCCCATGAATACGAAAAAGTTTATGTTCTCCATAAACCCACCTTGCAAGGAATAAGGACAACATGACACGGCAATAAAAAAAAAAAAACACTTTCAAGAAGAAAAATACCAGCAAAATCCAGCAAATCATTGCTGGCCAAGTTACTTTGTTTGAGGGCATGGAATAAGATGGAATAGGGCATCACAACAGGAGCTGACACACCATCTCCGTTTCTATGACGCGTAGCGATTCCAGATCTAAAGTTAAATCATTGCATTTATTTCACGGTGAAATACTCCAAGGACTCTATACCCTCACAATCCAAGCTAGATACAGTAAACCTCCAAAAGATAGAAATACATATCAGGTGAATTGCTACTAGTCTATCAGATTCTACGTTTCTGTCTTTTTGGGGGTTCCTGTACGCAAAAGAGAAACAACAAAAGGCAAACCAAAAAAATATGTGGTGCGTCAGAAAATGTTCCAAATCCCCCAAAAACGGGGCATTTCTCTAGGGAAAATAGGTGTTTATCATCAACCAGTGGTTTTTAGGGATGTCCTATTTTCAGACAAACAAAAACTCTGAGCAACTCCAAGCTTCTCACGAATCATATCTGGGATGGCACCATCAGCAATGAAGACCACCTACTGTAGATGTGCCGGACAGCACGGAAACCCAGGCATCGCAAGTGGTAAACATCACCTACAGTATATGTACTATACTGTATACCCATTGGTATATGGTATATATATATATATTGTTTTTGGGGGGATATGGGGGGATATTCCATATATTCCATCTATAAATAGAAATGGGACATAGGTACAATATGGTTATGACCTCTTCTGGGATGCCACAAGTGCAGCTGACGGGCTCACCTCTGTTACTGCACTGTGGCGCCCAAACCCTGTTTCTGATGAGAAATGCGTCCTGATCCTGACATCAACACAGAATACAGGTCCCAAAAAAATGACGAAGACTCTCCAGGATGGTAGTTCAGTGATGTTTCCTCCATCGGTTCCAGGTTTCCAGTTTTTCTGCATCTTTCTTAGGGGTTATTCTCGCCCAAATTCAATTCAGGCAGCTATACTTCATGTGCCAAAGTTTGCAGGATTTCAACTATTTTCACAACTTCAGCCCAAATGAAGCAAAATGTGGCCGCTTGAGACAAGTCACGTCGTCATCAATCTTGATGTAGTATGCTCCTGGCTCATCAGCCAACCGCCAAATCACCTCACCATGATGCTGGTCCGATCTGATGATTGCGAGCAGCAGGGATGTAGCCCGAAAGAGAACTTCAGTGACAGCATCGCAACAGCGTCGTTTGGGATGATGGTTGTCCAAGCTTCCTGTGTTTCCCCTAATCCCAAATGGCTAATCATTTGATCGATCCAAGCATTACCAAGACGGCCTCGAGAGGAGCCTCACTGCAGACATGTGACATCCCATGCACCACCTTCCATGTGCCATGGAATGATGTAGCTCTTGGGATTCCGACCTCGCCGGCAAGGATCATCTCCCCCAACAAAAATGCATCGAAAAAGATCAGCTACTGCTGCTATTACCTTCTGGTAGTGGTTCACAAGATGACAAAAATCACCGTATTTACTAGGTAAATAATCTATTTTCATTGGCTATTTTCAATAGCAAAGTGTTACATTTCCAGAGGATAATATTTGTTAAACAGCTCTTTTCAAGTCAGATCTTTCTATGAAAATAGACTACCTCATTCCACTGCTCATCATTACCCCCGGCCATGGCCAGAACTGGGAATGGACCTCTTCTCAGCTTAGGTCAAGGCGTTGGAGCATGATCAAATAGTTCATGTCCTGGGATCCCAGGGATGGAACTGAAAAAAGTGCTGCACAACACATGTACCTTTGGATATATACAGGGTGTACTATCCAACATATATCATACTTAGACATCAGATGTGTATGCGATGCACATCTATACAGACCTATAATTTCACTCTACCCTCTTCTTATTTAACACAGCCATGGGAAAATCCCCTATAAATGAAGGTTTCTAGCTGAAAAAATCATCCAAAATTAGCCAGCTATTCCATGGCCATGTTAAATAACCAACAGGTATATATTGTGTAACATGATATCCTATACAAATCATCCCCAGGCCCCAGGTCCCAGGCTCCTCCATGGTGTATTTCACCATGGCAAAGATCACGCCATCCAAGACACCTCCGTTGCTGCGCAGGTTGCGCTCCAGGTAGGCGTTGAGGATATCTACATAGGACCTGCCAACGGCCGCAGGGAGGGCACAACGAGTTGGAAGGTGATGCCACCAGTGAAATGTTTGTTGGTTCAGAAACCCCATTAACTAGTTCGATATCTCCAGCAAGAACCAGAGTTGACCTAGTTGTAAACCAACTTAGCTAAGTAGAGGGGCATCACCTGTAGAAGTGGTAACTTCACTAAGCTTCAGGTACTGCGAAGTTCAGAGAATAGTTCAGTGCCAAGGCATAGTATCTATGCAGCCGCGAATCGGCGAATCTTAAGTGCCCCGAACATGAAGACATGGCAGTCTCTAGCTAGATGTGAAATGTTCCCCTACTCCTGTCTGAAACAAAAAAATAAGAACCTATTTACTTACCTCAAACCATCCACTAAGGTGCAGCCTGATTGCTGGTGCCGGCTGACCCCTTCCGACAAACGAACCGAACCTCCTGCCATAGTAAACCAGGGCGTAAATCTTTGCCTCGGCTTTCACAGCATGCAGGGCCACGCATCTTATGGAACTCTTGTTGTATCATTGAGGTTCCAACCATGATGACGCATCGAAGTTGTGGACCCAATATCAAGCCAACTTGCTCCAATGTGTGGAAGTATGAATCCATGGCTGGTTGCTATCATCAATGCATATTATACTGTACCCTCTGGTCAACAAACATAGCTATTGAAAATTACCCTTTATGGTGGATTTACCCAATGAAAATGGTGATTTTCCATAGTTATGTGAGCTCACCAGAGGGTAGTTCTATTGTAGACAGTTGCAAACCCAAATCATAGGCCTCCTTGAGGTCGTCGTAGGGGTCATCCACAGTGATGCACGCAGGCCTTCGAATTTCCAGGGCTGCCCTGATGGGGAGTCAACTGGGTAAAAAGCACAAATTTGGGTCACTTGAAACCCGTGAAATCTGCCAAACTCATCCAATTTTCCAGGTGACATATACTCACTTTCAGTGATCCCACTTCTGGTTGCATTGCTTACAAACCTTCGTTTGGGCCCTGGGGCCCTGGGGCTTCGTTTGAATCCTCCTGGATGATGGTTTCACCCCACTCGGCTTGTCAGGGTAATGCCTAAAGCTTGACACCTCAGGAATGAAAGCACGGAATTCTAGTTCAAGAGCCATCAATTCTAAGCATTTCTGGGTCATTTCGAGGTGTTTTCATACTGCACAGACTGTATGATCTGTGTGTATTCAATCCCAGTCACACCTGATGGTTCAATAGTTTTCGAACAGTGAACTGTTCTAAAAATACCTGGTTATATAGGATGACATGGACTCAATTCTGAAATGTAGTTACCCATGTATATATGCAGATCTTCATAAAAGGCTATAAAGTTGGTAAAACACCAATAAACCATCCCCAATTGCACCATTTTATAGGTGGGATTTCAACCATTCCCAAATGGCTGGTTTATGGCATTGTTTTACCTACATTACCCTCTGGTAAACTAACATAGCTATGGAAAATCACCATTTTTCTTGGGAAAATCCGCTATTTCAATGGCCATTTTCAATAGCAAACTGTTAGTTCACCAGAGGGCCACATCCTAAGCAGTTCATCTCTAAGTCCAGGCCCCACCTCAATGGATCTTCCGTGGCCACGCGACGTGTCACAGGGATGCCACCGACGTGTGCGAACAGCCAAAGGCCAAAACCGACTTGGAGGATCATCCCACAGATCGAAAGTGGTTCATAAACCCTGGTTAGTAAGTCCCTGAAGTAGGGTTGTCCCACATATGTATGTATATATATATAATTATATATATATATATATTTGTATAATATATATATATATATATATATTGATATATGGGTTGTAAATATGGTTATTAACCACTTACTAAGTGGGATGATATGATCCTCCAAATAGAAATGGATCTGAAGGAAAGATCCAAGGGCCCAGGTTTGGATGATGCTGCATCACATCCAGGGAAGGGGAGAAACCAGGATTGAACTATGAAAGAAAATGATTTAAATTTAAGTCTAAAAAAATGTGACTTAATCATGACACATCTCAGCAGTGAACAAGAAATGTAACCAGCAAAGAAAAACATTATTGACGAATAGATGATTTGGGGTTGTGCAATTAATTGCAATTCTGCTGTAGTTTCACTGTGTAAATATGACGATCGATTCTTGGCTTAAAGGGTTATGGTTACTTTTACTACTACAGTATTTATCCTTTGTCAATCTTGATGAATGATATCCGATCATATCGAAAAGCTTGAGGCGAGAATCTTTTATAACTTGACTTGTGATTTGAGGTTGCCAGAGTCACAAACATCAAATTCAAGGAAACGAATTTAATCGAAGGGGAATCAAAAACAGTACTTGTTGAAAGCAATCCGGGGCCGAAATTCAACACCTGCTTGACAAAACAACCGGAGGAACAGCATAGCACCCTGAAAAACAGTCCTATGTTCCCGTTGTTGATAGCTACATATCGGTGTCCACCCGTTTTCCCCGCCTTTATTATCAATTCTGAGTATCTTCCAATCTGATATTGTGGCCATATCCGTAGCACCAGTTGTTTTGTATCCCCAGAGATTGGGAGTATAACGCCCCACTGTCAATACATGTCACACACTGCCCAGCTCCTTCCTGGCTTTCGAGCCAAGGTGCTTCGCAGAAAGACACTCATGACCGAGGTAAGTCCAAAGCCATGAGATCAGCGTCTGGTGTTTAGATCCTGAGAAAATCCGTGGACTTTATATTCGTCTTAGAAGCTTCGGGTTACATGTTGGTTGAACGATGGAGATGTTTGAAGTTGTGAAGTCTGCAACTTCCAAACATGTCCCAAACTTGACTCAAAAATGTCTTCGTGCCAGCGGGTGAGATTGGTGAGCTTGAGCAAATGTGGCGAGAACTTGTCCATCAATTTCTGGTGTCACTCTGAAATTGCGATTTGCCACTGCCGTATTAGTTTAACTAAGCATTGGCTCACTGATTTGGTATTGACATGTATTGATCTAGTTTAATTTTCATGTGCGAGTTCTTCAAGCACCTTAAATGGCACCAAGGGTCTTCACACTTTGAGCTCTAAATGTCATGTCGAAGCTTGAGCCAAAGGTGAACAGCATCGGCTGCTTGAAGCGGTTTCTTCGCATATTGCCCACAAATGGATCCACACTCATACCCTTCAGTAGCGACGATAGGCCCAACAATCGACCTGTCCAATCAAGAGATTCATCTTCTCACCAAGTTTCGCTTCATCGAATGTTTCTTGGGTTCACCTGCATGACCATCTGACCATTCAAATAACTTGTGACCCAACACTGGTGAACATCACCTGCTGAATGGATGATATGGCTCTCCTTCCAAGACAAGCCACCAACTCAACCCCGCGAAAGATTGGTGGACGTAAAGGTCACCGTTACTCTGCGGTATAGCTCAAGAAAATGGCCCATCTATGCCCATTTATAGCTGATTTACCTATCAGACCTATCAAAAATGGATTGCTTATCTATCAAAAATGAATTTATAGCTGATTTACCTATCATTTATAGCCCATTTATAGCTGATGATCATTGGTATTCCATAGCTATGTTAGTTGGACTTCCCCCAAGACGATTTGAAATTGGACGCTGCGCCACTGCGCCTGTCGCGAGTCGTGGGTGGTCTCCCATGTCATATTCGCACACGGCGTAAAGACATCCCACCTTGAAAGCGCAAGGCCGCAGCCAACGTTGCATGAGGCTGGAGGCGGAAGTCGCTGGGTTTCTGACAACTGAACTATCCATAAATGTCGAGAAATTGTGTTTAAAAAGAAACAGTAAAATATAGTTCCAACGGAAATTCACAAATCAATATAAATCATGCACTTAGAAATCCATTGAAATCCGCAAATCACCTCTAAGCCTCGAGATTCCACACACTTAACCATCTATCTGAAACTCGGTTCCCCAGCCCATGGGAGTGTAAACGGACGTTCTCGCAGGTGAGTTGGCCGTGAAAATGCAAGGAATTCCTGAGTTGTTGGGTTTGGCGTGAGGTTTCCAGACAGTTTTTCCATGTTTTTTTGCGGTTTCAACATGTTTCAACCCATGCCCAAAATATGCTCGTCATGAAGAGGAGCATTGAAACATGCTTGGAAACGAAAAAAATGCTGAAAACCACCATCCAAACAGAATCTCATAGAATCTCAGAACTCAAATCAGTTCCACTCCATCAAGTATCGCCAGGTCTGATCTTACGTTTCACAAAATGGGACCACCATGGACCTCCCAATTCTTCCGGTTGGGCTCTGGGAATGCTGTGTATTATGTGTGGGGGGGGGCCATGAATCATCAAGAAGGGCAGATATCCAAATAATTCCAGATATATCCCAGTTATAAGGCAGGGGTTGTTGATTTCCCACTGCTGTGTATAACTTTGGAGGCTGTCTTTCTGGACCAGGATGTCAGAGATTTCGCGTGCGCAGAATCACACCAATCCGGATGAAATGTTGGTCATAAGTCCGGATCATTCCGGATCACCTTGGGACAAGTTGCATGCAAGGGTCTGCTGGCACCTGGCAAGCAGTGTCACAACTTGGATTTGCACAAGGGGTCCCGAAAAACAAAGAATATTCCGTATAGGTTCCCCATTTCCGGTGGATTTTCCATTGGGAAATAACAAATCATTCAACAAACCTAGGACAACGGAAAATCCACCATTTAGTTCGATGAATTTTCCCATTAGAACCTCCATTCAAATCAGGGATTTCCCAGCCAGCAACATTTACCGGAGAGTACTTGAGCTGACACGGCTAGCTCTACATCCAACAAGAGCCTCTGTCAGGATGTCAGAGGTGGAAAACGCATTGTGCGGAGTGAAGAAGGCCACCTGGAAGACCAGATTTTGGGGAAAAAATGGTGTCCCTAGGAAGTGAACTACAAAAACGCTGTGGATTTTCCATATGCTAGTTGCTGTGGATTTCCATATGCTAGTTTACCGGAGAGGATATTTATGGAACTAAACAGTAGGCTGCATCAGCCAGGGTTGGATCTGACAAAGGATGGTTTCAGGAGAACTCTCCACAGGATGGACACCACAGGTATGTTTCTGGTCAAAAAGTGTTGAGAGACGCCAGCTCTTGGGTTGGGAAACTGAACAACGAGTCCATGTTGTCCATTATATTATATCATCATTATATCATCATTATGTAGTATGATTATATTATTATATTGCAACGTTTGGCCCGGACCACCACTGTCTTCCCAGGGAACTCCGCGTGCGATCCTTTCCCAGCACAAACCTCCCCGGGCATCCCGGCGGGGGAAGGAATGCCAAAACTATGCGAAAACAAGCGCCGCTTCCACCTCCGCTGCACAAGTCTTAGGAAAAACGGTCTGGTGTGGGGGCATGTATGTTGGAATCCTGGTAGCCGAATCTGAACCTTCCATAAAGAACAAGAAAAAAGACTCGAAAAGTAGTGGTCCGTATCAGAACTTGCCCACACATCTCATTATTTGTGGAAATCGTCATGACCAGTCATCCAGTCATCGCATTGGGGTCTTTGAGACGGAGAAAAGCTGATCCATGTTGATATCTTGTTGATATTCTGCTCATGTGATTCTCAGCATATAGAAAAGGTACTCAAGTTAAGATTTTGACACTTGCCCTCTTGGACTTGCCACCCCACCCCCACTGGCACCTGATCCAACCGAAAGTCTTGTCAAAGTCACCGGCCTAAGCGCCAGCTATCTGCGCATTCATCCCGGTAAGTTGGGGAATCTAAGTAAGATCTGTCCACGCAGATTCGGGTTCCAACCTATCATTTACTAGATTGGATGAACTGCAGGCACAGTATACTGCGAAGCAAAAATTTCGGTAGCAAACAATTTCGGTGCGCATGGTGTTTTTTTCCCGCTGAAATTGACGACATGAAGAATATCATGAAGATCTCCATGTCTTAGTGAAAAGATGTTACCCTCTGGTAAACGTTTACATAACTATGGAAAATCACCATTTTGAATGGGAAAATTTACTGTAAATCACCATTTTCAATAGCAAACTGTTGGTTCACCAGAGGGTAATGAAATCCCCCATGTTGCTAAAACCCGGCCAGAAACGACGCTGAGGCTCCCGCCGCCAAGGCGCCAGGAGGCACGTTGCAGTTGCCTTCCTCAAGGATTTGGTGGTTTTTGCCATGAAAAACTCGTGGTTTGAACGGTGTTTACCAACAGAAGTGGTGGGTTTACCTTCGAAAATGCTGGTTTGACCAACAAGAATGGTGATTTTGCCATGACGGACTGGGATTTGATATGAGAAAATTTAGAGGCATTTCCTTCATGGGATGTAAATAGGGTTTACAATGGGATATCGTAGGGGAAAATCATCGTTTAGTAAATGGGGATATATCATAGAATTTCATGGGATATGTACCCATCATTTGTATATATTTGGGGATATGTAACCATCCCATATCATCCCACATCGTTTTTTGTCACTTCCTTGGGCTACGCAGCACTCCACCCATTGGTGCCCACCGGTGCCGCTCCAAGTGTCGTAGTCCACCAACGGGCTAATCCACTGCCAAGGCCTCTGTGAGGTTGGGTTGTGGTTAAAAAAACATGCAGAAACATAGAATGACCATGCAAGGGCGTTGAAAACATTGTTTTATTTTATAGATGGGTTTAGAAATGGATATATCATGATAGATCATGTGGTTTCGAAATGGCATGTATGCATTTATTACAAACATCTGCGGGGATGTAAATGGCAACTTTACATGATTTACAGTGAAATTTTCGCATGTAAATCAAATGGAAGCTCGTCAATGATCAATGCCGGTTGAAACAAACTGTCCCTATATGTTGAGTCCGTGTTAAATGCCAGAAGTGTATAGGGTCAACCGCCTTGGTTTGATTCAATTTCACTGGATTGTCAGCATGATTGATCCTAATATATCCTAATATGGATTTTTAATGCTTGGTATGCCACACCTTAAATACCATGAGGATCTTACTGGTACTTCACTAAAATACAGAGATTGCCGGAAGAAAAACAACACATTGTGCAAACTATCATAAGAACCAGTTGGGTAGTTGTAGTCCCCCAACTATGAGGATAGCCCAGATAGATATTCACACAAGTCAGCCCTACTTGCATGTGCATTCCAGCTCAGAAGTGGTAGATAACCATGAAATATCCACAACCATTGTAGTTTACAATCCAGTCACTAAGCGGGATGCACGTGCAGGTATGCCTGCCATGGAAGAGGGCCCCCCAGTGGGCCCCCAGACTCATCTTCCTGCATTCTGGACATCCAGCTAATCACAGGCTTCAGTTGCGACCTGCGTTGCACAACACGAGCAAAAAGGCGGACCCCGAAACCAACCGCGTCATTTGGAAATCAGGGAAACTGATGCTAATCGCATATCCAAATTTCAAGAACACCCAATAACACCCATATGTATCATAAATTCCATCATAAGTTTTAAAACGATGTAAACTTATAGACCTTTCATACCCTTTCAAACCTAGGGAGCCTGCCACTTTCCGAGAAATCTGGGCTCAGCACACTCTGACTGAGTACCTATTTGCCCTCAAGATGAATATCTTGCCCCCAACTAAGACTTCGGCATTCTTACCATGCCTTTTAACATTTTGTTGGTACTTTGACAAACTTGAGGGTCTCACTTTCCCTGCTTCCAAACTTGCCCCCAATCACCTGCGTAACGCCACTGCTAAATCATTTCTCAACCACCTGAGAGGGAGAATGGCAGGCTGCGTGGACATCCTGTGTCACGATGTGTCACGTGCTCCATGGTATCGTTTTTATCTTCTTCTGCACGTGGTCCGCATACGAATCAGCTATCGTGTCAGGCTGCTTAGGAATGAGATTAAGTTCATCAAGCCCACATCGTTGCAATCAAAAAATGATTTACCCTTTGGTCATTTAACATAGCCATGGAGATTCCCCTATAAATGGAGGGTTTAATGGGAAAATCATCCAAAATTAGCAATTTTCCATGAATCTTATCAAATGCCTACAATACGCCACGGTGGCCTTTCGACCTTTCCAGTAACCTGCTTGCACCAGGCAGCCACACTGATCCCACATCGGTGCAAAACGGAGATACGGACCTCGAAAATTTGGCCAGGCCCAGGGGATCCAGGTGATCCAGCCACTTTCTGCTGGGGTTTGGTTTGGAAATGTGTTGGAAATGGAGTGGAAATGGACCCACATGTGGTACTAAAACCATCCAGGGCTTGAAACCCATACCCAAAAATCAGGGGGTGAATGAAGCACGGCTTCGGTTTTCTGGAGAGGTTTGGGATAGTCCTAGATCACCAAAGCTGGTGCATGGTGGATGATGGTGGCGTCCTGCTGAAAAACATCGGAACTACTTGAGTTTTGCGCCTTCACAAACTTCAAACTAGGGTCAAATCCCCAATAAGACAGCTCTCATTACCGAAAAAAAACACAAAACATAAACCATGAAGCCATATCAAACCACAATCAAACACAACATTGTTCTGGTCATAGTTGTGATCCTTTGGTCCTCCCCGTAAACAAAAATCCGCTGATGCTCCGGACGGCAGCTTTGGAAGACGAAGGGCCTTTGGTGGGTGGGAAAACGCAGGTGAATTGGATAAAAATTGGACCACCTTGGTGTAGTAAACTGTAGTAAACTACCCGGTGCGGGTATGATCCCAGTTGCTTCATGTTGCTTCCAGGTGCCTAATTCTGACCCAGAGCCCATGTTTCAGTTCTTGTCTTTACACCTTTATTGCTTGCTTTGTTGACGGAACCCCTCTGAATATTGTTTGGAACTCAATGAAACTACTCTGTTGATCCAAAACATGTGTACTTGCTTGAGTGTATATATATATATATGGAGGTTTCCTAAAATAGGGGTACCCCCAAATCATCCATTTTCAATCAGGATTTTCCACTATAAACCATCCATTTTTGGGTACCCCCATTTTAGGAAACCCCCATATCCCAAGCCGCGCCAAGCGTCTCTCCATGCCACAAAAGCTGGGCACAGTACCTCTGGATCTCGGAAGCCCCGCGGTTTGTTTCGACATATCGAAATCCCATGGGTTTCTGGTTTCAATAGGAAAATGTAGGGGTTTCCTAAAATGGGGGTACCCAAAAATGGATGGTTTATAAGGGAAAACCCTACTAAAATGGATGATTTAGGGGTACCCCCATTTTAGGAAACCTCCAAATGTCAATTTACCATGGACTAGTGAATTCTGGGACATGTAGTTAAATGGTAAAGTTGACTGATATGGGTGTTCACTGGTGATTTTACCCATTTCATGGTAGGTTTTCCATGTTTGATCTACTGGAGGGTGATTTCGAAGGGCTAATATGCGGGTCATCATGATCCCCACAATTAGTGAAGGGACGCGCAAAATGAACGAACCCACAACTAAGCCTTTGCTTTTTGGGGGCTGTAGGGATTAAATAGGGGTGCGGATTATTTTTGTTGGTCTTTTTTTGTTTTAGGGTTTTTTTTTGGTCCTGGCTTACTTTTGCTTGCTATTTGCTCCATAGCGAAGAAGCCAAGAAGCCAAGAAGCCAAGAAGCCACGAAGACAAAAAGCCAAAAAGCCAAAAGCCAAGTAGCCAGCCAAGAAGCAAAAAAAAACTAAAAAAGAAAACTAAAAAAAAAAGCCCTTCACTAAATAGTATACATGGCTTCTAGCCGTTCTATCCCATGAAAAAGCCATTCATAGTTCGGACACAAATTCGCCATGGTAAGCTGATTTTGTTGGCCATGGGATGCCATCAAAATGAGATACCCCTTTTCAATTGGATGGTTAAATACTCAACATATTATACTAAAATCTGTGGTCAAATAAGGGTCTTGAATTTTGACCCATATAGCTGGGATCAATCTATGGACGATGTTCATCAAGTTGCGGTGAAATAAGCGGGATACAAACCATTCCAGCTCTCAGCCTCCGGAGTCGACCTGGTGACGATTTCACCTTTTCCACGGCTAGCAACCGCAAATCTTAGGTAAATCCTTGGTTCAATGCATGATTCGAAGGGGATCATCAT
Organism: Symbiodinium sp. clade C Y103; assembly: GCA_003297045.1. Classification (NCBI taxonomy): domain Eukaryota; class Dinophyceae; order Suessiales; family Symbiodiniaceae; genus Cladocopium; species Cladocopium sp. clade C. The sequence goes on from BGPT01000686.1 coordinate 93,072, forward strand.
CATCCACCTGGGGATTTCTCCAGCATTCCATATAGTGACAAAATGTGGCATAAACGTGTCGCCAATCTGTGTCCTGATGAACCACCACATCTAGCAACAATTTTGGTAGGTGTCCCTGGGCCACTCCTCACTTCTGGCATCCCCACCTCATCCAACCAATACCCACCTTCTCCCCGTTTCTCCTGAATGGACTGGCGATTGGCTACCACAGTACAACCCAGTTACTACAATGTGGGGCCCCCAAGATAGCGAAGTTGGTTTATAACTACAATAAGTAGGGTTTATAGTAGTTATAACTATAGGTAGATGGGGTTACAAACCAACTCATAACATCTTATAACTAGGGGGCCCCACATTGTAGTATATGTGGTTTCGCTTTCCCTGGTTTCTGTGTGGCAAAACTCGTCACGAGTTCGGCCACTCGGCCATCGCACGTGCCCCCCGGTCCTGGTTTCGGCTACTCGCATGACCCGCACTCTGCCCTGAGACGGCTGGAGGATGAGGATCTTGGGGATGCATCCATACTTAAGAAGTGGGGAATAATCATATGAAATACTCCAGTTAGATTTCTGTGGGTATACCATATGGGTTGTTGATATATGGCTAGGCTAGTCCACTTACTGGGATGCACATCCAAGTGCGGCCCCTTATTGTAGGAACCCCCTCCATTTAGATACACATCGCAAGAGCAGTAACAAGGCACCATGCCAAAACAATCATGATTTTTCTTCACTCCAATCCGGCATGATAATCATGGATTTTCCCTTCAACTAGGTCTCAGACTTGGGGCTTTGATTTCAAGTTTGACTACTTGAGGATGAACATGATCTTCAAATTAAATAGGTATGGGTCAAAATGGTCAAGTGTTTGGTCCCAAAAAACTGGTTTCAGACTCAAAGTCACCACTTTTGTGGTTCCACTACTACTTCTTGACGCATCAATGACTCTACTCCCATCGGGTGGGCTCCTACAGCCCACTTGAACAGGGTCGGTGGTTCTGAACCGAACTACAGCAGTGAAATATTGATGGTCCAAAAAATGGATCCAGCCGTACCTTCTGAAAGGAAGTACTGTATCTGGGGTATGATCTAGGGGGTTCACATGGGTTCACTGCCTTCTGAGACCGTGGATCCATAGAGGATTACGTAGATTCCAACATCAAAACTTCCAGGAGAAATCAGTCCGAAATCATCCCGTCGTGTTTCAATTGCAAAGTACTTTGGCCTCCAAAAGGCTCCAAACGCTGTAGACCTCTCCATGCACCACGACCTGTGCACTGCGAATGTCCGTGGAGGAGACCCCAAAAATCTCGCTGCTACTGTCAACGGGTGTCCGCTTCTTGCCACTGTCTTCGGAGCGTAGGAACACAACAGATCAGAGTTTGTGGGCCTCCAGAGATTCAAGACCCCCCCGCCACCCCACAACGTTTTACCTGTCCACATGGGCTAAAATATGTCCAAAATGATGCATGTTCCGGTAAGCTGGGACGTTGATCAGTTGCTAAAAGTGAAAGTGAGATATTTGGTAAAGCCATCTAAGCCCAAACAAGAACTCGATGAAAATGTAAAAGTTGGTGCAGACTCGATTATAAGTTGGTTTGAAAGTGTATGGCCCCCTATTCTCCAAAATCCTCCAAAGAGATATCTACCATAAACCCAACAGTTGTTGGACCTGCACGGCTTCCCATCCTGCATTTCTGCCAGAGAGGCGCCTGTCGCGGTTTGGGCACTCGCGTGGCGCGCTCGCCCAAGCGCAACATGCGGTAGTACTTCTTCTGCCACTCCTGGAGCTGATCTGGATCCATGTCTCCAAGGTTTGGTTTTAACCCTCCAGGTTTGCTCAAACGTGGCTGGAAAATCCCCGAAGCAAATGGAGGATTTAAGAGGAACATCAAGTATAAATTGAGGGTTTTCCATCGACAAGTTTGAATACCGGAGGGAAATCTTTCGAGTGTCGATTCAACGTTTAGCTAGATTATTCACTCAAGATCGTTTGGTTTTCCCAAACAAGGACCCGGATAGCCATACCACTCGAAGATGATGAACAAGTGTGAAACGTTCAACACTGAGGAATGTACTCCACCTTTCACAATCCCAAAATGGACGAATGTAAGCCATGCCTCCTAGTAATTTAAAAAGTCGTCCCACACAGCCCCAGTCATCCTCCGTGAACATCTCCAGCTCATCTGGAGCCTTGTAACCTGGGCACTGGCCCGCAGTTTATGTGGTCAGCAGTGGGATAATTCTCCAAGTACCCCCCACAAAAAAACAAAAACAAAAAATTGCCCGAACAGACCATGGCTTGGACATAGAAGAGTTGCTGCCATGGTACCAACGTAAGCCACTCCAACACTAATGGCCTTCTTGTCCTACAGCACGGTGGTGACAGTGTGGTTCCAAACTCCATAGAGGGATCCCCAGTCCAAATGAATAGGTAGATGCATACGTAGTCCATGTCAAATTCATCCTGGAATAGATGGACTTTATCTCCCAATTTCAAATCTTTGGATCTTTGGACTCTTTTGGATCGCTGGATCTTCAGGACACTGGGGAAGTCTTGACATGGCGAGGACGAACTGCCTGCAACATGCTGGTTGAGACCAAGACTCAGTCTTCCCACAGCGCGATATAATCCCATGCGCCTATATCCCACTACGGGATAGTTGAAATTCGACAATAGTCAGATGGGGCACAGCATAAAATACAACCCTGTATAACATGACTGGGATATAAGTGGGATAATGTCAACCCCGGATTCAGAAACCACTGGGCTGTGTAATTGGGGGGTACCATTTTGGTAGCCAATCATCACTATCTGACTATCTGTGGGCCAAAACCCCCTAATTAAAAAAAGTCAACCAGGTGGTCCTTGGCATCCAAAAAATCCATAAAAAGTCGCAGCTGCCGACGTCCTTGGCTTGAGACGCCATGGACAGCAAGGCATCTGGCAGTTCGACTTGATCTCGTCCCACCGCACTGCTCCTGACACCATTGGGGCGCAGGGAGCAATGGGTTGATCTTTTTGGGGAAACAACATCAAATGGGTGTGGGTCAGAATTGGACACCCCAAAATTGGATAGTTAAGACTAAACATAGACTAAAATCTGAGGTTCTATCTGAAATTCTGACCCATGCCCAAATCTGGTCTGGAATTCTGACAGAATTCATTGCACCAACAAACTGTACACCTGTGGTTAGCAATGCGATGCTGTTGAGAAGCTTATTGAAGAAAAATATCTGCACCAGACGCTCACCAGTCTGTGTGAACATCTTCGGAAATTCTCCTCAGCATTGCCAAGGACGGTCTTCCAACCAGATTCCAAAAGGGCATAAGTTGAGATCACGTTCAAAGGAATTCCTACCACTAGGACACGCTTCATGGTAACTTTCTGCTTACATTTGTCTTCCAAAGCTTTCTACCATCACAAAACTCGACTTTTTTGGAGGTGTTATTTTTGTTGGCAGGATTCCCACTGCGGTTCAAAACATCCTGCAACCAGTTGTTAGTGAGGCAGCCTGAATGGTTTCAAGCAAGGCTGCCCAGGGTCTATTGGCATTCAATGGGTTTGTCTGAAAATTGGTGGATGCACCAATTGATGGCTATCAAGTTGATCTTCTAACTTTGGGAAATTCGGCTGCACTGAGAGTTTCCGATCAAAGCTAAGGGTCCCGAATCCTCCGGAAGTGTGGGTCATTCTCCCCACTTTCCCTGGTATCTTCATCTCCCTCTATGCAACCAGCAGTCCCCAAAGACACAGAAACCTCCGATCCCTCCAAAACACTTGGAACATCTGACGATCTGACCAAAATGGAATTGTCACTATCATCAGTGACCTGTTGGTCAGTGACTTTCCAGCTCTTAAGGTTGCCCCATACCGATTTGTCTGGAAAAAAATAGCCCTCTGGTAAACTAACATAGCTATGGTCAATCACTTTTTTTCATAGGTAAATCAACTAAAGGTTATTGCCAGAGGGTACCCAAGCCGCACTGCCCGCACTGCCCCCGTCGTCTCCCGCACATGCACACAAAGATTGCACGCTGGTTCACCTGGATACACTACGAACTCAACCGGCGATGAAGATTCATCCGTGGCTCCGGCTGTTTCAACAAAGCATATATATCTATATGCAAAAAAAAACATCATGAAACTACATGGTAGTTATACAATTTTGGGGTGGTTTCCCACACGTTGATGTTCGTTTTAAAATGATGTTGGCAATCCACCATTTTGCAAAGATACCACTTGTACCCGCTTCTCAGCTGCAAAGATATTAACCCAGTTTGCTGGCCATGGATGTCATGAGAGACTGGAGCAAACATGCCAGGGCAAAATATCTCATATGGGTGCACGTGGTCAATAATCATCCAACCTCTTACATTGATTCTGTACATTGATTTTATGAACGACCTGAAGTAAATACCCTCCGGTGTCCGGTGGGATTAGGTACAAATGGATTCTGGACGGATTCAGTATCTCACTTAGAACAGGAGGAAAAAATGATTCCATTATCCCCCACTATCCCCCATTATCTACCATTCATTCTCAATAATGATTGCCCCAAATTATCGCATTCAATATCCCCTTGGATGGTTATATCCCAACTTCAATCTTCTAGAAAAGGACAATTCCTTCCATTCCTGGATTGCGAAAAAGACAGGTGTCATCTGCACGTGCCAAGTGCGCAGAGTTCCCTTAACATCATGAAGGAAACTCCACATCTGGAAGAACTCCCAAATTTTGGCCGTTGCGGCCTCCCTGAAGCGTTGGATGACCATGGCTAGACTTCAAATTTGCCCACGCCCCACCCATCACCAGCAGGTAACGCCTGCTGAAACCACTCGGGTTCAATTTCAGGATCCGGCTTCTCCTGCGACCGGTTTTTTATCACAAGTCTGGCTTCTGGTACTCCTGGTACCTGAAATAAATCTTGGAAGAACAAGATATATATATGGTCCAGCCCTCCCAGGCCCCCCCCCCCTCCCCCCCAATGGGTATGGGTCTACAGATCCAGGGTATATCAGGCTATATAGGGGTATATCNTCAGTATGTAGATGTGATTGTATGTATGCATCCATGCATGTATAAATGGAAGAATATGTGTATGTATCAATGTATGTATGTAAGTAAGTATGTATGTATATATGTATGTATGAATGTATGTATGTGTATCCCCGCCCCCCCTGTGGGATGGGGTGGGGGGTCAGTATGTAGATGTGATTGTATGTATGCATCCATGCATNTATGTATGTAAGTAAGTATGTATGTATGTATGAATGTATGTATGTGTATCCCCGCCCCCCCCCCTGTGGGATGGGGTGGGGGTTGGTGATCATCTATGAGCTATATATAGAATATATATATATAGAGTATATATAGAGTATATGTAGAGTATATATAGGGTATATAACTAGTATATATATATATAGTATATATATATAGAGTATATATAGAGTATATATAGAGTATATATAGAGTATATANATGTAGAGTATATATAGGGTATATAACTAGTATATATATATATAGTATATATATATAGAGTATATATAGAGTATATATAGAGTATATATAGAGTATATACAGAGTATATATAGAGTATATATATATATATAGAGTATGTATATATATAGAGTATATACAGAGTATATATAGAGTATATATAGAGTATATATAGAGTATGTATAGAGTATATATAGAGAATAGATACAGTATATATAT
>BGPT01000686.1:98796-140458 GCA_003297045.1 Symbiodinium sp. clade C Y103
GGGGGGGGGGGGGGGGGCCTGGTGGCCTGGGGACTGGATCATATATATATATATATAACAACTAAATATAACATAATCATTCCTTACAAAAATATAATGGACTAGGACATACTACCGCAAAATCCAAAGGTTTTTTGCAAAGACATGTCCCTTAATGTCCTGAGATACATATATTACATATACAATCAAAACTCAATGGCCATCACTGTGTTTGTTCCATCTTTTACCCCCAACACCTCTGCTACACCTCTTGGGTCCCCTTTAGGTTGGAGAGTCTTGCCTCAACTTTGACCCAATGGCCCTGACTGGTGTGGTAAACCCAATCATAGACCACCCCCTCATTCTGCTCCCAGAAAGTGGAATTTTTAGACCTCGAAATTATAGGTTTTTCTAATCTATGGCTCTGGTTTACCAATATTATTAGCCATATTCATCATGAATATCATACATATCCATATATCAATGTCTTCATTTGATGCTCAAAACCAAACATATCCATTAACTATGATGGTTCTTACACGATAATTCCCAAATGATCCATAGTTATTCTAGTTGTACACGACAGTACCCAGAGTATTCCATAATGGCCTTAATATCAGATAAATAATATAAGTTTATTTCTTATCCATCAATCTGAACTCAAAATGGATTGTATGATGTACCTCAAAGGCCTGGTGCCCATTGTGTACTGGGCATTAAGAAAAAGTGCCCGGAATCTTGGTCACTGGAAAGTATACCATTTTAGACGTAGGATTTCTACGGGTATTTATGGCACTTTACGGGTATTTACAGCACTTTTGCCAAACATGTTGCACGTACCTTTTTTGTGCGTGTGACAGTTGCAAAGTGACACAAAAATGGGCTAGTAGGCCAAAGTAGCCTGAAACAATAGGCAGCTACGGCTTTCAAGGTAAATACTTAATTCATCAGTTTCATATCACAATCTTACAATGGAATAATCAACTTAAGATGGAAATGATAGTCAATATCAGGGAGTTACCCTCTGGTAAACTCACATAACTATGGAACATCACCATTTTTCATGGGAAAATCAACTATTTCCATGGCCATTTTCAATAGCCAACTGTTCCAACTGGGTCAAAATGAGGCACCCCAACAATTGGATGCTACTACACATAGACTTTCCAATCTGTGGTCAGGTCCATGGCTTGACCCATACCGCTCAGTGAGGTGAGATTGTGGTGTCCATCTCCCTGCACTCGGGTATCCCCACGGTCTCTCGCAAGATGGGTCCCAGCAACGTTTGACGCTTCCGCGCCAAACGCCTCATCCAGTTGGAGACACGTGAAGTGAACGCGGACATGGGACATGAGGATGTGGCATTAAAAAAGGGAGAAAACGATGAGAAACCAGAAAAAACAATGACAGTTAATCAGGTGTTGAAAAAATACTGACATCTAATCAGGTGTTTTAATGTTGTAAAAAGCTGTAAACATGTCAATTTCAATGCAGAAGAGGATGAGAAACCATGGTAACTCAGCCATGGGGGTTCCAGTTTCGTGATCCCTTCGTCGGTTTCGCCGTCAAGCGATTTGAATACAACTGGGGCGGCCCAGCTTTGGATCGTAAAAAGACTGACACGCCGATTTTTTGGGGATGGGATGATTTTTTTGCCAGAACGGGCAAGACTGCAAGTCCAACTACAACTTCCAGCAATCTGAGGGTGATCTTGATCCATTGGAGGGGAAATTTGATTGATGGCTTTGCAACACTCCGTTCCTGTGCCCTCAAACGCTCTCCAGCAACACAACTGCTCCACACTGAATGGCCACGTGCGCAGACCTAGCTACACAAATGCCAAGTGGTCTGCAGCTGCAGAGCTGTCCCCACCATTACCTGGAGCGCCCCAAGTCACTACTGACCCATCAGCCACGATTGCAATAAATGCCTGTGTAGCTGCTTGAATCTGTCGGACACCTTTGAGCTGATGTCGGACGCGAGAGCTGTCGCCACCATCGAATGCACTGCCCCAAGTCACAACTGACCCATCGGCCAGGACTGCAGCAAATGCACGCGTCGTCGCTTGAATCTGTTGAACATCCTTTAGCTGATCCTCCACGGCAGAGCTATCACCGCCAGACTGCGGTGTGCCCCAAGACACAACTGACCCATCCGCCAGGATTGCAGCAAATGCAAAGTCAGTTGCTTGGACAAGTTGGACACCTTTGAGCTTATCTTGGACGAGAGAGCTGTCACCACCAAAATGTGGATTGCCCCAAGTCACAACTGACCCATTGGCCAGGATTGCAGCAAATGCTTCTTTCGTTGCTTGAATCTGTTGGACACCTTTGAGCTGATCCCGGATGTGAGAGCTAACGCCACCATGATGTGGGTCGCCCCAAGTCACAATTGACCCATCTGCAAGGATAGCAGCAAATGCAAGCGTCGTCGCTTGAATCTGTTGGACACCTTTGAGCTGATCTCGGACGCCAGAACTATCACCACCACCAGATGGACTGCCCCAGGTCACAACTGACCCATCAGCCAGGATTGCGGCAAATGCGTTTTTTGTTGCCTGAATCTCCTTGACACCTTTCAGCTGATCTCGGACGCGAGAGCTGTCGCCACCATCGAATACACTGCCCCAAGTCACAACTGACCCATCGGCCCGGATTGCAGCAAATGCTGCTTTTGTTGCTTGAATCTGTTGAACATCCTTTAGCTGATCCTTGACGGCAGAGCTTTCCCCGCCAGACTGTGGCGTGCCCCAAGTCACAACTGACCCAGTGGCCAAGATTGCAGCAAATGCTCCTTCCGTTGCTTGAATCTGTTGGACGCCTTTGAGCTGAGGTCGGACGTGAGAGCTGTCACCGCCACCAAATGGAACGCCCCAAGTCTCAACTGTCCCATCCGCCAAAATCGCAGCAAATGCATCTTGTGCCGTTTGAATCTGTTGGACACCCTTGAGCTGATCTAGGACGGGAGGACGGATGCGGCCCAAACTGAGATGGCCCCAAGTCGCAACCCGGTCACCTTCACAACAAAACAGTGCGATCGAATTCGCCGTTGCCGCTACCTTGGCCTCTCTGGCAATGGCTGTCAGGTGGTCTCCTTCTTCCAGTTCTACAGCTTCCAGAAACTCCTCGGGACGCAACACACGATTCTTTGTGTCCACAAGCTTCAAAAAGCCAAGCTGAAAGAATTTCTGCGCCAGAAGCCTCAAGTCCGCTACTTTGGAGGACTGAGGAAGTTCAAATGTCTCCGTGCGACCGCTTGGTATAGCTACACTGACACGAAGCATCATAAACTCAAACTCATAAACACAATTTTATGTATTCAAACGTTTCAAAACTCTAAGTTCCTTACATTAATCTCGAGCCAAACTGCCAATTTTTCTGGCACCTTTTCCACGTGAAAGAAAAGCTTTTTCCATCTTGGATCGTTGGAGAAACATTGATCCACCAGGGAGAGTGATGTGGGAACTATCTTGCGGAAGCATCAAGATGAAATGAGCTGATACCTATGCAACGGAAGTCATCAAGATTACACAGATGAAATCAGAATCATCATGGACATGGTTCAAATGTCGTTTCTCGATCTGGTCGTTGTAGTCAAAGACAGAACCAAAACTTAAAACCGACCCGCGGGACTGGAGCATTCTCCACCCGGCATCACAATGGCCATCAGTCCGTGACTCCCATGACGCGTCTGTGGTCTCCGGCTCTTGCAGAGCTTTTCCTGCGGCATTTTCCTGGCAGAGGTGAAGCCGGGGCTTGTGCCCAAATGTCCCACGGTCAAGTTACAGGGGATTACCCTCCGGTAATCAAACCTGGCAATTGGAAATCCCCTATAAATGGACGTTTTAATGGGAAAGTCCCCTACAAATGGTGGATTTTCCATTGCCATGTTTGATTACCAGAGGGTAATGGTTTATTAAATGGTTTTTTGTCATTCATCCCATGCTAAGCATTCGAAATCCCTATGGGGGGGATGATCCCCCCAAAAATCATTGGCGAAACTACTGCAACTTTTGACCATGGCGCGTATCATCGGGACATATCAGGACTAGGACCTCCAACAGCAAGCCTGGTCCATCTGGAGAAACTTCCGGATGTCCCGCTGCGCCTCCAACATGACATCCCATGTGTTTTGCGGTAAATACTGGGCTGTCCCCAAGTTTTTCGAGAAACATGCACAAAAATATGGCCCGATGGGGGTGGGGAACCACTAAATTTTGGGCGGGGCTCAAAATTTTCGTTCAGGCCCATTGTGACCACTTGGATGTTCCCTCTTGACCAGGTGCTTCTAAACAGCTAGCCCGGGATATGAGAGGTTTAGACCCAACCTTACCTTCTGGAAACCTGAAAGAACATCCAAGCAGCAAGCACCTTCCATGTGAATTTCCGGTGGGCCCAATTCAACATCATTTGGGCATGGGTTAAAATTAAAGACACCGAAACTACAGATGAACATGTTCTTTTTGAGCAGGAGTCCATTCTTGGGCATCCAATCTCCACATGCAAGTCTCCGAACTCATGGGGGTACCCCTGCATCATCCATGTTAATAGGATTTTCCATGAAATAAAGGATTCATTTTGGGGTAACCCAATTTTCAGGAAACCTACATGTTGAAACCGACACTTCTGTTCGCATCCGGAGTGTTTATGCCATTCGCTGAAATCCTCCAGTTTGGATGTGAAACCATTCTGGCTGAATTCTGGTTAGATTGTTGCTTATAAAATATATCCCATCATATCCCCATAAAATGCTTGGTCGAACCACCATTCTTATTGCTTGAATCCCACAAATGTTCCATCTTTGGGTACAAGATGGGGCTCCCAAGCAAAAACGAAGTTTGTAAGCACTGCTCCAATAACTAGGTTTTGTGGCAAATTATAACCATAAATCATGGGTTTTTTTTAAACCAACTCGGGATTCTAAATCGATTTTCTACTGAATGCCCCCCCCCCGATGTAGATATGAATCACTATAGATAGATTCTATAGATAAACGGCTATGGGTCAAATTGGGGAGCCCAAAAATTGGATGGATAATACTTAAGATAGACTAAAACCTTTGGTTCCCCAGGTCCTTAATTTTGACCCACATCCAAATGTGAACTTCGGGGGGGCCACCTTCCTCTGACTTCAGGTCCGCCAAGTTGGGCTTTCAGCGACCTGGCCTGCGCCAGAATAGCGTCCGTACCCTTCACCTGCCACCCAGTTACACCACCAGCGCGAGTGAAAAATCATACCATGATTTCCACCATAAAATGGGGGCTTTATCCATATGTTTTTTTTCTTAAAATCGGAGGTACCGGAAATCATCCAAAATTAAACAATTTTAGTATTGAAACCTATGGTTTTGGGGTAGCCCCATTTTAGGAAACCTCCATATCTATCCCAGTTTCTTTATATCAACAGGCCAGCAAGACCACATGGTCCACGTAGTCAAAGGCAGCCGTTGCCCTCCTCCATTCACAGGCTGCATGTCAGGTACTTGGGGGACCACCCCACGTGGGAACTGGTGAACAACCATATTTTATAACCCAGTTGTATGTGGGAATGACACCACGAATCGGGACTTGCTAACTAGGGTCAGTAAGTACTTGCGATCCGTGGGATGATCCTCCAAGTACTTCACTTCCCGGGAAAAAAAGTATGAACAAGCAAAGTGTTGTACCTAAAAGAATCAGGGACCATCTGCTATCTTAGCAATTTTTACTACTGTAAGTTAATCCCCAAAAATAAGCAACTATGAGCACCTCTGCACTATCGCGAAAGATAAAGAGAGTTTATCCTCAGTTCAGAGCAGAACCATGCTCGCTGCTTATACCCTCTTCCTTCTCACCATAGCTTCAACATGCTTCAATATGGCGAAAACCAGCAAGTGTGCACTTCAAGATGGCTCGTCATCATTTCACTTTGGTGGATAAATGCCTGGGAAACTGGATTATTCGTCATCATCATCATCGTCGTCGTCGTCATCATCTCAACATTTAAAAATCGGCTCTTAAACATCAATCGTCATCATGTCAATATTTCAAACACGCTGCTGACCATCAAAGTTGGTTCCGGTCAAAAACAATGTCATGAAAACGGGTGTCTGATCCTCTCCTGAAATAGGCCTTGGCATTGCTGGGGTTGGCATCGATGGCCAAACTGCATCTCTGGATGGCCTCACGTGGCAGCACAGCTGTGTCCAAAGCGTGGCTGGATTGCATCAATTATGGATACTCCATCTAGCCGTGGGGATCTAACCATGTGTATATACATATTATATATATATATAATTAATGCTGTAGCCCGATATCATCAAACATCAACCAGGGTCTCAAACATCTAATCTATGTTCAGATCTGCACAGTTGCCCCAAAGAACTCCTCCAACAGGCCTTGGACAGTTGTCGGATGGACGGATCCAAATACCTGCACTTCGCTCAAGCTGAAACCCCTGCATGAAAGAAAGTGAAGACCATGGACTGAAAATCTTTCGAAAGTCAACAAATGGATATTATTCCTGCCAACTTGGTTTCAAGAAAACTGACAACCCCGACTCTTCCAACTTCTTAAGCTCTAAAATAAGGTTTGGAGTCAGTTGTGACCCCCTAGTTTATATGTTCACTACCCCATTTGTGGGTCAATAATTTGGTTTCCAGCAAAGTAACTATACATCAGAATGAATCACATAAGGATGGTCTGCGTGACTCTCCGATTGGGTCATATGGGTGAGTCGGAAAGTGGCCCATCCAAAATGGCAATGTTTCATCAGACCAAAATGATGACAAACTTGAGGCCATGAGGCACTGGGATGTAGTGGCATTGCATCTTGGATGTGTACAAACAATTTATCCTCCGGTTTTAAAAGGTACGAGTAGCAATGGGAAATCCCTAGAACTGGAAAGTAACTGGAGGTGCCCAATTTGGGAAAATCATCGAACTAAATCCGCCATTTTTCAGCAAGCCACATTTGATTACCAGAGGGTAGTCTCATTCGCAAGGTATTTCCACCCTGCTTCCATTTCCAGCTGAGCTGCATTGACTTCACCACAATTTCTGGGTCAACCGGTCACCGCATATCAAAAATAAGATCTGTCTCCCCATGTCTAGAGCCCGGCATGTGGTGATGAACCCCCCTACAACACCCCTACAACACCCTACAGCACTCTAATTTATCAGTTTATATCAATCTATCAAAATCAATTCGATGCCCATCTTTGGTGTTCAAACCCCATATATTTGCGTGGCAAAAATCCCCGGGAAATTCCATGAATTCCATCAATCCCGCGTCGCGCACATCTGCGCCGCGTTGGCTGCCAAGATGGACAGCAACTCTCGGCCCTCCGGGGTCTGTTGCTCGAAGGCCTGCATGAACCAGGGAAGTAGAGCTTCCCTGAGACTCCGCACATCACCACATAACAGTATACAAAGATATGCGTGATGTCTGTATTGGGACATGTCTATCCATTAACAACGTAGCAATGTCTAGATAGATCATGTACATATATTCTTATGTATATATATATAAACGTACATATGAGTATTTATATATACTCATGTGTGTGTGTGCGTATGTACACCAACCCTGAGTCAACCACAAATTATACCCAAAACTTCCGCAGACAACCTTAAATAATCCTAGACCTAGCCTAAATAGCCCCACAAAAGGCCAAGCAAACCCTGAATAAACCCTGAGCAACCCTAAAAACATCTAACCAACCCATCAACCCTGAGTAAAGATGAAGTAACCCCAACACTATCCCCGAAGTAGCTACCTCCCACTGCGACTTTACATGTAATATACATACATGTGTGTATATGTATATACATGTATATATATATATTAATATATAAATATACATTTATATATATATATATTATACATATATATATATGTATATATTATATATATATAATTGTGTGTATATCTATACACACATGGATATGAGCGTACTCTGCCTCATTTACAAAATATTGAGATAGATTCATGATTCATCCATGGGAAATGTCGGGTAAACTCATGACTGGATATACATGGATATATTCTTTTGATATGAAGGTGTATATCAATGGACGATTTCTGTCATTAGACCTTGTTAGTATTGAAACTTCGGGATCCCAAATTTTAAGAACCCCCAAAATGATCAAAATGGATATACAATGAAAATGGCTATAGAAGGATATAACTGTCCCAAGTTCAAAACGTGATTTTGGCAAACGCCTTAGGCCCTAGCCCTAGCCCAAAATGGAAGGAGGCGCACGCGAACTTTCGCGATTGAAGAAACAACCAGTATCTAGGTCTTTGCTCAAATTGGTCAGAACAGCTAGGATTTAATCCATGATTTAGATTTCTTTTTTTTTGGGTAGTATTTCAAGATTCCACATTTTCGCCCGCTTGTCGCCTTGTGCAAAGTCTTTCCACCCAGAGGACTTGGGAATCGCAAAGGTTGGCACCAATCACAACTGCCAAACTTGGTTGGGCACATCATATCAGAACCATATCTATGGATATCCATGCAAAATCTTAAGAAGTTGTTCATTTCGCACCAGGAATAGAGAAATCCGACCTAAGTCAAACCATCAAAGGTGCTTGGGCTAGTGAGGCGGACACCAATAGGTGGGGGATTCAAACCCGCAATCGTTGTCCCTTTATACTGGTTGGTTATGACTCGACCGGGATTCCCAGTTTCTGGATTGTGATAGTCCCCGATAAATGAAGGCTAGTATAACCCCCAATACTCATCAACCATCGGGGGCTTTGAACATTGCTGATATGAAAAAGAATGCTGGGACATGTCCCAGAAATTGGAAGCCAACTCCTGGCAATCCGCAGGTGCCTTCAAGCCATCATCATCCAGCTCGTAGTTCAGCAGACCTGCGCGGAAAGAAAAAAAAGCACCCCCCTCAGCCTCCAAGGGTGCTCGCCCCAAGACATCACATCTAAACTGTAGTTATAACTATAATGTGCGATTATGTACAGACTATAGTATAAATATACGTATATCGTATCCACTATATCCCACTGATCAGCATGTTATCACATTCTTCTCTGACCGGGTTTCATCCAGCCGCAGGGACCTAGAAGGCGAATCCCCTTCTCGTACTTTTTGAGGGCCTGGCTCCGGAGTTTCCCAGATTTTCCAGGGAGAATCAACGTGAGGTTTGCCCTCAAATAGGGGCTTGTCCAAATTGGACCAATCAAACAGTGGGATTCGTTAAAAATTGCAAATTTGGGTGGTTTGAGGCTCCACAAGTTGTAGAAACCCCCCAATGAAGGGGCGGGAAGCCAACAAAGAATATGGATTTCAGCAACAAAAAGATGATAAACTCCACTACAGACATAGCATGACATAGCTACTCATCTGGGGATGGGTCTTGCCAGTCTGGGTAAATCCAGCGTTGCCCGCACTATCTTGGTGTGAAAGGAACAGCACCAGGGTCTCGACCCCTAAAACTGCTTGGGTCATGCCACATGTATCGTGGATTCCTTGGAATCGAGCGCAAGAGAAAATCATCCACAGGGATGAACGGCACATCCGAGGAACACCATGGCATCTTCACCATCCGTGGTAGAAATCAGAATTCTCCACCTCTCCTCTAACGACTGTATCATCTTACTGGTGCTTAGTAGGGAATGGGGGAATGGGATGATTATTAATGGTTATTATAGGTCATTCCCCCATTCCCTACTAAGCACCAGTATGTCATACTTGCAGTTTTGTGCCTGCATCCCCCAGAATAGATGGATTGGAACCATACTTAAAGTAGAGTTGAAGTTGGGAATGACCCAAAATTCTGGCTAATGTCCACGAATGAATCCGAATGAAACTCTTGGAAACCATTGAGTTGTTGAGCCACGCAAAGTTGAGCCAGGTTGGTGTAGAAAAACAGTGTTGCATCTATAGACTCAAGGACAAATGTGTGTTTTATCCATCAATTATGATAATATTATATATATATAATGTAAAGATCATCAACTCTTGGGGTTTGAGCCAAAGTCTTGGAGAAATCCCTGCCTCAGCTTTGTCCCCCAGCTTGGCCAAGTCATTTCCTTCTTCCTGCCAAATCATCACTGCATTCATAGAGAATCAACTGTTTCCCAACTATGGGTTGTAATACTCCCCAGTAAATTAGGTAGTATAAGTTCCTATAACCAATCAACCAGGGTGTACCCTCTGGTAAACTAACATAGCTATGGAAAATCACCATTTTTCATGGGAAAATCCACTATAAATGGCTATTTTCACTAGCTATGTTAGTTCACCAGAGTGTGACTGTCATGGATCAACTGTACCAGCTGCATTTGATTGAAAATGTAGGATCCGATTCACGCATGGTCCAGTCCTTGAGGGCCTTGGCCTGGAAAACGTGCCAAGATCACGCCGCACGGGGTCCGGGTTCCAGTTATGACCATGAAACAAATAGGGAAAAATGATCATAAACCCATGGAATTGGGGGTATCCCATTGTCAAACAAAGCCACAAGGATTGAGGCAGCTTCAACTTGACAACCTGACAAAAAAACATTGGAGAGTTTCACTCTGGGGACATTGCCGCGATTTGGCGTTTACTCTAACTTCGGAAGACTGCGAAAATGAAGCTTCGCTGCCATAGAAGTCAAAGCAAGCAGAACCATGAGAAATGACACGTTGGACACGTGCCATTTCGGGTGCCATTGAGTTTTGTTCCGTAACATCCTCTGAATGAGTGAAGTCATAGTTCAGCCCCGTTCGTGAAATAACAGGAAGCAACAACTGGTGGAAACCGCATCTTGAGTCAGTTTAGAGGCGTCACCAGGATACAGTATCTCAGGATATATCAGCATTCAAAACATCACTGGTATACCAACACAAAATTACATTTCATACACAGAGTCAGAGTTGTCTCGAAATGTGGAGACCCAACTTATCATCATGTTCGCTCTTCAAATGACCATTTTTATGGAGGCCCATCCATCATTTTTGGACATGCCCCAAATGAAAGATATCGAATTCTCCTGAGTGCCATCCCAATATTTGCGTGGTTCAACGGCCGTTTGTCATGGTGAAATCCCAGCAAAATCGCCCCAGCCTGCGCTCTTTTTGCATCCGGGGTTACGGCCTGCGCGCAACGGGTGACACAACGGATGGCAAACATACAAAGGTGATACAATGTGATCACATGGTGAAATTGATTATGGTATATGATATATGGGGATAGGGTATAGCATGATATAACTTGATATAACTTAACCAATATAGATGAACATGCCTATTTCTATGACGTTTGATGTGTTTTTTCTCTGGACCCACTAAAGGAGCACCACATGTTTGACCCCTGAGTGCCATCCCACCGTGATCGCAGGCGTTGCCTGCAACATCTATGCCGCATCTGCCATTTGGGCCCACGGGCACAGCACGGGTGGCAAAGACTGTCTGAATCGCACGAGTCTGCCATGGTTCTGTCATGTTTATGTTCTGGGTTCAAGGTCTGGGGAACAACAAAGAGACAATCGTAGGTTGAATGAAACTCCAAGTGGGGAAATATCACGGAAATATCACGGAAATATCTGGGCATTTCCCCAAATTCGTGAGCTCAAAGTGTGAAGTGGCTCCAGGGATTGATTTGGGCTCCCCAAAAGAGGGTGGTCATGGGATTTTGTCCACATTGTTGGATCTCACACCTCTGCGTTTTTTTGAACTCAATTCACTTGGGTCTTTTTGTTGCAACGCTGACTGTACATCACCACAAGTGCATCCTGGATCCATGTCCATTCCTCTTCCACGGCTCAATATGCTGGCCATATCATCTCAGCAGAAGCTCGAGCCAAGCGATGGATGTGGCAACAGGAACTGGGACCTGTGGCCTTTCTTCAAATCCACTCGTTCAAGCGGATCCAGGTCTGAAAATCGTCTTAAAAAGCTCGAAATGAGGATGGGAAAGCTCACTCCTGGCAGCTAAATGTGCATCACTTCCAACCTCTCCCTCTCATGACCTGAGTTTCAAGGTCAAATTCAGCCCCGAGGTGAAAATCCAACAACGGGCACCGCTGAGAATCATGGGAGATGAAGCGCTGCCGATGTTCGCGCAGGTAGCGCAAGTGCACCAAGTTCCGCCTCGGAGTTGTGGCTGGGTGCTTAAAATGGGGGATCCCGAAAGTCACCATGGGGTTCAACACTAAAATGGTCTAATGATGTCTAAGGACTTGGATGATTTGGGGTTACCCCCCCCCCATGACTTAGGCAACCTCCATATACTTATTGATCCTACTCCGAGGGTCCAAGCGTGTAAATTCTACACATACATGAGACATAGATAGACATAGCAGACCCAAAAAAAGATAGAAAGGTAAAATCCGATTCAATTTTTTATGCAAATTACTTGTCAAACTTTTGGGGGTCCTTACAGACATATCCAGTTGTTTGTTGGGCAGTTTGGGGAAGTCCCAAAATCCTCTGCTTCCTCCCAGCATCTCAGGACCCGGGACCAGTCCAGTAGGAATAGTGGTAGAAAGACCACCGCCTCGAGACAGTCGTCCATGGACAGATCCAATCTGTTTGGAAACCCCAGCCACAAACCCGGTTCTTTAGCCCCTTCTCGGCATCAGACCCGCAAGTGGAATAGTGACAGTATGTTATTGTCAGAGTCATTGTCAAATGCCTCCTTTCTTTAAAAATCTACATGGATCCATGTGCCAATTTTGGACCGATTGATGATGATTAAATTGTCAATCTGAATGCCTTTTTGGTGGAATTTGCTGATGGGCCCCAGCGGTGCAACATGAAGCAAGTTTCTTGCAGGTTGTGCATGGCTTTCACCCAACATCAAGCCAATGCCCATCCATTCCAACCAGAAACCCCATATTTTCTTCAGGTGGTTTAAATAAACTCCCTCATGTTCTAAAAATCTGGTATGGTATGATGTGGTTTAGACTTGTTTCTCCCTTGGTTTACCACATCATATGCATCCTATGCAGGATGGCCAGCACAATGGAGCCCAGCCCAGCCCGCAACGGGCAGCCAAGGAACCCATAGGATCGGGAATCCCACAGCGCTCTGGGACCAGTTCCAGACTGCTTTGCCTGGGGCTAAACACTCTGTTGGTTGGTCAGCGCCTGGAGTTTTTGTGGGAAGCTTATCATATAAACTGGGAATCCCGGTCTTAACCAACCAGTATTTCATGGAATGACGGAGGGTTGGGAACACTGCTCAATTCTATTAATGTCAACCCCGGACTCGTTGACCCTGGCCGATTTACCATGTATGTAGGGGGGTTCCTGGATAAAAAAAGGTGATAGTGTGCTACCAAAAAAAAACTAAACAGCCCAGGAGGTTCTTAATCCGTGGCTGGCATTGGGAATGGGGGATGGAACAGAAATAAATGGAAAATAACGGAAAACCATCAAATGGTTTTGTCTCACAAGGAGGTTCCTGAATTTGTGGCCGCTTTCCTGGAAATATAGTGATCAACCATGGGATTTTAGGGTTCGAAGTCAGACGATCCGAATACTGGTATCAATCTACCCAGCTTTGGTTGTATCA
This sequence comes from Symbiodinium sp. clade C Y103, assembly GCA_003297045.1. Taxonomy (NCBI): domain Eukaryota; class Dinophyceae; order Suessiales; family Symbiodiniaceae; genus Cladocopium; species Cladocopium sp. clade C. The sequence continues at coordinate 112,275 of BGPT01000686.1, forward strand.
ATTAAAGAACCCTCTGGTTGGGGGATGCCAACAGGAATAGATCCTTTGCATTCCACGAGAGATTCTGCAGGCCATTCATGTCGGGGATTTACCACCCTTTATAGGTTAAAAAATATGAAATCGGCTGGACCAAAGCTGTAGGAAAACCACCACAAGTGTTTGAGATGCTCACGATATGTCATCATCTACAGGGTGACTTGCATGGATCTTCGGGATGATGTCTGTAGGTCATTTGACCATTGAGATGCCATTGGATAAACCCATCTGAGAGTTGCAGTCCGGGGTCGCTTTAGCTTTGGGTGAAACCAGGGTGATATGACCCTCTGCCAACTCCGAAAACATCAAAGATGTTGGAAAGCGTTGGAAAGAGAAAACAAAGCGACTCCAAACCTTTCAGATGTACCTGATTAAATCAGAGCAACGGCCGAAGTTCGAACTTTTTCTCAGAAATTGAAGTCTTGTCTTGACTCTACTGTGGCGCGGTCTACCAAACTCCTTGCGCTTTGCGTTCGAAGGAACTCCTAAGGAACTCCTTGGAACTTGCCGAAGACTTCATTGAACTGACTGTGCACATCTGTGCACTCTAATTACTAAAATTGAGGGAAGCGGGAAGCCCCTTTTAAAAAGCCGGTCGTCCGTCCAGCAGCTTCACTCATTTGCACTCTTTCACCTTGAAGGTTTCTGAAATCTCGTGGAATCTACAATCTTCGCCTTCGTATTCTTCCTCGAATTTTTCCGGCTCGGTGTAGTTCACCTCCACCTCTTCCTGCATGACAGACTTCTAGCGCTTTCTGTTTGACTTCAGTTTGAGATGAAGTTCAAAATGTTCAAAAAGATATCGACTGAAAACATTTTCACCTCTCATATGCCACTGGAGGTGCACATTTGTAGCACAATGCAACAGAGATATCTCTCACCTGTAAGCCTCCAATCCAATGAAATATGAAGGCCCTTCAAAGATGCAGGCAACCCACATCAATAATCAGCAATGCTTGGCCCCATGATGGATTCGATCTCCTGAACCGTCTCAGGCACCAAGTACTCTTCGGGAACATCAATGGTGATGTTCTTTTTCCTGGAAATGAGGACAGCAGACTGGCTCAGAGGAGGAACACTTGGATGCTCCATGAGATAAAGCAACCTATTCAACATAGTGTCATGGAGACTAAGATTGAAGTGGGGGGCCCTGTTTTCACCGGCCGCGCATTGGAAAAACTATCCAGGATTAGAGCCTCCATGAGTTACCCCCAAATTGCACGTACACTCGGTCAGCTAGGGTAGCATTTTCAGAACTCTACATCAATGCTACTTGTACGGAGGCGTAACCTTCGCTCAAATTCTTTCATCACAAAGTCAGCAAAAAAAGGAACCCACATGAGTTCGTATAGACACTGGCAAGAAACCATTCCAAAAAGCTACACTTGGCTTAAAGACATGATATGCATCCAAATTGTGGAACATTGTAGAACGGCAAATCGGACAACTTGATAAGGACGCTTTTCCGAAAGTTGTTGATTTCATGGTTTTTCAGATTTGACTGTCTCCTGGGAACTTGGTGTTCCCACAAGTCTTGGGCTTTGCGCATTACGCGCTCCCAAAAGTCATCCAGCTCGGAAATCGGCACGCTGGAGACCTAGTGCAGCAAGCAGACAAGTGCCAAGCTACTGACATTTGGGGATAGAAGCCCAAAATGCAATATACCCTCCGGTGATCCGACATGGCTGTCCAGGAAATCCCCGGACCAACTGGATGTCTGAATGGGAAAATCATCTATAGGGGATTTTCCATTGCCAGGTGACCAGAGAGTCAGTATAACTGTTTGAAACCACAAGATTTGCCACCCAACCAATCTTGGAGGGAAAAATAACTTTGAGCCAGAGTCAATTGAGGATGCCGGTTATGACTCTCACGGGCACTTCAAACCTCATTGTCTTTACCAAAGCGCTTCTCATAGCTGATCCGTTGGTTATCATCCGTATTTGCAGGACAAACAATCCCACTGTTGTCACTGTAAGTCCCAATGGTTCTGGAAGGAGCAGCTTGAAGCACACTGATTTAGGTGAACATTAGATGGTTTTATGCTAGAGCACTGGACCTTTTGCATCTTCAAACACAAATTTTACTCGGTCTGGATAGTCTAGAGTTTGTGCTTTTCACAGCACAACAACAGCTTCACCAGTCTTCACCAAGATGCTTTGCCGACGGCGGCCTTCAAGTCGTCAACGCTTTTCTGATCCCTCTCCGGTCCATTCCAGATGACGAGCTCGCGCAAGCCTTGCTCGGCCATCACTTCTAGGATCAGGTTGAGCCTCTTCACGCCAGGCTCTCCGGGTTTCATGTTGGGTTTAGTGGCCACGACCACTATGCTGCCCCTGACTTTCTGGCCGAAGACCTTGAACAAGTTCAGAAGGGTGTCTCTCAGCTGCAAAGCATCATTGGCAAATGACTCCTGGGTGTGTCCGGAAATGAACATAAATATGGTGTTACTACCCTATGTCCTAAACTATCTAGACCTGGCAATTTAAGAGTGAGAACATGATGTTCTACACTGGGATTTAAATATTTGTGTACAAACCCACATGCAACTCCCGAAGTGTCAGACCCTATTATATCCGTGTGATAAGTACAGCCAAGATGCAAAGACCAAGAATTTGACCCGTTTCACGTCAACTGCAGAGATACGGCCAATGCCAGCTGCGACCAGCTTTCCGATTTCTTCTTTGAAGTAGCGCAGCAAGGAGTCGCCGAGCCCAATGGTGTCCACCATGATCGCTAGGATCGAATCCCAAGCTGAAACCTGGTTCGTCACTGACTCACCACTGCCATCGCCAACCTCTGGACACGGATCATCTGAGCTCTTGCGGCACTGACAAATCAGCGTTGACTTTCCTGCCTCTCTGGGCCCCCAAAGAACGTGAGCCACTTGCTCACCTGTTTCGGTACAAGTGGCATCAAAGTTTTGGTTCTGATCGGGAGCAACACCAGCCTCAAAAGATGCTAGAATCTCTTGGCTGATTTGTTGCTTTGCAAGCCCGACGAAGTCTTCCAACGGCAAAGTGTACTCAACAGTTTCTGTACGAGTCACATTTCGCGTGGCATTTGTCCATTTGGTGACATTCTGTTTGGTCGTGTGCCACTTGGTAACATCCTTCCAAACATGGCGTTTCTTGGCTGGCGTGCACTTCCATTCGTGTTTAGGAACTACCCTTAGCACGTCGTTGCACACTGGGGCTCGGCGACGGCGGCGCCATCCCGCGGAACTGGGCACCACGAGAAGCACCAAGACCAAGGACGCCAGCAGCAACTTCATAGCCGGACTCGACGCTGGAAAGCAAGAAATCTGCTGGGTTTTGGTCGCTTGAGAGAAATTGGGGCTGTCAAGTGCATCAAATCCCTTGAGTCGTCAGAGTCATGGAGGGTTTTGTTCGACACTGAATTCTCCATCCCGCGCCTCCCGGGTAGGCCAGGCGGCAGTACCTGATTAGGAAATGTTAGGACACTGAGCTCCATGTGGGGCCGAAAGTTGGGGGACGTCTGTTCACATTTTGCTCAAATCCACAATATTCATGCTATTCAGACGCCTGATGAGACGATTCAACGAGGTAGGAGACCCGGGAAAACAACTCCCATCAACGTCGTGCATTTGTTTCCTGTTCATTGTTTGCTCCAGCTAGTCTTTCTAAAAACCGAAATACTGTACAGGAGTTGAACCAAGACCTCAATCAGAAAAGTAGGCAGGTTGTTGGTGCATTCAACTTATTTGTGTATAAGAATATCATGGAATATTAATATAATTTAATATCTGTCAATTTAGGAAAGTGGGCCCAAGTTGGGAGGGAAAGCTGAAATCCTTGCTGCTAGACTCAGAAATGCCCTTGCTCTCTGCTTTGAGGTACAAAATTGCTGCTTTCCAAAAAATGTGAACCTTGAAAATCAAGGTGTTGTTAAATTAGTACCTTTCTCAGGAGGCCTGGTATGTTTTTCAGGACCCAGTCTGCTGGGGGCACAGGAGCAGCGCAAAGATACCATAGCCCAAAGCTTGTTCCGAGAGGCGGGACAACCTCCAGGGCGCGGCTCTTGGACGAAAATCTGGCTGTGCAAAGGTGACTATGGCTGGTCAAGTTCAGCATACCCTCTGGTAATCAAACATAGCAATGGAAAGTCCACCATTTATAGATGATTGTTCCATAAAAACCTCCATTTATAGGGGATTTCCAAGCTAGCCACGTTTGATGACACCGGAAGGTACAACCAATATGCCCATGTCAACAATGTGGTGAGACAGCTACCTAGAATGGTTCAACTCCACGCTGGGGGCTTGAACCAAATTGGACTCATAGCTGTCTTTTTGGGCACCCTGGATCTCTAGAGGCTGGTTCTCACCAAAATGACCATCCTTTCACACATCAGGAAAAATCCATGAAGATCCTGCAGTTCAGCACAAACCCGGTTTGTATTACCGCCCCAGCATCAACAACATACCATCGTTACACATGGCTTGTGGCCCCCAGCAGATGGTACACCAGAAATCGCACCTGTGTACCGTGTCTCGGAGAAAGAAGGCCGACCTCATGGTGAGGTCGGCGCGCTGGAGGATCAATGTCCAGATCTTGGAGGACCATCCCACGGATCGCGGCCACCATTCTCGATGAAGATGGAGACCCTCTGGTAAACTCACAGTTTTCTTTTGAAAATTGCTATTTATAGTTGATTTTCCCATGAAAAATTGTGATTTTCCATAGTTGTGTAAACGTTTACCAGAGGGTATACTATGTGATGAGGCCTACTTGAGGATAGTTACCCCAATCCAATTCCCATCATTCCAGTGACGTCGCGATGTGAGGTTCTGAAAATTCATCCAGATCGTCTGAGCAGTGGGGCTAAACCGAAATGGGAAAACGCCCAAAGAAAGATACATGGTTCTTTTGGTAGTATCCCCTGCAAGGTTGGAAAAAAATTAGGGAAAGATGACAAAGTAATGATTGTTGAACGAAGATTCCGCCAGTACATTCCGCCCGGAGCTAATCAACCAACGCCAGGGTTCTTCGACCTGCTGGCTACCCAATGGAAAATCTACCAACAAGTTTCCAGTGATACAGTACATTGCAGGTAGATTGGGATGATTGATTGATATCAAATTTGATACTACCCTCCAGTAAACCAATATAGATGTGGAAAATCCCCTACTTGTAGATCGCTTTCACAGGGTTTCCACATGGGTTTTCCACATCTTTCTGTATTTTCGCCCGAGGTTATCAAATGTGATCCATGTGATTTTCCCACTGCTAGGTTTATTTATAGGACTTCTGAGAGGCACAAAACAGATAGAAAACTCCAGGATGTTCATGTTCCCCCCCTCCAACTTCCAGTTGTCCAACTTTTCTATGGCGGGGGTTGCTGTATGCAAAGATTTACCCTCTGGTAAACTAACGGTTAGCTATTGAAAATGGCCATAGGAATAGTGGATTTTCCCATTCAAAATGGTAATTTTCCATAGCTATGTTAGTTTACTGGAGGGTAAGCCACTGACCCCTCAACCAACCTCAACCCCCATCCAGTTTCAAACGCCGGGCCACGTCTCATCGATCCCGTCCGGCTCCATCCGCTCGATCCGCGGCGGTCATGCCGCAGTCATCAAGCCGCAGACGGACGTTTGAAACTGCTGAATCGGTGGGTTGGATCTGTGTAAAAATTGGTTTATTCTCAACCAGATCAAAAAAATAAGTGAAAGAAATCAGGTCATCATGGCATGATCCATCCGACTTTTGGGGGAATTGATGAATTGCCCAAGAACGGCGGACTGGGGCTAGGACTCAGGTGATCTGTGGACTTCGTAAATGGATTGTCAGTGGTGAGAACTCTTGCAGTAGCGCCTAAGAGATTCATGCCGTACCTATTTACGAGCAATTTGTAAAATTTCAGGAATCATCGCAGCAGGACATCATACTTCGGGCGACCAATTCCCTGGATAAGCATGTGTCTGATTTTCCAAAATGACCTTGTCCATGGAACTCCAAATTTTGAACATCATTGTTCAGCTAGTTCAGAAACATCTGACAATGGCTTTGATTCTGACAATGATGGCTATGATGATGTTGATCTCATCATCCCTGGAAATTGTTTTTGGCATCGCAAGATGTCTGGTCCCAGGAATCCACAATCATGTTTTTCTGCTGCTGATCAAGCTATGCAGCGGTCATGAACCCCATGGGCTCCTGGGCTGCTGGATGCTGAGGCAGCTGAGCCCCAAGAAATGGGATCATTTTCATAGCAGGAGAATGGGGATTATGACTAGATATGACCAGCAAAAGAGGAGGGTTGAATACCAAATATGTGACAAACCCATCTCTGGTCACTCTCAAACTTCAAAGGAATATCAGTAGCTGGGGTGACACAAAAAAACATTCAATGTATTGCGATGTTGCACAAAATGAATCCACAGTTTGGGAGTCCATCTATCATATATCCATGTGTGGTCGCCGGTGCATTTTGACCGTTTCGAACCCTTCTCAGGTGACCTTCAAACAAGTCCTGGTGACCTTCAAACAAGTCCTGGTGACCAATGCAGATCCGATGCGATTTTCCCAACCCCTTGTAGAGCCATGTGGTAGATGTGACAGACCATCCCACCTACAGCTAATGGCTGTGAAATCGTGAGGAGCATTCATTCCTGTAGGAAACAATTGGGTTCAGGAAAACCTCTACTGGCTTCATACTCAACCTCATGCTAATGGGAATCGATCATCGGTTTCAAAATTCTTTTTAAAGGTTTCATGATCATCCCAAACACAGGAATCCAGAGTACAGACCCAGCATCACGCCCCTCCCTGGAAGTCTTTCGTCGGTGGCTGTGATTGCGCAGTGTGTCGCTCGGTCAGTCTGGTCAAACAACCAACCAATAAACTACGCTGTCAATATACTGCAACAGGCAAAAACTGAGATTGCATTTAGATTGTTAATTATCTGAGTATCTCTTCAAAGACAGAAGCGTGACCCCATCATCAAGACAGTATGATGAACTTGTCGATGCTTTGGGACAGCCCTGCCAAGTCAAAGGCCGCCTTTCCATGTTCACAACCGAGAAAGCTGCCACTTGATTTCGTTCCAAGGCCGCGTTTCTTAATGTTTCTGTCGATTTTCCTATCTCAAGCACAAGACAAAGCTCCCAGTTACTGGGAATACTCTCCATTTACAACAGTAGCAGCTGGATCAATTCAAAACCCAAAAAAGATACAGAATCAAAATGAAACTCCTGATGGTTTATGGATTCAAGTCGCACTCTTGTCCTTTGACCAGATTTTCGACGCTGCACAGCCAGGCTGAGTATTGCGCCCCTGGAGGCGGGCCGCGCAGCGCGGGGAGTTTTTGTTCGGAGGGAGGTCCAACGGCCGTCCCAGGTGGTTGGCCGGGCTGGATCTGCGGGTGCGATAGCGTTGGTTCCGGACGGAAAAATGTATCACATACGTTGGTTATACAAAAACCATTAGAACTATATATATTCTCCATATATATATGACAACAATGATGGTATTGATTAGAATATATAGTCCACTGACAATACTCATAGTAACAAATCAATAGACAATCACAATAATTATAATAATCATACAAGCAATGGCAATAAGAACAAAACTTGCAATAATAACAATAATGATAATCAATCATAGTCATAATGATAAAAGTGGTAGTAATAATAGCAGCAACAATGATAATAGTCCAAGTGGCACAGGGTTTCCACCGGGACGGTTCCAGCCATCAACCAGGATCCAATTGCCCAGTGCGTGGTTAGCAAGTGGAGCATATTCTAAAATATATGCCAGTTATAAGTTATAAGGATGAAAATTTAAGTATACGGTACCTCTTGCTAGGCATTTAGCTACATTACAGAAACATCGAAGCAAAACCATGATGTGCTTTTGAGGAACAAAAAGTTGATTCGGTACCATTCTTGGCTTGGTTCTATGCTTGCATTGCTTTTTCAATGGGGGTGACCACCTCTACTTCGCAACCAAACGAGTGGGAAAGGTTCATATTTTTGGTGATACTTGACTGTTTGTTGTGTTGTTGAAAACAAAAACAAATGGGAAATATAGTAAGTAAACATAGGTAAACCCCCGGCGTTTATTAGAGAAACCCAGTTCCGTCAAATGATTCTAAGACACTTTAACCATTCGCCAATTTCCTGCTGTCTCAAAATTTGGAACCCCATGTAACCCCATTCCATACCGTGGTTCATCATCGTTTCCTCATGTTTAAACCCCGTTTAGACCACAAAACCAATTGGTTGTGAACAGAAGCAAAACAAATTCAATCATGAACTCTTATGGGTTAGTTCACAATATCCTCTGGCTATTCAACCTAGCTTTGGAAAATCACCCTTTTTCATAGGTAAATCATCATAAATCATCTATAAATGGAACGTTTTCCATGGCTATACAAAGTAACCAAGGGGTAAATGGTATAATTTAATGGTATGAACTATGAGCCACTATATATAATCACCACCCAACACTTGGGTATTTTGAACGGAACCCAAGTCATCGCACGTCTCACAGCGCCCAGCTGCCATTTCGGCCCACCCTGGCCGGCCACGTCAGGCCCCCTTGGTTTAGAGACCTCGCCCTTAGCGAAATCCCCAAGGAGACCCACCAGGCCGGGTGAAACAGAGGAAGTTGTGCGTCTTGAGAAGCAGGGTGATGGTTCATCCATCGATCTCATGGCTTGAGGGATTGATCACCAACCAGCACGTGGACGGGCGGATCTTCACCAGCTGTGTGTGCCATGGTTCGCCGTATCGGGGCTGAATTACAATCATCGATTGAACTATCATCAAGGTTTAGTGCTGAAAATAGCATCTGAAAAGGTGGTTCAGAGGGTGCACGGAGCTGTAGGGACCAATCTGTTCATTGCAGATTTGATGATTTTCTGCTCCATGGACCGATCGTGAAAAGAGACGCTTTGGAGGCTTTACAGTTTCACCCTCCAAGGCCCTACAGTAACTATCATGGGAGGAACCATGGTTTACTGAAAACGGTCTCTTTTTCCATAAGCAATTTTGCGAATCTTGGAATCTTGTAAGAGTGAACCAATTGGGTCGCTTTCCCTACCTTTTTTGGCTAGAGAGTAGCCAGAAAATTGCCATAAGGAAGCCTCTCATGCAGTCCACAATCAAACTACCAGCTGTCCATCTGGGAAAACGGCTTGGATTCTTGCGCAGAACGTGCCCTTCCTTCGGTATATAGTCTTATCCTGCATCGACTGATATTTGTCTGACAAAAATCTGGATTTTCCATGGCAGTGCTTCTTTGCTGGTTTGTCCTTCATACACTATGACCTACTTCTGCTCACATCGAAAATAGGAAACCTTTAAATGAGAACACATGATGATGACATAGTATGATGCATAGTGCAGTATGTCCATTTTGGGCTCCTTCATTCAATATCTTCTACAAGCCATTCTCCCTTCAGATCGTTACCATTCCAGGAGCCTCGAAAGCAAACGCATCTCGCAGCACGATGGCACATGGGAACAAGTTGTTTGCTTCTGCACTAGATAGCAATGAATCATGTGAAAAGAACACGCTGTCAACCTAGCATGTGGTTGGGAAACTCTCGGTAGCTCCTAAACGCTCCCTCCTAACCACTAGCAACTTCCACCATTTTCGACCTTCAAAGTATGCCACACTGAAGGTCTGGAGTTGGCATCGACCACAACGCGGGACCCAGTGCCGATCTGCCTAAACGATCGTAGCAAATTACCGTCATTCATCATGAAATCCATGAAGACACCGCGATGGAAAGCCCCCTATTCCTTTTGTAGTTGATTAAATTCATGTATAGCAACCCTTCAAAAAATGGAGAAGGAAGAAAACCACTGGTTGCTTCTTGAGGATTGTGTGTGTCTATCTTTATGGGGGTTGTTAGATGATCTTCCTACATCTTAATCGTCCGATAAAAAATTGGTGCTGGCGACGGTCAGCCATGATGGATCAATGATGCCATCCGCGCGATGCGATGAGTCCGGAAGACCTGCCCTGGTTACAACGTGGCCGTGGCCATGGTGCCCTGTTTCCCGCCGCTTGCCTTTTCGGATCACAGCTTTTGCAGTTCCTATCTTCCACGTGTTCTTGGATTTGCTTATTGACTTAAGATAACTTAAGGAGGTTCCAACAAGAGTCACAATGTTCCCTTAATATCCCTTAATCGATAGTTCTGGTGGATTTCCCAGTTTCTAACGATGATTTTTCCCATAAAATCTCCATGCAAAATCTGGATGTCTCAGGGCTTGAAAAATCGGCGCCACCGGCGCCATCCCGGTGGTCCGAGTCCTGGCGGTGGTGCTGCATGCCAGCAAACAGATGAATATAGGGTGTGTTTATATTTTTAGGAATCTTTTATATAGATATTATAGATATTATAGATATTTATATAATATATATATAATTACATATATATCCGTATTTATGTAGATACGATTATGGAATATGATGGATATAGACATAGATATGGCAGACATTGATATACATAGACATTTATATAGATACAGATATTGGCATTGGTTTAGATATTCTTAGGTGGAAATGCCAGGAAGCACTAGGAAATTGGATGACTTGGGTGACCATGCGATTCAAGAACTGGGTGGGAACCATGATTGTAGTCCACTTGTTTGGGTAATCAGGGTTATTGGTCGTCCACGAAATGGGCTGGTGCTCCAAGTACTGTACTGGTGGGAGCAGACGGCCTTAAACGTGGCAATGGAAAATCCCCCCGAAAATGGAGCTTTAGTTCGTGTAGTTGGCTTAGAAAATCATCCAACTAAATGGGTGATTTTGCAGATGGCCATGTTTTTTCGCAAACCAGAGGGTAAACTGGAGTCTTGGCTCTTTTTCACCAGCAAACATGGCAAATGGAACTACTGTAGGGATGAAAAGTGGGGAAGGCGCCAACACAACCTGGGATAAAACAATATGCAATATGATGCAAACAACGTATCATGGGAGTTTTGCACCCCAGCAGGACTATCACCGCCAACAACTGCCAACAATGGGGGGGGGTGATATTTCTAAAACTTGTTGGCAATTGAACTGATCCTGGAAATTGTCGCTTGTGGAGAAATTATCCTAGTCATCGACATAGTGAATTAGAGATAGAACATGTGATGATTTGAATTCACTCAGCAGCCGCTCTATGTGCTTCTCCCAGCTGGAGTTTTCCATACTTGGCTTGTCTCACAGTGTTTCAACTGCGAGATTGGGTCAGGGTTTGTAGAAAACTCCTCCCCATTCCTCCTGTCAGCCAACAAAGCCTACCATTTCAACCAACCTTCAGTTGTCTCACACCGCGTGCAGATGCGAAACTCGCTTCGCAAAACTTCTCCACCATTTCATTGTGATGTTTCAAATCAGCACGATCAGAACAGCTACTGCACGGTACCCTGACAGTTGGATCGTGTTGGATCTCAGTACAGCAACCCCAAAAAAAGATGGAACAGCAGGCAAAATCCTGCTGAAATAGTGGTAAATTACAATAAGTAATATAAACTCAGTTTCCCAAATGTCTTGGTTTTGTAACTCCCCAAATGAGAAAAATAGCAACACACCGACCGGGCCGTGCTCTGAGCAGCCCGGCCGAATCATGCACGGTTCTCGGGCAGGAATTCTGGGCAAGCCCGGCCTATCGTAAGCTGACCAGCAGGATGTCAACTAAACTGGGCTGGATGATATGGGTTTATCAAGAGTATCTAATCTCGAATGAAGAAATATGTTTGTTTGAGGCACTTTTACGTTTCATGTCTTCGCCTTGCCTAGAAAAGTGTATCATCGAATATGTTGAAACATGTTGAAACCCTTGTTCAAAGCTATCCGAATTGCAGAAATCCATCTGAATCTGATATCATCTGGTTACTCCCATTTTATACCCATTCCAAGCCCAAAAACTGGTGACAACTTGGGTGATAGTTCCAGCCAGCAAATCTCTGTCGATGACCTGAGTGAATGAGGTTGTCCTCCATTTTTGACCACGCCAACACATATCAACCCTCACAAAAATTGGTTTAACTGCCCCATCAACCCTTGAAAGACTACAGTACTACAGCCCGAAAATGGTTCAAATCATCCATTTAAAATCATTTAAATAGGATTTTCCATTATAAACCATCCATTTGGCTGAACCCCTGAGGCCGTGTTTTGGTCGCCTTCAGTGCTTTCAACGTGCCAGTAGCGAGGGTCATCGAAGCAGTAGGCAAAGGGCAAAACCTCAGGTGAAGTCAGGCGGGGTGGGTTGCACCAAATCAGGGACGCATGGCGCAGTTGATCCGTGAGGTTTCGGATGAAAACTGCAACTTTGTTAGTGGTTTCAACCCATCCCAAAATATGTTCATTGATTTACGTAAAACAAAATTGTCCATGTCAGCATACAGACCAAGGGGGCACCGCCAGACCCCTCCAGAGGAAGTCCCCGATGAGGCTTCAAGCGCTGGTCGACTTTTTTGAGCCCCGTGAAATGTGAAGTTAGCAAATGACTAGTGACTGGGGTGTATCTTGCCAAGGAATCCCATTTACATCTACTGTTTTGTAGCAAAAGGATACAAAAGGATACAAAAGGCGAGTTTTCAGCTGGCTATTCTCCCATCCACCGCTCAAGTCACTCAACCTACCAGTCTCCAGTCGGTTTACACGGATTTGCTTGCTGTCACGATATGAATCACCATTTTTGCTGAACATCATGTAGGGATAGGATTTATCCAAAAAAAACGCCTCGGTTGCAACTGCCGCCAGTTGTAGGTCTCCGGGCCATCTTTTTAGCTCCGGCCTTCTTGCTCTTACTCTTGGACGTTGAGGTGCCTGGCCGTGCCCAGGCCTTGCCCAGCGCCTATCTCAACGCTCCCTTTTGAAGGGGGGGCAACATGAAACTTCTGGGAGTTGAGGGGGGTATCTTTCAAGGGGGTCCAGAATTACATTTCCAGGGCTGTGGAATACTATAACCTCAAAGTCAACTCGGATGAACTGCCAAAAACATTACCCTTTGGTAAACCAACATAGCTATGGAAAATCACCATTTTTTAATGGGAAAATCCACTATAAATGGCCATTTTCAATAGCAAACTGTTAGTTCACCGGAGGGTAGAAAAACCCGAGCAACCACAAGGGTATCTTTCCCACGGTATAAACCCCACAGCTCCAGGCGTAACACTCTGCCTACCTGGGGGCAACATCAGGTATGTCTCAAAACTGCATGCCCCAAATCCCCATAGTTTACCATCATGTGTCCCCATTCGAATGCCCATAAATCGGGTTGGATCTCCATTTTGCAGCATGGCGGAAATCCCATTTTTTTCTAGTTACATCCCCATGTTGAATGTAAAATGCCCATTTTGGACGGTGAGAACCATCATTTTTTTATGGTAAAACCACCATTTTGCGATGTTTTTTTCAATTTGTTTCCGCTGTTTCAATGGCCACCTGTGGTGCTCTTCTCGGACTTCACTAAAGTCAAGGGCTTGTTGGGCCGTTTGGCCTCGCGGTGAGAGCGGCTGAATGTGGTCTGGTCATCCATCATAAATCTATCATAAATCCATCATAAATCCATCAAATTTACTCATACTATGAGCCAATTTACATCATCTACTCAAGCGTTTTGACCGTGGCACAAATGGAGGCGGATCAAGGAAGCTGGATGCAATTGGAACGTTCTGAGGTCGACCTTAGAAATGATTCGGAAGGATTCCATCAATGCAGGTGATGCGTGGCTTCTAAAACGGGTTGAGAAAGGTGGATATGACCTGAAAACAAGGCAAGTACGTTGCGCAATGTATTGGATATTGGAGTAATTATGATGGTGGTGATGGCGATGGTGATCATGATTGTAGCCACGATGATCATCCTCAACATGATACTAGTTTCTTCGAATTCTCAATGTTTCAAAACGGCTCGTTGTGCCAAAAAAAAATGCCGTCACACGTTGAGAACATCTAGACTATGGATCACATGCAGTCAATACAATTTATATGATGTACCCTCTGGATATTTAACATAGCCATGGAAAATCATTATTTTGAATAGGTGAATCACTATAAATCATCTATAATTGAAATTGGGTCATTTTCCAGGGCTATGTTAAATAACCACAGGGTAATTTCACGTTTCTCTTGCCCCTGCCCTTGACACCGCGCCTTGTCATACGTCACTCTTTCACCACAAGTCTTCCTCGGATCAAAGCTGGATGGCCGATCTGTCTTGTGCACTTGTCTGGTGCGTAGCATGTGCAGGAACACTGAACCAAAATTGGAAAAATGTAGTATTAAACTATATTAAACTTGGGATATTCATAGGCACATTGGAAAAATCATAGAGTATTAAACTTGGGATATTCATAGGCACATTTTTTTAGGTCCTTGCGTTGTTGCGATTTGTGCTAAAATTCCACATTGTTGAGTCCACCATGAAGTGTTGGAATGGCAGCATCTGATTTTCAGAACTGAACCAGTGATTTCCTGAAATTGGCAGGGATTTTGTGTTTCACGCAAAACGTGTTGGCTCAATCTTGATCTGGCACCTGTGGCTCAACGGCATAAACCCCGAAAAATTGCGTGGCTGAATGTGCCGAGAATGACAAATTGTGTCCTTCCATTTGGCCCCATATCAAGAAAGAACCTTCGTCCCATCTCATCGTATTGTTGCAAATGACCTCCTAATGTTGGTTGCCAAACAATATTTGATCATTTTAAAAATCATCATGCTGGTTCAGAAATCTTGGATGACGTTAGGCATGAGGTGGCGCGTGCTTTCCGTGCTTCCGCCCATCAGCAGTGCGCTAGTCAAGGAATCCTTCAATTCCAAAGTGTGGCGTGGAAGGCACGAGGTCTCAAAATGTATTCTAGGCACGATTGGCGCCCGAAACTCTTTCTTGCCTGTCCCCGTTCAGCAGGTTCGGTGGCCAGCTGCCAAAATGGGTACGAATGATTGGCTTATAGAAACCTGTTGGAAATCTCCGAAAAAAAACACGACTGGTTCACAAGGGTTCCCGGTTCATGGATGATGATTCATCCCCAATCATATATATATATATAACATAAATATGTAATTACATATGGATAGTATAACTCACTACAATCACCTACCGTCCCTGGGTGTTTTCGAAACTGCTCAACTGCAATCATCATCTTCACGCTGCGAAGCTTCTCGCTCTGGCTCTTCTCAGGCGCCGCCTAGCCAGGAGGAAGTTGGCAATGAGTGGCATGGCAATGATGGGAGTGTCTGCGTAGGATCTGCTTCAGATGGACCCAAAAACTGAAACAATTACCAATAGGATCCAATAGGTTCCAGAAGTGGTGGACTGACAAGTTTGGAAAATGCAAACTCATCTTCAGCAAATCCGAGATAAGACTATGGATCAAGGGTGTGTAATGCACAAATATCATGCGACATAGGCAACATCCCATCTTTTTTTCGACCAGTCCCTAAATTCATGGATGGCTGAAAGGGATTTCAATCATTCAGTTTGAAACAGTTCAATTGATCCTTGTCAAGATCTTTCAAATACTGAGAAGGAGAGGGGTTCTTGAAAAATAGGATACCCCTAAATACACTGGTCACTCATCATACTCCCTACTCAGTCCTACTCAAATGGCCATAAATTGAGGGTCCGAAATGTTCAGAGAAGACACCTTCACTGAAGAACGCTAATTGAGGTGGGATGGATCAACAAAAATCGCTAAGGGGTCCACCAAATTGGTTAGTTTTGGTATTAGTCCATCAAGTGTTGCAGGTTTTTTTGGACCTTCTTCTCCTGGGCGTATGCGTGTGTGTGCGCACATGTCGCTTTGGAAGATTATATATCTCATACGGATTTGTTGTTGGAGTCTAGTGATATTTTTGGACGCCAAGAGTCTGAAAAACAATACTTCGAACATGTCAATTTGGACTGACTTTTGAATACTCGAAACAACCAAAAATGACTTCGAATCAGGTCTTCCAATGCCGGCCACCCCGCCTGCCGATCCTCTTCGGTTGGAGGACCTGCAGATCTGCATTCCACCAGGCTCAGCAGGGGGGCAGGGGGAATGGAGAAGTAATGTTTGGGGGGTTCCATGAATGGAAGATCCCCAATAACTGGTTGGTTTATGAGGGAAAATCCGAAAAAAACACATGGATGATTGGGTGTACCCCTATTTTACCCCTTTAGGAAGCTGTACATGACGTCTTCTTTATTGGGGGGATGAGACCGTCGCCGTCACCAACCAATCCCTAGTTGGGTACCAACAATACACCAGAAAAAAAAGCTACACTAATCTATGTATATATAATGTATATATATATATGTATATATATACGTTGAAGTCTGGAAAGCTGATGAAGAAAACCATCTGGATAGATCATTTCTAGGTAGAGTAGGGTCTGGTGGCTGTCGATTTCTGAAGTCCCCCCCTGGAACAGATGTTCGTCATTGGGGATCATCATCCCATATGGTCAAAAAATCTCTTTAAAAATCGTGGTGTTGTAGTTTTTCCCTGTCTATGGTTACTGTTTGGTTAAGTCTTATTCGTCAAATATGTCAATCTATTATACAACAAACCACCACTGCTGGTCTTTCTTGTCGGCCCAAAATGACGACTGACCATGACTGACCAATGTCGCACGGTGTTGCCCGGCGGCGGCGCCTGCACGCTTCTCCGCGGCCGGCGCCTGGCGAATGCCCCGGAAGCTACCAAGATGGGTGAAGGAAACACGGAAACACGACCAATCTTTCATTGGATTGGTTTAAGGGAAAATTGACAGGAAACCTCTATATTTAATGGTAGAAACCATCGCTTCCTGTAGATTTTCCCTTAAACCAATCCAATGAATCTTTGTTGCATCATGTTGCATCACCATGTTGACTCTCGACAGGAGTTATATCAGCAATATCAGCTTACCAGGTTGACACATGCTCTGAAAACCACAAATTCGCCAGCCATTTGCAGGCGCCCAAAATCCCCGGTTCTATTACCCTTAAACATCCTGCTTCAAAAATGTATCATCTTTGCCAGGCATGACCTAATCACCAAGATTTACCCCGGAGTTCACCGACTTCGCGCCTTCTCTTTCTCTTTCTCCAGGCCCTTTTCGGCGGCTTTCTCGGCTTTCTCGCCCGGTAAAGACCTGAGACTGGCAACCTTGGGGATTTTCAGGAATCAAGAGTCATCCACCTATCAGCTACACCAGCCATCACCAGCCAAACTAGTCCGAAATATACATCTCAAATCATGTTCACAGGCCTGCTTTCATGCTAACATGGACAACTCAAAAAACATCCTAAAACCAGGAATGAACCACCCTGACCACTTTGGATGCCCGCCGATTCTCATCATTTCGGAGATAGGACAGTCAAGGCATGCCAAAATGCCAAAAAAAGAAAGAAACAAAAACAAAGCCCATCATTGCTGAGTCATCCCCAGTGTACGTGCCTCGGGGGGTTCTAAAAATCAAGTAGGGGCCCCAACAATCATCCAAATATCATAATGTTTAGCATTCAACCATATTCAACCTCCAATTTTCAATGCCCTGAATTTTCGAGGAACACCAATGTGGGTTGGATCAAAATGATTGCCCCCAAAAAAAAAACGGATAGATTGCTCAAACGAAAGGATCAGTTGACCCATACCCATGAATTATCATGAATTAATCCCACAATTCCCCAGTCATCTTATAGCTCAAACGACTGTTTTTTGACCCAAACAATTGAAGTTCCATTTCCACCACGAGTTTCCCCTGGGGACCCCACTTGCTTCTTATGATCAAGGCTTTTGCCGGCGCCTGTCCAGATCAAGGTGGCGAACAATCGCCCGTTTCGCGAGGACAGTCGACTTCTTCCAACCCCCATTTAGCCATGCTAGTGAGAGAAAGGGCAAGAAGCTAGAAACCATCACTTGTACTTGACTCCCCATTTCTGCTGGACACGTATGATGTATATATGTATATCTATCTATATCTATCTTGATATGTTTCGTCATGTAATGGGTTCGATCAAACATGGGTCAGTGACATGTTCAAGATATTTCTTGGGCTAGCTGGTGATCGAAACCCCGAAAAAAAAAAAAAAACGAATAATCAGCCAGTATTTAGAAAAACACACATATTGCCAGCACACTCCATTTTGCCGGTTGCGTCCACCAATCTTCCATAGGTCAAGATCACCATCTATCCTTTCTCTCCATCACCATTTTAGCCCATGAGTTCCCACGTCTCAAAATGTTGGAGTCAACCTTAAAACATCTAAAATTGCCAACAAACTTGTTGTCTTCTCATTTTGACCGAAAAACTACTCATCCGCGCCTGCGTGCGGGTGCGGCGCTTGGCGGCGGGGCCGGGGGGCCAGGTGGCAGAAGGCCTAAGGGACTTTGCGCGTCAGCAGATGACTTGCCGAAAGATGGAAAGATCGCCATCGGCCATACAAAAACTATCAAAACATTGCTGGATTTCCCATAGAAAGTAGGGATTACTATATCAATGCCAAGCTCTACCTGTAAATCTCGTGCAAGGAAGACTTGGCGCACCACAAATCCATTGCGCCATGGTGTTCACATGTTTCCAGGATCTCCAATTTATATCCAATTTGTTTGATTCTATTTGGGGGTTTCCTAAAATGGGGGTACCCAAAAATGGATGGTTTATAATGGAAAATCCTATTAAAATGGATGATTTGGGGGTACCCCTATTTTAGGACAAATCAAACCCTGCTGTGTTTTTGTCTTGTGCCATGATTTTAGCGCCTCGTGGTGATCATTTTGTCATCCCAAATTGGCAAAAATGATGATAAAATTCCTGAAATGGTTTTACTTGGTGGATTAACCATCCAAAGTGCTGATTCAAGCAGCCAAAATGGGGCTTTAAACAGCCAAAATGGTCATGTTTCAGTGGATTTGATAAAAATTGTCATTATCCACCAAGTCATACTTAAATCCACCAATCATCAGGAGATACCGTGGTAATCATCAAATATTGGTAGGTTCAACTATATGATGACTACCAAAATTGATGCTTAGAACCAAGATTACTCATTTTACCATATTGGGATTTTACAAGGAAAAAACTTATCTGGGGTATCAGCAAGAACAAAGGAATGTCATATCACAGTAATCAAAATCGTTCGATGATGACGTTAGCGAATCAAAAAATATTGTGTAATATCGCATCTAGACAACCAAAAATGAATCATTTGAAGTGGATGATATGGTGTATCAACTAAAAAAAGTTCCATTTAGCGTCAACAAATGGGAACGGGATCTAATGGGATGTCGTCTCATGAAACTGGATATCAATGGTGCTGGAGACCACAACAGAACCAAAAGATGGTGACATGACCAACAAAACCAGGGATCTTGGAAACTATTGTGTCAGGAGTATACAGACAAATATAAAGCAACAAAAGTAGGGGTAGGGATGTAAACAAGCATGGGTGATAGCCGACAAATGAAAAGTAGCTGCCATGAATCTTGGAAATACAACGCACTTGTGCAAAATCATCGGGATAGCGAAAGCGAAAGGATGGGTCAGTTCCCTCTCTCTCCTTCAGAGTTTTCTCTTTATGAGGAAGTTGTGGGATTCCAAAACGGCACCCCGAGCCACCAACGAACTCGTGGCTGATGGACCCTACAACGTATGTGTGTGTGGGTGTAAAAAATTTTTACTTGCTTTGTTTGTCTACTGTATTTGCTTGTTATGTATGTCACCTGTGTATGTCCTTTTTATTTCATTTCATTTTTAAGCAACAAGAAAAAACAGGTGAGATGGCAACCTACCATTTTTTCTAGGTTTGTCAGTTGGTTGACTCATCTCCTTAAGCCCAGGTGCGAGTCGTCCCCATCGAGGGTGCCTGACCAAGCTGGAATGGAATAGCTGGGTCTGATAAAAGAAATACTGATGCAACAAATCCTGCACCAGTTGATACCATCTGGTTATTTAACATAGCCATGGAAAATCCTCTATAAATGGAGGTCTTAATGGAAAAATCTTCCAAAATTAGCCATGGCTTCCATGGCTAACTGTTAAATAACCAGTTGATAGGTGGTTTATCCATGTGTATCCCATTATTTTGGATCAGGTTCATCCAAGGTTCAGGATTTCGCAACCATCCACAGTATCAAGAAATTCATTGCATTTTTCCTGGTTAATATCTGGAATTCTGTGTCCAAAATCCCAAGTCCTTGAGATTGCCCGGGAAAAATCTCTGAACACCGGGACTCCTCAGCACTGATCATGTGTGGGTTCCATTAGTATTGGGTTTGCTCATTTTTGGGGTCCCATCTCTTGGTTCATGTTCAACCCCAAAGCTAGGATCAAAATATTTAAAATTTAGTTCCTATTCATTTCACACATTCCCCAAAAATACAAGCTATTTGCAGTTCCTTGGATCCCTTCCCAGCCTTCTATAAGCTCCTCCTGAATCCGCACCTGCATGGCACCATGGCATAGGAAGCCGAAAACGATGGGGGTGGATATGTGTCTCTAGTACTTCAGTATGTACCCCTAAAATCCGATGTCTTTATCCGTGTTATCGTCATTTGCCCTGTCAACATTGCAATTTTGAGGTATCCCCAATTTTTTCAGACACGCCCGTACAAGAAGGCGAAGAATGGTGGAAAAAATTGGTGGAGCATCACCTGCCAATGCGCTTCGCTTTGCAAATTCAGAATGGAGATGTTATTTCGCCCGACTTCCCCGGGGGGTCGGAAAGGTTGTAATCTCCTCTGTAATTGGTGCAATCCCACCTTGGAAAGTGGGGTTCCCAACAAAAAATCCAAAAATACGCCATGAATCTCCATGAAACATCACCATTTCCTTCTAATACCCCCAGAAATCAGCCGAAAATCGCAGGAAGCCCACCCAGAACTCCAACATCACCTGGGTTCCCTGGCCGGTGCCAGCTTCCGGGGGCGCGGAGGATGCGCTAGGGGTATCACCGCAGAGGGTGCAGCGTCCTGGCGTTCGGTGGATTTACCCTGGTAGTAAGTGGATCATTTCTACATCATAGTCATAGCCCACTTATTGTATATAAATACCTATGGAATATCCCCATATATTAATGCTTGTTTCACGTGGCTATGGCGAACTGGTTGAGATGGTTGAAAATAGATGATAACCATGATGATTTATCGAACTAAAAATGGTGATGCTAAAGTTCGCTACGTCAAATAAACATAGGTTTTCTTTTATTAACAAAGTTCTGGCCAAAAATAGCGCACTGGATCAAATTATAGTGAGTCAGATTAAGTGGAATTGTATGGAGTGTATTCATCAGTGGTAAATGAGAAATTAGAACGAAGAATATATGGCTGAAATTAGATTAGTATGTAGCACTGTATGGATACATATATATATATATATACACATAGAATATCATTAAATCATTGTTTCAACCAACCATCATGGAATCCAGGGGATAAATCATGGATACAGTGCAATCAATCCTGAACACGAAGTAGAACCACCATTCACATCATCGGATAAATTGTAATGAATATCTGGATGATCCAATTTATAATTCAAATAAATGTTGGCATATTTTTCCACTAGGCGCAGAGCAGCTCGCGGCTTCGCGCGGCTTGAATGTGATTGACGTGTGACAAAATGAATCCTAAAAATGTATAGTAATGAATATCACTGAATATCTAGTTCCCCTCAATTGTGCGGGGTCACAATGGGAGGTGCCACCGCACCAAAAGGTATGTGAAGAACAAAAAACACTGAAATCGGCCCCACACACAATCATGTTGGCCTTGTTGGAAGCCGGTTTTTGATCTATCCACCTGAAACGCTGTCACCCCATCTTGCTCACCTCAATTTCGGGCGTCCGGTTGCTTTCCTGGCTGCCACCAAAAAAAAAACAGCGGAAAGGCACCCTGTGGTCAGTGGCGATTCAACATGCCGCAAAAAATTTGGATACCCTATGGTAATTCAACAGTTCGCCATGGAAAATCACCGTACTGTTTTTTTCGCTAGAAAAACGTCGTGGTTCGACGTTGCGAAATTTTGATCATCTTCCCAGCACCCTGCTACTGTAAAGGGCTCTCATTCTCTGTCATCGGATGTTCCTCCCCTTTTCGACCAATTTGGGCTCTTCAAAAAACAGGATATTCGTGTTGATTCTCACGGCATATGTGCAACTGGCTAATGTCGGGTATAAGCGTGCATCACTGCGAATTCTACCACTCCACTACCTGCCTGGGTTGGCTATGTTACCAGAAAAAAAAAATAACAATGGGTTGGTTGGGAACCTTAAAAAAACATGGTTGATTCTCAAACAAAAACCACATAGTTTGGTTCCATGGAAATTGATTTTGACTGACACCCATGTCATACTGTGCCAAGGCCACGACACCTGTTATGCAAGATGTTCATGGCATTCGGCCACCAGTAGGAAGCTGCAAAAACTGGGTATAAGAAAGCCCCGTGAGCAGGAGTCCTTACCATGTCCTTTCATATTTCATATACGAGTGTATAATATATATATATACATGTATGTATATATATATATATGTGTGTGTGTGGTTACTGTATGTACGCATAAAAAAATATCGTCCTATTCATATATTTCTATCAATATCTATAGCTGTACTTATGTTGATCGTCAAATATTAGATATTATGTTTAGATCCTCATATATCATCATATTTATTCATAGGTATACACCGGCCCCGCTCCTCAGCGAGCTCCTCTTCGTCTGCCTAAGGTGGCGGGGGGGTGCAGTCTAATAAGTGGGTTATGTAACCATAGTTGTAGGTGGGGTGGGTCCCTGTGGTAATGAAACATGGCGTGCTGGAATCTCTACCATTTATAGATGATGTTCCCAGCTAGAAATTTCCATTGAGTTCGTGGATTTTCCATTGCCATGTTTGACTACCAGAGTGTATATAATCATAATTTATGGTTGTAGGACTTATATCCCAACTTAAGGAGGTTATTGCCATGTTTGTGGTCATCAATACCCTCAACTGCACCTGCAAGTACATGCGCCATGGTCAAAACATGGTATATGGATGTGGATGGTTTATTGTCTTGCATCCCATTTCATGGGAAATCGACACATGCAGCAATGGGTATATCCCTATGAATGGATTGATGACCATCCCCCAATATGGGAAAACAACCCATGTCTTGAACGTGGCACATGTAGTATGGGAATGTACGGGATGTCCAATCAACAATATGATATCTGGGTTTGTGGGTATACCATGGTATACCCCCATTTTGATGGCAATGTTCAGGAAATGATGAGAAATCAGTGGAATGGGCTAGCCTATTCTCAGACAAACCCAATATTGCCTGTCGGTGACATGGCTGGCTTCATCCCATCGGCCCGGAAAGCCGTTCTGAGTTCTGGGATGAGGATAGAACCAGGTTATCCAATCCATTTTCTGGATCTGTAACTGTTGCATAATGTTGTATATGCCATGTGGGGATAGGTCAAATGTCAAAACCCTCGTACTCTGACCCGAGTACATAGCTACTTCATGGATGTTTATCCTTTCCGATTGCCATGTTCAATTTCCGAAGGGTGAATCCATTCATATTCAAAATATATGATCCAATGATTCTCCCTATTGAATGTGGGTAACCCACATTGAAACCATACAAAACACAGACCCTTTCGCTATTGCCATCACCGGGCCACCGGGCCTCATTCCAGGAACTTTGCTGCAACTGCCCCAGGGCAATCGTTAAGGCCTGGCCGAGTGTATACCCCCAAATGGCCATTGTAATAGGGAAAATGATGATAATCCACTGGAATTGGGGATACCCTATTTTCAGACAAACCCATACAATATAATATATAATTGATTATAATTGTATACATATATATATTTATATATATAGCCAGCATTATGCACCATTATATGGCCAAGTTGGAGGTCACATAGTCACAGTAGACCCAAGTGTCAAACATATGACAACAAATTATAAGATGTTATATATTCTGGATGTACGAAGAGGCGTTTTCACACCACCTCGTGCAGAGATGGACTTGGAATCCTAATAAAAACACTGCTTCGGAACGGATCCGGAAACTGGGGTGGCGTCATTTCTTCGGACTCCCTGGGTGTCCGTTCGCTGTAACTAGTGGGGAAAAGGTGATCCGGCAAGGTACCAAGTTCTTGCCAGGTCCAATCCAACTTGCGATTGGTCAGTTCATGCCAGTTCCCCGTTGGTATGTGGCTAAACCAGCTGAATGTGTGTTTCAATTTTGATCAGTTGATTGTTAAATCTCCATACACTATAAAGGTTTACATAAACCATCAAAAAGTGTCTCCATAAACCATCAAAAACCCTCAAAAACAACTTTCCAAGAATGAACATAAACAATCAAAAAAATGTCTCCATTTCTATTCATTGAACCCTAAAATCTCACCGCAGTGATTTTTCCATACCTCCGCAAGTGCCGCTGGATCCGCATGTCTCCAGGGAGACTGAGCCTCGGTGGAGCGGAAGCGCCATGGAAGCGATGGATTCTCCGAAGAAAAACTCAGGGCCTTCGGCCTTTTCCGAAATGATTTCCGAAAAAATGCGTTGCGATTTTTTTTTGTGGATCCAAGATGCTGCCAGGAGATGTTTCTAAGGAGTTCTCGAGTTCTCCTATGTGAGACCCCGATATGTTTCACTACCCAAAATTTGGGGCCATCCATTTTCAGATACACCGTTCCACCAACTCTGACTTTGGGTTCCGCACCACGAAAGCCTGAGACATGACAACTCAAAAAGCTACACTTTGCTACCCACCAGGGCCATGGAGTTCTGACCTCTGCCCAAAGTGGCCGAAGAATAAACAACGGTTTCAACAGAAAGTGCAAATTCTGAAGTCTGTCATTTGATCATATTTGATCCCATGATGTTTCAATTTTCTTCATATGGTGGTTTCCATAAATGGGGGATCTCCAAAATGGTTTGTTCATAATGGAAAATCCCCTTAAAATGGATGATTTAGGGGTACCATCATTTTAGGAAACCACCATATAAACTTCACATGGCCCCAGCGCGCCAACCCCGGACCGAACCGGGTCCCGTCCCGGCCTTCTTCGCCTTCAAGGCATTGAGGTCGGGCGCCAGGCGCGAAGCACCGCCTGCGGCGATGGAGAACGGCCGCTCTGAAGATTCACCGAAAAGATGCTGACGTTTTATGGTGATTTCATAGGGATGTCATGGGGGGTTTATGGTGATTGAATGGGTTTCTATGGTGATAAAATGGTGATTGAATAGGGATATCATGGGAACAGCCTCCGGTTTGGTTACTGAATCCAGTATCTGGCTGTTCATATCCTGGTGAAATCTCCAACTGAAGTTTTGTTCGTGAAACCCAGGCCAGCAATCGGGGTGAATAAACATAGTGCAACCCACTTAGATAAATGGAATATCGTTGTGTATATATATATATATATGTATGTATGTATATTATATACCAGTATGGGTTGTAAGTCATAAACCACTTAGGATGACTCGGATGCACGTCGAAAGTACGCAAGGTCATGAATGTGGTATACCCAATACCATTTGGGGATTGTTTGTACCACCAATTTGTTCTCATGTTGGGGATACTTCTTTCACTGGATTTACCGCAGTACTCTATTTCTAAAGTCCAACAATTAAAGCAGCATTATGGCAACCTAATTACTAGGAACCATCTCTTAAATCCCATTTTTCATACCATATAATCACAATTTTCCCAGCAAAACTAACTGGGATGAGCCAGCATCTATTGTTTGGACCAATAAATATGTTCTACTGGATGATGGTACTCATCGCGGTGACTCCAAAGAATGCTGTGCCGGCGCCCCAAAAACCTCGTCGTTGCGTTCCAAGACGGACGCCGGAGACGGAGAAATCGCCGGACATGGCCTGAGAGAAAGAAAGGTGTTTCACTGGATTTGTTCATTCATCGGTGGAAGATGTATAGGAAGATAACACTGGATTTCTCATGAAAATTGGATTGCAGAAAACCCACTTGCCATTCGGAAATCCAGTTTCATTGGATTGGTTTATACATAGAACCCCCCCCAGTCATAGATAGAAAAGTCATCCCAAAAATAGGATGCACTTCCCCCAGTGACCATCAATGATGCCCAAAAAGATAAAAAGTTAGAAACCTGGAAAATATGGAGGAACCATCATCGAACCAACCTGATTTCACACTTTTCAGCATCTTTTTAGGGGTTGCAATCAGGGTTTGTATCATGGAGTAGGAAACCATGGCATCCAGTCTAGGAAGGTTGCCAGACAAAAGGAGGACCTAAGATGTTTTGACCAACCAAAAAGCTGGATTGATCCCACCAGAAAAGCTGGATTCGACATGATTTGACAAACCTAACATTAATCCAAGACAGATTTAGACATCAAAAGCTAGATCGCATAGGAAAATCATACAGCCAACTTGCGGTTCATCATTTGGTTTCCTAGTCCCGAGTATCATGGAAGACTCGGACCCAGCGTCTTATCCTCTGACCAATGACATCAACGGTTGACCTGGTTGAGCCTGGTTGACCCAATAAACCTCAATGCTTTGAGGCGTTGCTTGCTAAAGAATGGAATTTTGTCAGTATCCAAGTCTTTTCCAACACAATTTGAGGTATCAGTGTGATCAAGAATCATTCAAGTACCTTAGTTGTCTTGTGTTTATGCATTCACCAGGCCTACCACATTCCCCTGGCTTCCATCATATAGTTAAACCTTCCGGTAATCAAACATGGCGCGCTGGAAAATCCCACATTTGTTTTGATATTTTTCCGTGCTACGAACCTCCATGGTTAGTTCGCGGATTTCCCAGCAGCCCGCCACGGAGCCGATGGCACCGTTGCGGGCAAATGACATGCAGTTGCTATGGTTTATAAACCAAGTATATAACATAACTGGAGGGGCGCCGCCATCAACTGCGTGATCATTGTCCCACTATATCCACATTCATATTCCATGAGCATCTCATCGTGATTATTCCCATCATATTCCCATGACATTCCCCCAACTCATCAGCTTTGCCCACTCCTCAGTCGCCCCAGGATCCGCCCTCACCTCCTCTTCCTCCGGCGGTTGGATCACCCGCTGCCGATGCTTTGGCCGCCGCTGGCGCCTCGGCGTTCCGTCTTTTCGCACGCAAAGGAGCCAGCGCAGGGGAGGAACTGGGGGTAGGAACCATAGGCATCACCCATATATAACATAAATTGGATATTCAACTGGGGTTCTAAAATGTTATTGCCCATTTATAAATGGACCAATCCACTGAATCGGGGACTTACTCACTAGGGATGTTAACCACTAGTGGGGAAAAAACACTAAACAAAGGGCTTGGAATATCTTTGGAAGTTTTCACTTTCACTGTTGAAATCACCTATTTTGTTGATTCTGTGTTGAGTTTTTGTTGAGGGGTACACATAGAAACATCGATGAACTATCTCCAAGGAGGGAGGGTTCAAACTGAATAACTCCACATTGAGAAATAATTTTGCGTTGAAGTTGAAGCAAAGGTCAAAAGCAAGACAAAGTTCTAATCTCAAGAGTATCAACATGTCCGATCTTCCATTCTAAGATCTTCATTTTCCTCCTGGTGAAGGTGGCAAAATCTCTTGGAACTCTGGCTATAAATGGCTGATTCTGGATCAAAAGCCATGGAATCCCCCATCAAAATAGCTGGAATGTTTGGGTGTTCGTCCCAGTCACATGATTCATATGGGTTTGTCTGAAAATTATGTAGCATAGAAATTCACGATTAAGCATCATTTTCCCGACAACAGTTCCCACTTGGGAAATACAATATGCACGATTTTCAGACACCCGCACATGGATTCATACTGCAATTATGGTATTTCAGAGGCAACAACTCATCCCTAGATCTCGTCGCAGGCCACCACACAGTCCCCCAGCACTTCGTTCCAACAAGGCCTCGGAAAACGGCTGCCATAGCTTGATCCATAGCTGCCATCCGCTGGGTTTGGTGTGGAGTTCACCCCAAAAAATAGGTTTGGTTTCAAATAACATATGTGTATACATATTTATGTATACATATATATATATATATATGAGCCCGGTCCCCGGACCCCCCCCCCCCCCCCCCCCCAATGGTATGGTCCCCCCCCCCCACCCCCCTGAACCTCGCATTTGCATGCTATTTGCAGCATTTGGGAGTCGACGGCTCCCAATTGTACGCTATTTACTGCATTTGGCAGG
>BGPT01000686.1:140794-172080 GCA_003297045.1 Symbiodinium sp. clade C Y103
GGGGGGGGGGGGGGGGGGGGGGGGGGGGGGGGTGTGGGGGTCCCTGCACATATATACACATATACATATATATACATTTATATATATATATATAAATATTTATATTATATATATATATATATATTTGTATATATATATATACATATATATATATATACACATATTTATATATCTATGGTGGTTTCCAAAGTCATGGGGGTCCCCCCAAATCATCCATTTTTTCTGAGGATGTTCCTAATAAGCCATCCAGCTATTGGGGTACCCCCCATTTATGGAAACCTCCATGTGATAACAAAAGAGGAATAAACTATCCCGAACGCAACAATATCACTGGGAGATATTGTTTAGATATATCTCATGGGATATGTCCAAACAGCAATGTGTTGTGTTCCTCAAAAAGTGGGAAATTACCCCCCCCCAGAATTCATGGCACTTTCGTTAGGGAAAATGATGATTGACCATGAGGTTTTGGGGGTGCCAGACTTGATGATTAGCAGCTAACTGGTCAGACTCGCACATCTTGTCGTGAATTCTGCATCTGTCTCAGACGGCATCCCAAATCTACCTTACCAAGTTCGGGATTCACCAATTCTTAGTTCACATGATTCACATGATCTTCAATCATACCTTCAATCATACCTCTCATCTTAGTCTTCTCATCTGTCACCCAGGGTCCCCCGGCTGTGCTGAAAGGACTATCCTGCTCACATTCCCGGAGTTCAGGGAGTTCAGCCTCGCATTTTGGTGATTTTCTGGTCAAAAACCTAGCAAATCACAGTGGGAGAATGAACTTGGAGTTTTCCCATGTCTACCCTCTGTAAATGGCAATTAGGCTCCAAAACCAACTGTTTGCCACAGGGCTGAGCACCTGTACCTGGGGTCATGGAGATACAACTATGAATTTCATAATCGGGATGACATATTGAATCATCTTGCTTATTTGAATTATGCTCAATAAATCATGTTAGTTATTCTTCACCAACGTGAAAATGATCGGACATTTTTTGGGATACCTACCCTTCCAATTCCCAGCATGTCAAAGATGCCATCAGCCAGTGCTGTCGTTGGAATTCGTCCAGGTGTCATGGAGATACAATGAGCAAGAGTGGGAAGATTGCCAGATAGTCCTTGATGTATCTGTGAATCTCCCCATAGATTACTACATCTCCCATATGTATATTATATATATATTGATTTATAATTAATGCGATTATTGATAACAAACCATGACCATGGGTATACTACTTACGATCTGCGGGGATGATCCTCCAAGTGAAAGGGTTGATAGGGATGCCCGTGACACATGGCTATGGGTCACTTCACCCTGGTGAACTCTTGCTGCAAAATTCAGCACCTGCGACTGTGGATGTTGGTTCCCCAAAAATCATCTGCTTTTTGTAAGATAGTGCCAGCTTTAGCACAAAAAAAAACACTCCATCTGAAGCATAATTTCCCTTACCCTCCGGTAATCAAATGTGGCACTGGCAAATTGCCGATTTATAAATGAGTTTCCCATGAAAACCTCCATTTATAGTGGATTTTCAATTGCCACGTTTGATTACCGAAGGGAAACCCGCGAGTCATCCTATGTTTGGGTGCTTCCCATTGTTCACCATCCATTCAGGCGCCCCAAGTCTTATCCCCGCTCGGTGCCCCTGCATCCTCACGCAACCAACTTGAAACCTGAAGAATCCGATCTGAGGCCATGGTCAGATTGGCCATCTGTTTCTCAATGGATTGGTGTACCCTCTGGTAAACTGTTACATAACTATGGAAAATCACCATTTTTGATTGGAAAATCCACGAACTAAATGGCCATTTTCAATAGCTATATTAGTTTACCAGAGGGTAAGGGAAATTTTGCAGGAACCCATATAACCCCCAAAATGTTCATGGGAAAAACACCATATGGTTTCCGGGTAAGATTTTCCCTTAAGACAATCCATTGAGGTTAGGGTTATTCGTTGTTAGACATGGCCAATCTTCGATATCCATCCAAGGTTGCCCCAAATACGGAGCTTCTGAACCTCCGTTCATGCAGTCACGTAGAGGATTGGTCCGGACATGATCACTATGGTAATTGGAAGAATAAAATTCTTGGGGATTACATGGGATTACCAGGATAATAGGATGATACTACGATGGTCAGTCACCGCGTCCTATTCCTGGGATCTACGTCCCGGCTTTCACACCCGCCAGCTTGCGCCTGCAAGAGCGGGAACCCCCCAGGTGGACGATGCCGCCTCGGCTGGCAGATGGTCAATGGGTATGGCTCAGGAATAGAAAATCTCTAGAAAAGACATGTTTGATCATTTTGGGCCAAAGATTTTGCAGATCTCAGAGATGTTTTGAAAATTAATTTTTCTGGGCAATCAATCTCCGGCCAGTTCTCAAGCTTTCCATTTGGCAACAAAAAAACAAAGCCTTCTCCAGATATGGGTTGAAGGAAAAACTTTTTTTGGGGGGGCGACGAGCTCAAGAACTCGAAACTGGGGTTATAGCCCAGTGACCTATGAACCATTGGCCAACACATTGCGATCAGCCAGATTTTGGCCGAAATCCACAGGAATTTGGCTTGAAAAGTGGAGTTTCTTTGCCAAGGAACCAACGTTTCTAAGCGATATCCCTGAACCATCCAAGTTTGACATGGTCAACAAGAGCCATAGCTGATGGGAGAGTTGGAATTCATTGATCCAAAACATGTGTTGGTTCTCTTGTGGATGAAAGAACGATGGAAACCCTCGTGTTTGTCGGTAGAAATAAACAAAAATAAACAAATAATATGGTGTCCTGTAGATGTTCCATTACATATAAATGGGCGTGTCTGAAAATGGTGTCTACCCTCCGAATGGCAAAAAAAATGGTCAAATCACAGTGAACGCGTGGATTTAGGGTTTTTCCTTCGTTTTCCCCATCATTTTCAGACCCCAAATCCATAGGTTCGAACCGGATCGCCATTTTCTGGGAACCGCAACGCTGCGACTGCCAGTGGGCTCCCCCCGTAGTTCGGCCTTAGGTCCAGGATGGACATTCCATTCGTGGTTTAGGATGGGCAAATCCCTTCTACCCTACATAACTATAGAAAATCACCATTTTTTTAACGGGAAAATCATCTATAAATGGCAATGTTCAATAGCGAACTGTTAGTTTACCAGAGGGTAGATGGAAGGATTCCACAAATCCATCTATATGTCATTTTAGGTCCACATAGGTGATGTTTTTCTGATCCGCATTCCCTCTTCCTAATTTATCTGGGTAAGTAAAAATCGTTCACTAACCTGAAGAGCCTGAAAAGTTCGGCTATGTTGGGATAGTTACCCCTTACAATTCCCATCATTCCAGTAACGTCACGACGTGAGGTCGTTACAATTTTTCCAGATTTATGATGTACGGTCATGGTGAACATGATGATGAGTGAGGCACCGATTCATGGACCCGGAAGATAAACCGTTCCATGGAAGGCAACCTGTTTTAAAAAAATCGAGGATGGTTCGAGTGGAGGTGGCGACAAAATCAAACTGTACCCGCCTACCTATAACTTTATGGAGGGTTTATGGCAGCGATACTCATCTTCAACCTCAGTTGAAGCAATTGATTCAATGGATTGCTTTAAGGGAAAATCTACAGAAAGCCATGCCTTTTACCATCAAATATATATATATATATAGATAGGGAGTTCCTGTAGATTTTCCCATCACCTTACCTATCACGAAATTTCTGCATTGTAAATCGGCCAACCAGCACCTGACCCCTTAGTTGCCGGCAGCGGTGGTCTGACGCCTTCGACCCAATGGGGTGGGGGCGTGGTGGGGGGGTGGTGGGGGTTTGGGTCGGAAATCCATCGTGTACATCCAACTGGTGCACTGCTGGAAGGCTATTTTTTCTAGGAAATCCAGTTCCAGGAAATCCAACTGAACGCAGTTTGCGTTTGCAAACCAAAAAATCAGGGGCCGATGCAGCTGCCATGTCCTGAAATCCACGTTGCACCACTGTGCTTTGTTGGTTTCCAATGGTTCATACCCCTTGATTAACTTGCAGGGAACTGGCCGAATTACCACCAACCAGTCATGTAAATTCCCCACTTCAACCTCCAGCTTCCAGGTCCCCAAGTAGCTATTCCAATGCCGGACATGTGGACTTGTCAAAAATTGACCCTCTGATGATCTAACACAGATATGGAAAGCCACTATCTTTCATGGGTAAATCATCGACAAACTGGCCATCTAAACCATAGCAAACTGGTAGATTAGCAGAGGTTGATAGATCACGGGCTTCACCTAAAGGAACTGACCATCTTCTTGTAGGAGGGTTGACTTTCGTGCTCGCCACATCCGAAATCTTTCGGGAAGTCATTGGGGGAGGTCTTTGGTTTCCCGAAGTAGTCGTCCTTGTTGTCTCATGTCATATCCCCAGCTTCTGCTCAAGAGTGCTCAACCATGCTTACCCTCTGGTATACTGACATAGCTATTGAAAATGGCCATTTAGTTCGTGGGTTTTCCCATCAAAAACGGTGATTATCCATAGAAAACTGTTAGTTTACCATAGGGTAACCCAGAAGTTCTGTGGTCAAATCCCATGTTCCGCTGGTCGCTGGGCGCCTCCCCGCGGTCCATCCTCATAGGACTCCCTGAACGAGAGCGACCCAGGGATGATCCACTGGAAATAAAAATCGATTGGAAGATCATCAGAATTGGGTTCTTGACATCTTTCAACCGCCAAAAACTGATGTTTTGCTGATGCTTTGCTACGTTCTGTAAGATCACTTGAGCTCATCCAAGTCGGAAGTGGGAAGTGGGTTAGGACACGTTGGGACCATATCAAAAATATCGGTTTCTCTGACAATGGAGTATCCAAAAATCGTGTGGTTAAAAGTGGTTCATCTTTTCCCTATCGAAATGGAACATGTGCATCCTCATACAGATTGTTTAGCAGCACTGAACGCATCTCACCTGTAGTGTGGCGACATGGAAGCTTTCTGACTAGGAAAAGTGGTGTTCAAAGCCGGAGCCGGCACCGTCCTGTGCGATTTGTGGACCTGGGGACGACCTTGGGGGGGATATTGGGGAACCATTTCGGGAGAGCGGTGAAATTTGGTTGTTCAATATGGTATCATACTATGTTCATGGTAATAATATGAACTTATATCATATTATATGAATATATAATATATTTGAATAATGATGGGATGATGATTAGATGATTCACCATAGATGGTGGCTGTTTGCGCATAATATGGTGATGAACCATGTGCAAACATGGGCCAATAGGTAAATCATCATTTTTATGATCTGTTTTTATGGGCCATCTAAACTAGCTCGCGAACTGTCGAATAACAAGAGGGTATCCAACTCAGAAGCGGCTTGCGCACCATGTGCCTATATAAATTTGTTGATGTTCCATTGCTACGTTAAATTCCCAGAGGGATCCAGAGTGTGTGTAGGTGTTTTTCCACTTCTGTCACTTCTTATTTTGTAATTCTTGTTCTATCTTATTCTGGTTTGTTGAACTCAATGTGTAGCTCCCTGGCTCCCCATTTTGAAGATCCCACCATCGGATCTCCTTCTCACGCGCAGTGAGAGAGCACGCTGGTCTAGGAGAGCCTGAGACCGCCGTTGAGGCACTGGGCAAAATGCGCAAAAGCCGGGAACCATCCGTTGTAATTTGTTGATGTTTGTTGATGTTTGTTGATGTTTGTTGATGTTTGTTCTAAGTCAGACTCTCAGTGGGATGTGTGATAGACCTTAGATAAACCCATCTGAAGATCCAAGAAAGTTAAGACCAAAGTTCCATCCGCATCAATATTGGATGGGCATTGAGGGGATCATTCGAGCAATCATGTGGGAATCCAAAGAGTTTACAGTATTTCCTAGTGTTTTGTTGGGTGAAAAATACATCGGAATCAGTTTTACATCATTTGTCTATTGGGTGTTCCATGTATATAAGGTATCCCTGCATGAATCAGCCAAGCAACGGAAAAGATAGCTATGGTCTGGTACCCAAAAGCTGGATGTTTGGATGCCAAAAATGACCAAACATCCCATGAAACTGGGCAGTGAAACGCCACTCAGGATTGAATTAACAAAGCATGAAGAGGACGGGACCCCAACACTCGACAGAATAAGCTATGGCCAGAAGGCATGAACAAAAACGAGCAGGATACAAGCAGCAAGAACAGCCAACACGAAGTATGGAATCTCTTCGACCGATAAAAGCCTCCAGTAATGCAAGAATCGCAATGGAACAAGCCTACGAGGTGGTGCCCCATAGTTAGCCAAGTTGGCTCAGTTTATAGTAGATATATCATGGTATATCTATACTTACTATGGTTCAGAAACCAACTTATAACTGGAAGGGAGTAATTGACAGTTTGAAATGGTTGAGTTTTCCATTGCCACCACACACATCCCCAGAGATGCCAATTTCGCATGCCCACTTGGAGGTGTGTCCCGGCGTGCTTTCATGCCCAGTCTTCTTGCCATGGGTCAAAAGATCGTCAAAAGCCAAATCCCCTTCTGTTCACATCAAAACAGCTGGGATTTCTGGATCTTCATCCCCACCAAAAATGCCATGGTCAGGACATGGTGGATTGTGGTTCTCCGTCCCGAGGTGGGAATCCAAGTTTTGACCGTCGCACAGATGGGTGTGGGAATGTCAGGTGCGGCTTATCACGATTTTACATGAGTTCCCAATTTCTTCTTGCTTATCCCATGAATTCCCCATGATATCCCTGTTATATCCTTACTATGGTTGGTTTCATCCCCTTTTATTCCCTATATAGTTTGAACCCATCCCCATGTCGGTTGCACGTCGCGCGCCGCGGCACCTTACGGGATTCCGCCGCTTGCACCACCCGCCAGGCGAGCTCAATGGACGGACCTCGGCACCAGGGATCTCGAGGTTTTTGGACCATGGTCAAGTTACATGGCATAAGAGGTACCCGAGGGTAAACCAACAGATATGTGGAAAAACCCTGGTTTCCCTACTAGTAGGACAATGATCTACAACTGATGGGTTTTCCACATGTATGCTAGTTTACAGGAGGGTATGGTGTGGTTATTGGGTTAGCTTGAGGGAAAATCTTAAAACCAGAATCTGGATACTACTGGCTAGGGAACCAGCAAAAATTCATCGGGGGTTCCGATTTTCCCTGCGTTCGATTCTTGGAATTCGGGATTCCTTACTGTACTTGGCATAGTAATCCCTATTATGAATGTGCAAATGACCATCCCGTATGATGTGAACAGAACCATCACCGTATATGAACATGGAACATATGAGCCAAGGAAAAAAATACTATCCCATCCCGACCTCAATAAACTGGTTGGTTGCGAGGCATTGAAAAAAATGCATCATTGAATCATCCCAGATAAACCAGGTCGTATAACCCTCGAAAACAACCGACCAATTCAACTGGAGTAATTCGATTCAGCTCACATGAAGTCTCTCTGGCTCGAGGTTTCGACCAGGCAAGAAATGAGCTCCTCAGCTGTGTACATATGTATATATAATCATAAATACATAATTATATATAATAATTATATATAATATTATACATATAGATGTATGATACTGTATGAGTAATATTGAATAATATACAACATTTACAGTGACGTTGCAGAGGTTGCAGTGAGGACGCAGCAAGCATAGCTAAAGATCCCGAGCCGAGCCCCCTGCTGGCCATTCCAACCTGCATCCCAAGTCAGATGGTATTTGGTCAACATTGGGTAATCTGAGTAATTAACGCAACGCCAATGCCATAAACCATCCATATTTTGGATGGTTCATACCACCCATAGAAATGGTATAAAATGATGTAAAATTGGAGGATATCATTCAAAAAACCGGACCAGCACAACTGGAATCTACTGGGACGACCATTGATTTCGAGCCTCCAATGAAGCTTCCGAGGCGGCGGCCTTCGTGACATCCATGCGTCTTTTTCCACGAATGGCAAGGTCCCGTAGGAAACTCATCAATTTCAGACTTCCAAACCCATTTCTTCAATGTTCTTCAGGCATAAGTAACTTTTTGGATGGTTGAGTCCCCATTTTTCGTCAGTGTTCCATGGTTTTCCATCATGTTTCACACATGTATCTGCAGATTTCCCACGGTTCCCCCATCTCGGGCTGCGGCAGCTGCAGCCATAGCCAGGCGGGCGGCTTGGGCGGTCCTGAGGCAATGTGGTGCGGCGGGACCCACGAATCGTAAGTGTATACATAATATTATACATATATATATATATAATATGTATAACTGGGGGTATAGGCCATTTACTAAGTGGATCTAAGTGGTATGCACCCCCAAATAGGGGACTTGAGCAAAAAATGATTTCAGTGGATTTAGGCAACAAAAAGGCGGATTTTGCGAAGAACATCTGCAGACTTGTTTGTTTCAAATTGGGACCTCTTCGGAACCGACAAATCATGCAATACATGGTAAGTCCTTCAAAATCAAAGTCATTCGCAATTTACTTTAAACATCTTAAAACAAAAACAAAACAATTCCACGGATCCAGTCAAAAGGATTTGACTAAAAAATCAAATACTCAAAATCCATCAAAATTCCAAGCTTTATCCAACATGATTCCCTATACAAAATGGCCCTTTTATAGGACAGTCAATAGTACCCCAGGGCTGGACAAAGCCGAATTGAATTTCATAGTGTTGGTAGAACAGATCCTATGAAATTCCATAAAATATCCCCCATTTAGTGCAATGATTTTCCCATGGTTGATCTGGTTGATCATCATTTTCCCCTCAAAATGGCAATTTTGTCTGGGTCAACTATATATGCAATTCACTAACCTGACACAATTTATCAATATTTATCAAAAGACACACTATCATAGTTGGGGATATATCATGTCAAGATAGTATTCACAGGTATTAATTAACCAAAAATTACAATAATCCCTTGGGGATGATTCCCCCACCTGGGCCCCCAGACGGGGCTGGCGACTGCTGGGGCGGCGAGGGCAACATCCTCGGCTGGAGTGGAGGCCTTAGCGATTGCGGATGATCTCAGGAGGAGCTCCTGGTTTGTGAAAAATGGTGGTTTTACCAGAGTTTAGCATGAAAAATGAGGACTTCACTATGACAAACGGTTGTGTGAACATCAAAACTTAGGATTCGCGAACCGCCCCCCCCTTAAGGGCCCCTAGAGATGCAGAGATCCAGGACGAAGGAAGGATTCATAGGGGGGGTATTCAAGACTAGGGTGAGAGGCTGAAAACTGTGATGGTTGATGGTTGTTTCTTTCTTTCGAAAGCCGGAAGAATCAAACATCGAGACAGACATATAGATTCAGGTTTCCCCAAGCACCATTTAGACATACTGGTATTCTATCTGGGGCAAAAGATCATATCGATCCCAACAAACAAATAGATGTTGGTCCATTTTTGGGTCGGTATCTTCGGTGTCTCGTCTCAATCATCAAAAAGAAGAAGCATCTTGAGCTGTATGGAGCAAACCACTTAGATTTCAGGCATAAAAAGGGGTGCTCGAACTACTGTGATAAGTCGGCAACCAACCAACAGGTCTATAGACAGGACTATAGGACATTCTATGAAGATCTGCCAAGTCATGAGGCATCTAGGTGGTGCCTTCGCTTGCTTTCATGGCTGATGGCTAAGATCACAAAAATGGGAGAACACCTGGACTGTTTTGGAGTGATTCGAAGCAAAGTCCCAAAGGTGTGCTTCCATCTCTCGTGCATCGCGCGCATCTAGAAGAGTTTGAATGAGGATTTCGGGAGTTTCCTGGGTTTCCACATCCCATTTCCCAAATGGCAAACCAATCTTTGTTCATGTCTCGAATCTCAATGTGCGACCAGCATCTTCAATGGAGAACAATTCAACTGGGCCGCTACACGGATATCCTTTTGCTCCCGGCACATTAATTGGAACGTGTTTTGGACTATCGTGGGGGCTAGATCGATACACATCTAGCAG
The DNA here is from genome assembly GCA_003297045.1 of Symbiodinium sp. clade C Y103. Taxonomy (NCBI): domain Eukaryota; class Dinophyceae; order Suessiales; family Symbiodiniaceae; genus Cladocopium; species Cladocopium sp. clade C. Next base: position 150,744 of record BGPT01000686.1, read on the forward strand.
CAAAGGTCCATGTTCCATGGAATTCGTGAACTGATTCCAAGCAAGTGGGTTATAGTGACAACACCTTCTAAGGTGGTGGCCCAGTCCATTAGCTAAGTTGGTTTATAAATCTAAAAACTCCAACGACTATAGTTTCTGGTGATTAGAACTCCAGGTATAATCTCATGGTGGTTTACAAACCAACAAACATGGTCACAGCGCCCGCAGGAGCGCTGTACTGTTTGCGATTTCAAAATGTAGCTTTTAATATTTCATTGACGAAATTTCACAAAAACCCAGCATTTTTGAGACTTCTGAGGAAAAGTGAGTGATATCCACATGTGCAAAAATGTGGAACTGCGCGCCCAANCAAAATCAAGGTTTTCAGCAGAATTCAGTGGGTTTTCCCATGTATTTTCAAGGTCCTTCAACACCTCGCTCAAAAAAAAAGTTTGTTTTATCTTCCATGAGCCTCCATTGGGAACAAATATCTGCGGCCACCAACCGCATGCGTTCGTACACGGATTTCACATTTGAAATCCAACACCCCAGCACATGTCCAGCTCAATCTTTTACATCTATATATAATAAAGAAAAATCTTAGTATACAAAAGTAAACATTTATCTTATATATATATATATACCACTAGTACAGAAAATCTAGAGCTATATAAAAATATATAAATTAAAAATATGAAGAACTGAAGAAGAATATAACGATATCACATCCAAAAATCACATCTTCCTTCTTTCATGAACCATTCGCACGAAATGCCGCCGAGCGTGTAATCCACACTGCAATCCCACTGAGACGCGTGCCTGGGCGGGGCAAGCGGAACACACAATTGTTAAAAATCTTCCACCATATAACGAACAATCTACAAACACAAACCGCTCCACGTGAGGTGGTCAGCGCGAAGAAACAAGACTCCACGTGACGCAAGAGAACATGACGTTATCATCCCCACCCCACCCCACCCCAAAAAATGTATAAAACACAGATTGTAAGGTTTTAAGGTTAATCATCATAAGCATTACTGTATTCATTTTCTTCATCATCATCATCTCATAAAGTTACATGTTAACCTTTCATGTTTTTCATCACATACATCATTCTCATCTCATTTGTTTCTCATCATAGTTTATATCATAATTTTTGTTTAGTCTTTATCATTATTTTAGGTTAATAAATCATATTGAAGATTAAGTAATAATATTTTCATAAGATATTATTTTTTAATCTAGTGTCTCCACTCACCTATTCCATCCCATGCTCTACTGACAATACTTTTAATGTTGTAGAATATCAAGACTTTATCATCTTGTGTCATATTCTTATGTTTGTTTAATAAAGTATTTACTACATCTAAGAGTGTAGAATAATTACATTGCATTGTCCAAAAACTACCACGTTCATAGATTGCTTTACCATTGTTTTTTACTACACCATCATTAAAGATGTTTCCATATATTTCTTTCATCCATTCATGATTAGGTGCTCCATATTCGGCATACTGGTCAATCTCTTTTTGTTTCAATATGACCTCTTTAACAATGAAATTATAGGATGGATATGGATAATCTTCTATGAACTTGCTGAACTTCTTCCTATCTCTTTCTAATTCCTTCTCACTTACTCCAACCATTGGCATTGTATCCTAATGTTCTAGGTTGATAATTCTTTAAGTAAAGATTAAATCATAATATAAATAAAAATATTATGAATTAATTAAAGAATAGTAGTGTGTTTGTCAATGTAATGATAAACATCATTTTTAAAGAATTCTTTATCAAATATTCTTGAATATTCAAGTTTGTATTTCTTGCCATCAATGCTAAACATAATTCTTAAAATATTCATCATTTGAAATTTAGTTTCTCTTCTAAAAGTTTGAGGTTTCCATATTTGTTTAAACCATTCTTGATAGTAGTGGTAAAAGTTTAAATCACATAACCAATTACCACTACAACACCTATAGATATAATCCTTAATGTCAAGTTGTTTATTCAAAATTGTTCTTGAAGGTAATGGATTCAACTTAGTAAAATACCATAGGTTAATTTCTGCATTGTTCATATTTTTAGGTTCATTTTTGATGATATCAATAGTTTTAATACATCTCTTACAAGCATTGAAGCTATTGATTAAATCAACAAGAGAATCAGGAAATATATCATTTGCTTTCTTAAGTTTATTATTATTAATCTTACATGTTCTACATTCTTTTATTTCATCTTTCAATTCACATCTTACACATTTCAATTCACAGAACTCATAATTTTCAGTATTACAGTATTCACACTCAACATTATTACAAGCCAAATTTAATATATACTATTATAACATAATATTTCTTTAAGTATATTTTTCTAGGGTTTAAAAATTGATTTATTTTCTAAAACTATAATATGGCAAGAAGATTAACAAAAGAACAAATAATATCAAATATTTATTATGATGTTGAAGACGGTTTCGGAAGCAAACAGGNTTTCTAAAACTATAATATGGCAAGAAGATTAACAAAAGAACAAATAATATCAAATATTTATTATGATGTTGAAGACGGTTTCGGAAGCAAACAGGCAACTCTAACTAAAGCAAGGAAAGAAGACCCTAGTATAACAAAAGAAGATGTTGATAAGTTTATGAGACAACAGCCTAACAAACAGATAAAAGGATACAGTGGTTCAAACTCTTATGTAGCTCCATTCGCAAGATATGAATATCAAATTGACATAATGGTTATGGCATCACTCACGAAAAATCCAGAAGTAAAAATTAAAACAAAAACCGGTGATCCAAAATATGCATTAGTAGTTATAGACACTTTTAGTAAATATGCAGATGTTATACCAATGAAAGAAAATGACAGTGAGCACGTATTAACAGCATTGAAACAAGCTTTTAAAAAGATGGGCGCACCAATGTCAATATACAGTGATAATGATGGAGAATTCCAAGCAAATGTAAAACAGTTTTTTGATGCAGAAGGTATTAAGCATATCTTAACATCAACACACGCTAACGTTGCAGAACGTTTCATCAGAACCATGAAAAAGATGATACATGATCGTGTTAGATTTAACAATGCTTCTTGGACAAGTATGCTTACACCTTCACTAAATAGTTACAACAATAAAAAGCACTCATCAACAGGAATGACACCGAAACAAGCACACAAAGATGACAATCATCTGAATGTAGCCATAAACCTTACTAACAAAGCAAGATATAGAAGAAAATATCCTCCTGTCAATGAAGGAGATGAAGTTAAGTTGTATAAAAAGAACAAAGGAAACTATACAGACAGAAAAGAAACAACATCAAAATGGTCTAGTCAAAAGTATAAAGTTGAAGATATAAAACATGATATAATGGGTAATAAAACATATGTTTTAGAAGGTCTTAGAAGACATTATTTAAGACATGAAATACTTTTGGTTCCATAATAATATAATTTACAAAAATATTATTATGAAAATTTGTTCATTATCCATTCTCCCTTTTCGTCTTTACATATCTGATAATAATCAAGTGTTTTTTGAACGGGGTTTTTAATCTTGTTTGATTTCACAAGGTCAAAGTATTGTTGCTGTTTTTCTTGTGGTGTCCCTCTTGGTTTTCCTACTCCTTTTTTAATGAATATCTCTTCCATTTTCTTTTTCTCTTCTTCCTTGTCACGTGTATCATCATCAAAAGCATTCTTTTTGTTTTCAACAAGTTCATTCACTTTTGAAAACATAGCATTTTGAATAATATCCATTGCCTTCACTTTCTCAAAGATTTGACTTAGAATGTTGTAATCTACGCTATCAACTTTTGTCATATATCATAAATTAGAAATTTCTAAATATTTATTTAAATAATTATTTAAATATAGATTTCTAAATATTTTTATTCTAAATCATTTAGTGAGTTTTGTTTCTTATTACTTCGTGGTGTATTTATTACATCTTTTATCATATCATTTCTGTGTTTTTCATCTTCTGTTGGAGGAGTAGTAATTCTATTCCATGAGAAGCTGATACTGTGGTCTGTGCTGTCTAGTGTAATACCTCCATCATCATCTTTACTAACATTCATTGTTTTATCATTTTTGGTTAGTTTAAATGAACAAGGATTACAACGACATGTTATACCTTTTGGGTTTATTTCTATTTCATTTCTCAACTGTAATTTTCCACAACATAATGGACAATCAAACGTAATAAATTTACTTGTTAATTTTTGTTCTTTACTTAGATTAACCATTTTAGGTTCATCATCTGAGAGTTCAAGATCTTCTGGGATAGGATTTTTTAATTTATTATTCTTTTTGGGTGCCATATTATTAATAATTAGATATTACATTTGATAAAATCTAATTATGTTTAAAATGCTGAGGGACGCAGAAAAAAAAGCTGAGGGTGATGTGCATCAAACTAATTCAATCATGCTTGATTGATACTGCCTGTTCCATTGCTTATGAATGATGAATATCAATATTATATTATATAATTAATTTTCTAAATATTATTAATATTAATGAAGGAATTATTACCCCCAACAATAGAACCTATCAATGTTAAACAGTATGAATTCAAACAATCTCCATACCCACAAGCAGACAAGCTACCATTTAGAAGCATTATAGTTAGTGCATCACAAGGCGGTAAAGGCATACTTATCCAAAATCTAGTGTTGAAGATTTATAGAGACTGCTTTGAAAGGATATACATCGTTAGTCCAACAAATCATAAAATATATTGAGAAAGAACTTAAAGTAGATAACAAAAAAGAACAGTATTTATTTGATGAATATAATCCTGATGCACTGGCACATATCATAGATACACAGCATAAAGTAATAGAATATCAGAAGAAAAACAAAATGAAAAAATTATACAGTTGTCTCTTAATAATAGATGATTTTGCAGAAGACAAGACGTTCATGAGATACTCAAAAATCCTCCATGGTTTGTATACTAAAAGTAGGCATTTCGGTTTATCTGTTATAACTGCTTCACAGAAACTCAATGCACTTGCCACAATTGTAAGAGTGAATACATCTTCACTATACATTTTCAAATTGAAAAACATAAGAGAAGTTGAAACATTCATTGAAGAACAATCTGCACTGGTTGATAAGAAAACTTTATATGAAATATATAATCTTGCAGTAAATGACCAACCCTATTCATTCCTGTAAAACTTCGTGAGAGTGATGTAAATAAGACCTTTATGATAAGATTAGAGAAGGCTATTCATCTTAACTGATTTCATCAGTTAAGATATGAAGTAATGTAATCATATTAATTAATAATATTAAAAAACATTAATATTATTAAATTAAAACAGACTATAATTACATACATCAATTTTAGGCATAGCATAAAACATTTTTGTTTGTTTTTCTTTTTGTAACTTATCTATCTTACTATTCATTTCCTTTATTGCTTTTATTTGAAGCTTATCAATGTTTGAAATATCTAAATCATTTTCATTTATGTTACTTAGTTCTTCTATACAATTATTTTTAACTATGGTATTTTTATTACCCATATTAATATATCTAGAATAAATTTATTTTTCAACTTTACTTTTAGCTTTTGCTTTTGCTTTTGCTTTAGGTTTTTGTAATGTCTTTACTGCTTCTTGTAGTTCATAAACAGAACTCTCTAACCACTCAATTTTTTGTTGTTGTTGTTGGACACAGCCCCACAGAAAGGCATTTAGTTTTATGTAGTTTAACATCTTAATTCCATCTTGATTTACATTTACAATATTTTCAACTTCTTCAGGTAACACTTCTTTAATTTCATCAGCAATAAACCCTATATGATTTTTATGAATACCTATTTCTTTTTCATCTTTCATTTTGAATGTCTTTGGTTTTATCTTCTTGACTATGTCAGTGAAATCATATTCAGCATCTTTAATATCATATTTCTTAGTCTTATCTGAAGTATCGTTGAAGTCACCACTAAAAATAAGACCAGCACCTAATACCATATCATTAGCCCTAATATACATTTTAGCAGTTCCATTAGTAGTAAATCTCACTTCTCCATTAGGGTCTTCATTCACAACCTCTAAATGATTGACAGATGCTATATCTCTTGTATAAAAATAAATATCTTGACTTGTTCCCTTATGTAGGTATAACCGCTTACCTTGAATTAAATAAGCATCTTTTGAAATCATAACATCTTCTTCATCTTTTCTTAATCTCATAAATTCAGTGTATCCATTTCCTGCTGTATTAGCCCCTTCAAATAACATATCATTGGTTGCTGGTGTCCTTGTGCGAAGGTAATTACAATACAAATAATTTGATGACAATGACTTTGAAGTTTCAATATTAACAATGTTATTTGCTCCATCTAATTTCATGTATTCAACTCCATTTCTTTGAAATACCATATCATTATCACCTTTTGTATTGATAGTATCAATTTTAGCACTTGTAGCATTTAGTCCTATTGCTGATGCTAATTCAACTTCGTTATTTCTCAAATAAAAGAAATCAATAAAGTTTCTTCTAAAACTCACATCAGCATTATCAACGCTATCATATACATTTGATCTTAATCTCACTGTATCACTTATATCTATTGTAGCACTTGTGCTAAATTTCATGTATTCAACACTGTTTCTTTGGAAAACTAAATCAACATTACTAAAAGAATTTATCACATTAGTTTGTAACCCTAAATTATTAGTGCATTTAAAAGGTTGATATGCTATAACTTCATTGTTGTATATTTCAAACTTCCTATATTGAGCAAAAACACTAGGACCGCCTAATGAAAACTTAAATGCTTGTGTTGTTATACCTTGAAATTCTGTTTGACCTAATATAAGTTGCGCTGTTTCTCCTGTTTTCTTGACATAGTTCGTATCATCAACAGTTGCCCCTATTTCTGGCGATGTTGGTTTATGAAATGTTATTAAGTTATTCTGTAATGTCATTACTAAATTTGTTGTTGTATCTGGAACTGTGGGGCTACCTACATAAAATTTAATCTCGCCAGTATTATCATTCATGATATAATTTGATATAGTTGAACCACTCCTGCTATCAAAAGTATCACAAGTAATAATATTATTACATAAAATATTATTTGAAAATGTTGCTACTTTTGGTATTGTTATAGTGTCATCTGTTTCTAATGTTATGTAAGCGTCGTTGTTTCTTCTTATTTCCATTAATACATCCCCTGTTGTATCAAAGGCATTAGATTTAACAGTAAAACCATTTAATGTAATATCACAGTTAAATTGTGTTTCATTATCTTTTACTTCAATTTCTGTTACCCCTCCTCTCTTAATGAGTAAATCTAATGGTGCTATTGTATCAATCTCTTGAGTTTTTAAGTTACCTCCACATTGTATTAATCTATTTGCTACTATTCTATCATCTGCTTTCAGTTCAAGAAAACTAATACCGCTCACTCTTAATATCATATCAAGCGGTGCTAGTGTATCAATCTCTTGTGTTTTAAGATTGTCACTACACTGTAGTAATTGATTTGCTATAATTCTGTTATCAGTTTTTAATTCAAGAAAATTAATATTATTTCTTTTAATTTGTAAATCTGTATCTGTCCATGTATCTAGAACATTTGTTTTTAAGTTAGCACTGTGTAATTCAACATCTCTATCTATTTCTATTTTGTTATTACTAGCATTCAACGTAATAAAATCATTTGAATCAATTTGAAACTTTAAATCAGTATTGCTATCATAATTTGAAATAAAGTTACCTTTTAAATTTGTAAATCTAACATCTTTAATAAATCTTAATAAATCTTCACTATAATCAAACTGTGCATAAGATACGTTATTACTTTGAAACAAAATGTCATTAGTATTGAGTGTGTTATATGTGTTTGATTGGATGCTATCAACGTTAATGTAGCCTGTGCTATCTAATGATGAAACTGTTAGGTTTCCTAATATTTGTCCATCTCCATTGACGTAAAAATCTTTACCATTACTACCAACAGCATTAACAATTATTTTTGATGTTCCATTCACACTACCTATATTTAATGTGCCTTCCATATTTTGTGGATTATTTACATTCAATTTAGTATCTAATAAATTATCTGCTTGTGTTTGAGTATAGTATGGAGTGAATAATCCATCTGTCTCTGTTTTTGTATAGTAGTTTGATAAATCAACACCACCACCACCACCACCACCACCCGCTACTTGGTCTTGCACATATTGCTCAGTAGCTAGGTTTGATGTGCCTGTAATTTCTATCTTAATGAATTCAGTGCCTACTATTCTATTTGAACCATCTAATGAAACCATTAATATAAATATTATAGATAATATTTATATTAATCATCTTTTTTTACTTTTACTACTAAACATATTCATACATAAATTATTGTATCTTTCTTGCTTTTGTTGTATCATTTGATTTTGTAAAAATTGATAATGTTGTGCCAGTGTCGCTGTTGGATTAAATGCTTGTTGTGCTGGTTGTTTATTTTGTTTCTTATTTACTAATGGCTGTTGCACTACTTCATCATCATCATCGCTACTGCTGTAATATATATCTGGGGGCGGTTTTGGAACTGCTTTGGGTTTTGCTTTTGGTTTTGGGTTTGCTTGTTTCTTCACTGGTTTAGGGTCAAAATTGTGACTGTATCTAAAATTCTTATAACTCATAGACTTATCGCATTTATCACATTTAACTGTGTCACTTGCTTTTGGCTTTGCTTTAGGTTTTGCTTTAGGTTTTGGTGGTTCTTCTTCTTTGGGTTCTTCATTAGTTTCTTCAATCACTTCATTTATTATTTCTGGTTCTGGCGCTTCTTCTCTAACTTCTTCAATTGGTTCTAGTGATGGTTGTTCTTCTTTCACTTCTTCATTTAAGTCAATAACCTTAACTGACATTATTATATAAAAGTGTATATTTTTTTCTTAATATTTTCTTAATTGATAAAAATTAAGAAAATATTAGTATAAAATTATTCTTGAGGGTTGTTTAGACTTTGTAGGTATTGTTGGTGCTTCTTTGTTTTTAAATGTCTTGACCTATGACCATAAGTGTAAGTTGAACCACATTCACATTCTAAAACACTTGCATTTCTTAACTTTCTTTTCTCTGGGTTGTTGATAGCATACTGTTTTTGATATTCTTGTAAATGTTCTTTTTTGTCTTTGCGCCATTGCTCTCCTGACCTTCCAGCTTGGTATTTATTTACACATTCAGTTTCTTGTTGTATTCTACCTTCTTCAGCGTCAAGTTCTTTTTTACTATTGCAAGGATAATTTTTAATCCAAATAATCTTACAATTTTCTACCCCAAATTCATCAAACAATATTGATGATGTTGTAAAATTGCGTTTCCCTTTTTTATGTTCTATATGATGGTCTTTATGTCTCTGAAATCTTCTTTTCAAGTCTTCACAAGTGCTACCTATATAACACTTATTAAATCCTACATCAACAATCTTATAAATTTGTCCATTTTGGTAATTCACCATATAATATATCAATACATATTTTACCTTTAAATACCTTTTTTTAATAATTTGGATGTGAAAATACCAGTGAAAACTGAACATTAATATCATACAAATTTAATGTTTTGTTGTTTGTATCAGTTATTCTAAAACTTAATCTTTTTAAATTTCTATTAGAGACATCAATGAAGTCTTCATGAAAGGCTGTATTATTGTCATTGACTACCCCACCTAACTGCTGGTCTATCAAAACTTTTCTTACAATGTTTGATGAATACGATGCAGGGCTAGAATAATGATGGTCTGCAAGTTCAGGACAGTGAAGCATGACAGAACGAAATGGAACTAAATTTAAATAAGATGAAGTCCATGTTGTTAAACCACCGTTTGTAGGAACAAAATTACTCAACAAATAATTTATTGATACAGGATTACTATTATCATAACTGGCTTGTGTTGTATTCCATGTATTATTGACATAATTGGCTAGTTCTGTATCAGTAGGAATTTTTACTTTATAATTCAACCCGTCTTTGATTTTAAACTCTACTATTCTTGTTGCTTCATCATATGCATAGTTGAATATACCACCAGCAGATAAATCTGTTGTATTACTGTTTAAGCCTTCATGCAAATCAAAACATAATTGACTAGCAAAATATATTTTGTTCCCAACATATACCCTAAAGTTTTTGACAAATGTATCATTATTATCATAAATCATCACATACAGATACTCATAGAAATTTATCTCTGTCGTTTTCCACGTGGTAGGCAATGATACTTCTGTAATCCAGCATTTAGTTCCAGCAGGACATTCAAAATTTTGCTCCAGTTCTATTACAAAATCAGATGATGATTTTGATTGAGGTAACCGATATTGAGAATCTACAAATACCTTTTTATAAGTTAATCTATTACTCATCATTATTATATTCTTATTTTAGATTTTAATTTATCAATATAAATAATATAAATGATAGGATTTGTGGCAGGAGTAGGTAGAATGGCAATGAGCAATGCCATAAGACAAGTTGGTAGACAATTTGGTAGAGAAGCCATGGAAAGAATTATGAATGGAGAAGCAATAGAAAGTGTTTTAACAAGAGACCAGATGAGAGAACTAGCTAAGAAAACCGGTAAAGTAGCATTTAATGAATTGATTAGGAAAGGTAAGGAAGAATTCATAAAAGACACTGACAAGAAACAAGAAGATTTAAACCAGAGAATGGATAATTTTAGTAGAAACTTAAATGAACAATTCAGGCAAAATACCACGTTGTATAAGGAAGAAAGGAACATACAGAACAAAAATAAAATTGAAGATAGACAAGGATTAACAAATGCTTATAGAAGTCCATCAGGCATTTACAGAACAGGCAATACACTTTATATAAGTGGAACAGGTGGTAAGGGTGGTGATTGGGAAAGAGATTGGATAGATAATTTTACAAAGTTGCCTTTTAGAAATGCACACAACACTCAGAAATATAAAGATGTGATGGAAGCATTAAAGAAAAATCCAGATGTTAAAAGACTTGTTGGACACAGTTTAGCGTCAGCAGTGATAAATAAAATTCATGAAGAACAACCTAACAGATTTGCTACTACCACTTACGCAACACCTGCAATAAAACCTAGAAGAAAAGGTAAACAAAATCCTAGAAAATTGGATTTTCGCAATCCAAATGACCCAGTGAGTATGTTAGATGGATATGCTGAAACATCTAATTTTGTAGATTGGAACCCTATTATTGCCCACACATATAAAAACTTTGAAGGGCAAGGTATGTGGCATATAAATCCTACTACTTCAATAAGCAATGGCATAAGACCCAATGACTTTCAGTCATTGGCTGGCTGAAGCCGACTCAATCAACCCATTAAACTTTAATTAATTAATTAAATATTTAAAAATATTATCAATTATTATATAATATGTTTTTCTATTGTTGTTCTCATCAAAGTGAAGTAGATAATTTAAAAGAAAAAGTTGAAGAGATGAAAAAACAAATAAATAATATTTATGAACTACTGGAAGTATTAACTAATGAAAGTAAAAGAAAAGATTTAAATATCAATAATAGTGATAATGTTTCAAAGGAAGATTATACAACACCAAAAACCACTTTCTTTATTGACAAAACCGCAGTCTAGCTATAAGAAACTGGAGAAGGCTATGAACGAAGCACCAAAAGAATATGAACAAATAAAAAAATTAATTGATAAAAATGATATAGAAAATATAAGTAATAAAACTTCTAAAAATGATTTACCTAAATTTATTCCTCATCAAAAAAATAATATTAAAACAAAAAATAATATTAAATCTAAAAAATAATTTTCTAAAATTAATCATATAAAGTTATGGATAATATCACTGCAGAGAGTTCTGATGTAATGATTAACCAACTTAACTTTGGATTGCCAGAGACAGCGCAATACATAACCGACAGAAGACAAGTTAATTATTTTCCTTCAGGTTCAAATGTTTATGCGCCTAATGCAGGTAATAAGAATATTCGTTTTTACATTTCTGGTGATGCTAACCAGTATTTAGATTTATCTAGTGTTAGGTTATTCGCTACACTTAAAAACACTGATGGAACAAGAGCAAAATTTTTGAGACCATTAGGTGGATTACATGCATTTTTCAATAGATATAGATGCACTGTAGGAGGACAAATGGTTCAAGATATTGTAGAATACAACAGACACTGTGAACTGTTTAAGTCATTCAAGTCTAAAGATGTAAATGAAATGGACGACATTGAAGGTTCAGCCAATCCATCTTATGATGATGATTATCATAAATACGCTAATGGATTAAACAATGTGTTACAAGCTACAACAGATGGAGCCACTAATGCTGGTGGTGTAGTTACTGTATCAAGTGGTGGGGATAGAAACGAGTGGGGTCGTATTGATTTTAGACATACTAGACATTCATTATGTGGTATTCCAGGTGCTAATGCTAAAGTTCGTCTAGCACATAAACCATGCTGTGGATTGCTAGAAAGTAATTATTATTTACCTTTACGTTTTGCACCCTTAGAATTAGAATGGACTATTGTATCGGATGGCACTGAACCTATTGTAAAGCCTGAAGGGAACGGCACAACACAAACTGATAAAAATGGATACTACTTCCAAGATGGTAATACATCTACAAGCTGGGAAATTAACAATGTTATTATCAGAGCTGATGTAATAACATTAGACAACACTGTAGATAATAATATCACAAAACATTTATTAGAAGGACAAAGTTTAAAACTTATTGTTCCACAATACCACACAATCACTCAAACATTCAACACAGGAGGAGGTGAGATTAATATGAACATTGTAAAATCAGCATCCAAATTAACTAATGCTTTTGTAACCTTATACCGACAACCAAGAGGTGGAGAGGTATATGCAAACTATTTAGTAGATAATTATGTTTATAAAAGATGGAATTATTTTTACAATCCAATGATTAATGGACAGACTAATGATGGACCTGACCCTGAAAATATTCCATTACAAGCTGGTAAAGGTTTTTCTGATAGTTCTAGAGCACTAGCATACCAACTTCAGGTGCAAAGTAAGAAATTTCCAGAGTTTGAAGTTCAGTCATTATCAGAGGCATTTTACTTTTTACGACGCACATTGTCATTCATGAATGCTGACCAAAACAGTGTTAATATCAGTTATAGACAGTTTAGAGAAAACAAATACGTAATGGCTTTTGATTTTCAAAAGATGGCTGATGTTAACTTCACGGGTATCAATACCAAAATGGGTTCTTTAATCACTTTTAAAATTAGAGGAAACGAAGGAAGCCTAGCAAACACTGAACAAATCCAAGAAATATTTGTTAATTTAGTATCAGAGTCTGTTCTGGAATTAACTGAAAGTGGTGCTATTGTTTTTGACTAAATTTATTTTCTAAAAATATTATATAATAATGTTCCAAGCATACAGGAAAAAACAGACAACAACCAACTGGAGAAAACAGATGAACAAACCAGAAGGCAAAGCAACAGGAACTGGTATATTCAAACATCAAGATACAAGATATATGAAATATCTTAAAGAACAACTGGAAAGAAGAGAAACAAAAGATAAATTAATATCATATAGAAACGATATAATGGAAGCCAATAAAAGAGTTAATTATAGAAATCAAATAGACAGAATGAATAATGAAATTCAAAGAGATAATTTAAATCATAATAGTATAGAACATCTACAACAACAAATAAATCAGTTTAAAAGATTAACATTTACTTGATATAAAATATTTTATCTAAAATATTTTATATTATAATGGCAACAGCAGTTATAGATACTAACAAAATGAATAAGCTAGGTTTACGCAGAAGACCAACTTATGAAGAAATAATAGGAGTAATTGATGAAAGCAATAAAAAAATCACTGGCAAACTGCCAAATAGGGACGCTACATTTTTCAAAAGTAGCCCAGAAGGTAGTTTTTTTGATGGTTCTGATGCAATGGAACAACTTAGGGAGGAACAAGGTAGATTATTATTAAGGCAAATGAGTGAGGTTTTATTGAGACAAAATGCAAGAACAGCAGGAAGAACATTTCACACAGCACGATTTCAACAACTACCAACAACTTCCCCAGTGATATCTCAACCATCTCAATCAATGGATGTTGATGAAGGAATGCCAAATCAACCAACTCAACAAGTTCCAACAACAAGATTACAACAAGCGTCGCAGATGAATGCAGAACTAGAACAAAGAAGAAGCACAGCAATGAAAAGAAAAGAAGAAACAGCAATGAACCACAGAGGAGAAGTATTTAAACAATCTAAACCAACTTTATCGCAACAAATATTAAATATTCAACCACCAAGAACTGTTCCAGAAAACATACCAATCTTTTCTTCAGGGGATGAAGAATTACAACCAGTGAAAGTTAAAAAGAAAAATCTTAATGCATCACAATCAGCATCTTCTTCACAAGCTCCAGAAACAATGGATACAACATCAAAACCTAAAAGAAATGAACCAGAAACAAGAGTAGAACCAAGAGGAAAAGCAGGAAGACCTAAAATGTTTAAACATGGAACTGACAGAGCAGATGGAACTAAAAGAGATGGAGATGATATACCAGAAGACACAAACAGAAAGAAGAGCAAGAGAACAAACAAGAATAAGGAAAAAATGCAAAAAAGATTAGAAGCAAAAATGGCAAAGGAAACAGTTAATATCAGTGGAGATGATGCAGATGATGAAGTGGAAGATAATAGAAAAGGAAGCAGAGTAAGGAAAACAATAGAAAAACCAAAAACACCAAGTAAAGCAAACATTCAAATAATATACGAAGAATTAACTAATGCAAAGAATAAGAAAACCATTACCGCAGAAGAATACAAAGAATTCAATGATGTATTTACAGAGTTTAAGAAAGTTAAAGGTAAAGAAAAGTCAAAGCAAACAGCAAAAGCAAAGGATATTTATAGAAAGTTATATCCAAAGTTGAAAAATAAGTATGATGCAGAAATGAGAAAATGAAAATAATTAATATTATTGTATCAATATAATATTAATCATTCTTTAAATTGAATAATGCCCATATGGCACACTGTTATAATCATTCAACCAATACCTTTTGTTATCATACGATGACAATCCTACTTTTGATTGATTTATACTATATATTTGATGGTTCTTACTTCTAATAGCATTGAAATTTACTGGTTTTAATTCTTTAAGGTGGAGAGCATTTTCATAATCATTCATATTCAACTCCTTTTTAACTTTTGCTTTTGGAACTCCTTTAGCTTTCTTTTCTTCTACAACTTCATTATACAATTTGTAACAATACATCTTAGGTCTCAATGCTATGAAATCAACAATGATTTTACCATCACATTCATCTTTAAACTTTCCTAAGACTTTTTTATTACAAGGGTCATAGTTTGGATGGTTTNTTTACCATCACATTCATCTTTAAACTTTCCTAAGACTTTTTTATTACAAGGGTCATAGTTTGGATGGTTTTTATCATAACCACTGAAATCCATATGTTGCCTTAACTCCTTGAAGTCTTCAAAAATATCATCAGTAAAAGTTTGTAAAACATAACTGTCAGTATCAGTGTATATCAATTTTATATTTTTACCATATTTCACTTTGAGAACATCATAATAAAAACTATACATCCACTGCTTAGAAAGGTCAAGAATTGACATTCCTAAATATATGGGTTTGTCAAGTTTCAATATTGATTTTGTCTTTTCAACTCCTACAAGGTTTTCGTTTATGATGTGTCTGTTTTTGTAGTTAGGATTATTCACACACTTTTGTAATCTTTGTTGAGATGACACTAATTCAAAGTCCATGTGGTTTCTTACATTCTCCATTGTTTTACCATAAACAGCGTTGTTCATCAGCTTGAACATATCTTTGTCAAAATCACTTTTAGCCTCTTTTCTTTTGTTAGTGTTAAAGTCAATCCATGCTTTTAACCAAGCACTTTGTTTAAACTTTACCATTCTATGAACTTCTTTTAATCTCATACCTTTGTTAAGATAGAACTTTAATGTTCTTATATGAACAATGTATTTATCTTTATCCTTTAAACTCAATATCAGTTTAGGTTGTTTTTCATTCGTTGCTTCTTTTCCATCATAGTAATGTCTGTGTAATTCTTTCTGATGTTCTGACAACATGTTTCTTGAACGTTTATGTTTTCTGGTGCTAGTGGATAATCTGCATGTTCATCATGTAAATGATTTGGATATTCTAAATCAACTTCAAGAATGAACGCATGTTCATTGTTTTCATCCCAGTTCTTTATGTCTTGTTCTGTCAATTTCTTTTTAGCCCACTTCATAGTTCCTATAGGTAGCTTTTGAGACATTGCCAGTCCATAAAGATTGTTGGCATCTAAATAGTTGATATAGTTTGATGGTTTGGTTTCATCATAATCATTTGACATATATTTATTATTTGCTATGGCTTGTTTATGACTGACTTGACACATTCCACCTCTCAAACCCTTTTCAATCATCTCATACATATCTTTGTCAGTCAATGGTTCTAATACAACACCAGTTTTTAATAGCATAGCATCCCATGCAAAATTAGGCAATGTAAAATGATGTGCGGGGTCAAGTCCATAATATTCTAAACACAAATCTCTGAAGTTTTCAAAGACATCAGTTAATAATAAAACATCAGTTTGTAAATACAAATCATGGTATTCACCAAGGTTTCTTATACCGAAGTGTTTCCATATCTTTTGTGCTCTGTTGTAATCTTCATCTGATATATTACTTTCAGATAACTTACTGTAAAATTTTTCCTTAGGTGGTAATTGTCTGTCTCTGAATTTATCAAATTCATCAAAGTAGTCGTATGGATAAACTCCTTTATCAGTTAATAAATCTAAATCAGTTAAATCACTTACATAATCATTTCTTCTACTGTATTTGAAATTGTTTTGCCAGTTTTCCTTCTTAACCCCGTCTTCATATTTAGTTAATTTAACTAACTTATCTAAAGAAGAAGACAAGAAACTAAAACTATCTTTGAAACACAAGTTTTTGAAACCAAAGGTTATAAACCTTTCACTGTTCTGAGCTATGACATCTATTTTAGTTTCTTCTGCTAGTTTATGTGCCTTCTCTATGATTAAGTGTGCATCATAGTTTTTAAGATTATGGAGAAAAACCGGTATTTTATAAAATCTCATTGAAAACTGTAAATTACAATCATCATGAGCACAACCTCTATACTTACCGGTAAAATGGCAGTGGTCTCTACATTTCTTATCTTCTGGTTTAAATTTACATCCACAAATGAAACAGTTAGTAGCGTTGTTGAAATCTTCCCAATCTGCTTCTTTCATCTTGATGTCTTCATTAGTTGTCTTCATTTTATTTAGGATATTATTTTTAACTTCAATCATTTTCTTTGTAAAAACATCTACACAATCTTCTCCTCTGTATAAGTATGGTTCAGATGAACCAGTAATACTATTCACAACGTTAATCATAAAACCACAAGGTGTGTGTTTTTGATAAGCATCAGTATTTTTGAATTTAGTGCTTACTGTTCCATACTTTTCAGTCAAACATTCAAAATCAGCATACATTACAAATGGAGCTTTCAGTTTTTTGTAGTGATTTTTGAACTTGGTGTAAAACTTATCAGGATTGTTTGGGTCCAACTCAGGCATTTTAATTTGTTGCCCTTCAACAGCCATGCATCCCTTTTCTTTATGTTTATTGAGTAGTGCTTCTGAACCAAAGCCATAAGAACAATGTCTGCAAAAATGATTTTTATGGCCATCTTTATTGTTTTGTTTTGACATTAAACGACTATAACTTTTTATATAAACATAGTGTGAATTATCACCATCTTCAAGTTTCAAAAGGTCAAGTTCATAAGTTGCATTTACTACTTTACTTCTTCTATATAATAATATTGTATCACTTTGTAATTCAGAACTTATGTGATAAACATTGATTGATAATTTACCTTCATTATTGTCTTCAAGCTTTTGTATATCAGCATTTGATGCAGGAAACTTCACATTATCCCAGTTTAAGTTATCATCAATGTTTTTGTAATGATGTGGTTTGCATGCATGGTCTTTCTCATAAATTTTGTATACTCCACATTGAACAGCATATTTAAAACATTTGTTGTCTTCGTTTTGGATGTTAATACATGCTTTTTTCTTTTTCACCCAGTCAGGCAGTTCAATGAATGAACCACCACGAGTTGGATTGTATTTGTCATAGTGAAACTTCAGCTTATTAACTTGTTTTAGAACTAAGCCACTTTCAGATATTTCCATTTTGTCAATCTGAATTTCAAGGTCTGTGCCCATTTGATTTAATGCTTCTTTTAAATCATCATTGTTTGTAATGTTGTAAAGTCTTGTTCGTGTTATATGGTTAATTTCTTCATAGGTTCTTTTGCTTGTAAAGGTAGCCATCATTTCCATGAATAATTTCATTCCATTGTTTTGTTGAATGTATCTTCTTAATTGTGGTTCTTGATATCTTATGTATGAAATTCCCTTTATGCCTCTTGGTTTGATGTCAGTTATTGAATAAGAATTTGCATAGTTTCTGAATGCTGATTGTTCTTCACTGATTTTTGCTTTGTAGTTTCTTTGGATGTTTATTAGTGTTTTGTTCTTGTCAACTTTAAGCCATTTAATATCTTTCTTTTCAGATAATTCATAACGTTTGTAATCAATGGTCTGTTTAACTTTGTTTAGTTTAATTCTAAGTCTGTCTGAAATGGGTTGGGTCTTATTGTATCTGTATTGCTTTTCACCTATTTTTATGAAATTGGTATCACGGTCATTCTTTTTCACAATTTCACCACGATTAGTGGATAAAAGATAATCTATAACAAATTTTTCTGAAGGTTCTACCATATACTAATAGCCTATATAATATATAGTAATTTTCCCTTTAAGTATATTTTCTAGGGTTGAGTGTTGGAAGAACTTGGATTGGGGTTTTGGTGGAACGTCTCAACAAAAACTTTGAGAGTTTCTGCACTTTTTGGTGCTTCTGTGTTTTGATAAATTGGATTTGCTTGATATCGTTTTGCCACAGTCTGAACAGGTGAACGGCGTTTTGAGATTGATTTGATAATACTTTTTGAAGTATTCAGGATCTAAGGGTTTGGTATCATATATACCATTGTCACTCCATCTGGATTTTTGTTTTGGATCATCTTCTGATGAACTTTGCAACTCATCTTGAACAAGTTGAGACATTGTATCAAACGTGCTGTTGTCAATTTTCATCTTGCATCCATCAATTACCATATAGGGCATAATACTGTATCTTATATAATTTAGGTGGTATTACTTTAAGTATTTTTGGGTCTTTTGTTGATAAATTTTGAGTTTGAAAATTGAGGTTTCTTGAAGAAACAGTTTGTCCCGTCAGTATTGTTGGCAATTTGATAGGTTTTACTGTCAGAATTTGATGTCAAGTGAGGGTTTGATAGATTTTTGAATGTCAGAATTTTATGTCACAGTGAGGGTTGATAGACTTCTGAACTTTCAAATGGGAAGGTGGGTAAGAATTTTGAAGA
Source organism: Symbiodinium sp. clade C Y103 (assembly GCA_003297045.1). Classification (NCBI taxonomy): domain Eukaryota; class Dinophyceae; order Suessiales; family Symbiodiniaceae; genus Cladocopium; species Cladocopium sp. clade C. The sequence goes on from BGPT01000686.1 coordinate 170,277, forward strand.
ATAAGACAAGAATAATTCTTCATTTATAATTTACTGGGGTGGGTTCATCATCATCAGATATGACAAAGAATAGTCAGCGCATCACCAGCAGAAGCAAAAAAGCAGATCATCATGAACATGTTTGACTTGAAAACACTGAACCAAAATGAGCAATCCAATCAACCCTCACCATACAGTATCTAGTATTGACCACTGTGAGATATGCTTGAAACTTCCATCAACTTGGAGCGCGTCGCTCCCTCACAGTGGTCTCCTACTTTATTTTATCATATTTATATAAATTTTATTCATGTATAAACCCTCCCAAAAAGGTTCAAACACGTCGCCACGATGAAGACATCCCTTCTGACATACAGGATGAACAATGGGGGTAGGGACGCTTATATATGTGTGGTCATGTTGGGTGCGTAATACAAGTATATTAAGAAGATGGTGGTCGTCGTCGTCTTTTTCATCCTCATCGTCGTCATCATCAACCACACCTTCAAATAGAGCTTTTCAATGATGACTTCATAACCTCGGGAATGTCAAAACTGAACATCACTGGAAAAAGGTTTGACGCAACAACAGCAAGAAACCTTCCAATTTCAAGATCATTTTTCAATCCTTTCGGACTTCAACGTGTGAGGTTTCTGAATCTCTGAATTGGACATCTGTACAAAATAAATCCAAATTCTGAGCGTGGCATCCTTGTGGACTTCTATGTCAAGATTTTCAAGATTTCTGATTGTGGAAAATGGTAACGTCAAATTGAACTATGCGTTTGTGAAATCTGATGAGAATGCACAATCTGTTGACAATCACTGGCGCACGATTTTTTCACCCTTCAAATTTGACTGGCATCCGGGGAGCATATGGACATTCAAACTACTGATCACCAGCATTCTCGTCATCTTCAAGATCATAGTCATAGTCATCAAAAACCACATCAAAATCTGATTCTTCTGCTAGTTTTTTCACAACACATCTCTGCTTTTCATCCAAAACCTGTGTCACTTTAATGCCGGGCCCGCTCCACTTTAGGTTGTGAACTTTCCCTGACAGTTGTCTGTACACATCTGCCAAGAAACTGCCACAAAAGTTGGCACTTTCAGGAGAACACTGCTGGACGATTTGCAACAAACGTGTTGCTGTCTTGCTCTTGTTTTGCAGGTTGTCCACCTGTGCCAGTATGGTCTTCGTGGGTTTCATACTGTTGGTTTCTCTCTTCACTCCAGCAAAGAACGTGCTGTCAATCCTCCTTTTAGGCTCAACAGCTCCATGGTTCTTGCATGCAAGTCCTTCTTCAGGATCGCTGTTTCTGACTCAACAAGCTTGAGCTTGATTTGTTCCTTTTCAAAGTTGATTTGTTCCTTTTCTCTCTTCTCCTTGATGAGTAGCATCAGCAAGTCCTTTTTCTCTGCATCCTGTTCATCGGCCAGGTCTTTCAGCAGGTCGTCAAAAGCACTACTCTGTATTGATGCCTTTCTCGATATTTTGGCCAAACATATTTTTTCCCGGCAATTGGCAGTTCCGAGCACGAATGAGTGCTGCAAAATGCAAGTTCCGAAGAACTTCCCAAGCAACGCAGGAAGAAACAAGAAGACGGCGATTTTGGGGACTGCCCGACGGGACATTGGGGCGTTTTGTGAAACGGAAATNACAGTTGGTGAAGACCTTTGAGCCACAATGCGCTCCTTCGAAAAGCGACTTCGAAAAAGAGTGTGTGAGCCGACACACTCAGTCTGATGCACTTCTCTCTTGGTGACGTTGCTTGCAGCTGGGTCCCCGGACTCATTCAATCGAAGACAATGACAAAGCAAAG
>BGPT01000686.1:172686-239451 GCA_003297045.1 Symbiodinium sp. clade C Y103
AACGTAGCACAGCGTAGCCTGTTCCATGTGACGCAAGAGAACATGACGTTATCATCCCCACCCCACCCCACCCCAACCCCACCCCAGGGTCAGCGATACTAACAGGTTTGTTCTAAAAGTGAGGAACGCGTGGCGCTCCTCGAGGCGCTGACACCANCCACCCCACCCCACCCCAACCCCACCCCAGGGTCAGCGATACTAACAGGTTTGTTCTAAAAGTGAGGAACGCGTGGCGCTCCTCGAGGCGCTGACACCACAAACATCACGGGGTCTCGCACCACTGGGTAATTCCGAGCGTCCACCCCATGCCCATCTGAGGTTTGTGAGATCTGAGCAAACCCAACTCTGGGGTGATGGACACCAGCCCTGCTATGGTCCTGCGAAGCGAAGCTGCGATGCTGTTGCTGCGATGCTGTTGCGACTGGTGCCATGCCCCTGAAACAGAGGTTGATTACCCTTCGGTTTGCTCAAAGGTAGCAATGTGAAATCCCTCAACTAAATGGAGGTCTATAGCTAAGAAATTCTGTAAATGACGGATATTGATGGATTCTCCATTGCCTTTGAGTACCGGAGAGTAAATGGATTGCAACCGATCCTTCTTCCAGTTGATCCCAAGTGAAAGCTGCAACCCAAATTTTCCACTTTTTTGATGGGAAAATGTAGAGGACCCCGAAGAATTTGATTTGCGAAACCACAGTTTCCCGCATTGAAAGGGCCAAGACTTTGGGACATACCGATGCAGCTCCAACCTCACTCCTACTGCTCTGTTTGAAAGCACCAGTTAATCACATCATTGAGTCCTGAATCCAAGACTTTGTTGACTTTCAGGTTGAACGGTTGAAAAAGTTAGGGCTGCACACCAAACTTTTGTACCACGAAATGTCACACCCATTGTTGCTGGTCATCCGGAGCAATTCATCCCGTCCTTTGGGTCCGGGGATGCCTCTGCGGGTTTCGAGGCAAGACTTGGGAAGCAAGATTGGGGGTGTCTTTTCACATTGAGGAATCTACACTATACAATGTCTAAGTCCATCTGAATAAGGGAAAACATATGTATATATATATAATACATATGATTACCCCCTGGATTTTGGGGCTACCGAAAGCTGGATACAAGCTCATCATGTCTTTGACATGCCAGAAACAGGTCAAATGGGTCGCCTCCGCGGAGTGGCCTTTGTGGGGAAGCTCCCAAGATGGGATATGCCACAGGGTTGTCTACCAGATACTGGCAAGTTTGGTGGCTATATTATATCACCATGTTCCTTGGTCAAAGATATACCATCCTTGCAGGTTTGCCCGATCTTCAGGGCAAGTTGTAGTGATTTCATTTGATTCCCAAATCACACATCTTTGCCGGGTGCTTCTCCTTACTAAAACATCATGAAAAAGAAAATCGCTCGGTCGGCCGGTAACGTAGGTATAAGTTACCCTCTGGTAAACTAACATAGCTATTGAAAATCTCCATTTTTAATGGGAAAATCCACTGTAAATCTCAGTGTTTAGCGGATCATCCCACCCGTTCCAAGGGTAGAAAGAGTCGCCCGTTACGTAGGCGCCAGCCTGGTCAGCAAAGGGTCCTTACCTGGATGCTGAGAACAGCATGGCAATCCAGGATGGGTCAGTATCCAAGTGTCATCTAAAGATACTCACTACTGTATAGGAAACATATATATATATATACGTATATGTATATATGTAGATATTATATTACAAACCTATATTACGTAATATAGACTATAGACATGCTCAACTTGAATGTGTATGCAGCTGGAATATATGCAACTGGAATATAGTCATAATTACCTATATGTGTATGTATGTATATACATTTAGATACTCAAATTTTGTGGGTATGTAGCTGGAATATTGTTGTACCTGTAGTTGATGTGCATCTAACGCAACTGATGCAACCCTTGCACGATCATCGATGAAATGCATGGAATTGGTGGGACAAATCTCTGGCAAAGCGATCATGGGATGATGGTTCACCTAAGGTCATCCCATGGCCTAAGAAAAGGGGATATCAGTGACATGTTGAACAGGGAGATGATCAACCAGTAAGGGGCTGCAACCTACAAGTTATATTTTTAGATATCCAGCCAAGACAGAAAGAAAGATGTATGAAACCAGAACACGTAGAATAGTTCAAACTCCGGGATATACCCTGTGGTTATTTAACATAGCCATGGAAAATCCACTATAAATGGAGGTTTTAATGGGAACATCTTCCAAAATTAGCAATTTTCCATGGCTATGTTAAATAACCAGAGAGTATATATATATGTCAAACTGTACAACCATTGAAAGAGCACGCGGACAACTCTCTTGGATTCGGTTCTTGGACATTGATGGACATTGCACACTCCTCCGTGTTTGCCATAAACTGACATGGCTTGCAGATTCATTGCCCATGCTTTGCGCACCACTTCCTAATGCAATCCCCTCCAAAACCCCATGGTAAAACCACCACTTCTGGGGCTGAAAATCCCAGCCATTTCTCTCCGAAAAAACATCGGGGGAAATGCAGCCCTGGGCAGCCCTGCTCAGAGCTTCCCGAGGCGCTCCAGTCATCCTGACCAAAATTCTGCGATTTGTTGTCCGGAAAAGTGGGTTATTTTGGGATGTAAGTAAACCCATGTATAACCACATAAATAATGTAGTGTAAATGTATAGTGTAAATACATCAATAATGTACATCAATAAAGTACATCAATCATGTAGTGTACGTAAATTATGTAGGATTAATCATGTATATAGTATATAAATTATGTACGATTATAACCATCATGTTATGTACGATTATAACCATCATGTTTCCAATAGTTTATATATCATTGCATCCCACTATATACCAGTATATCCGAAAAAAAGTGTGGTTATAACTTATAACCATTAAAATTGGTACATGATGGGATATAACCAACAATCAAGAAGGGATTGTACTCAGCAACCCTATAAATACTAGAATATTAAATAAATCATAATGGGATATAATGGGATGACTACAATAATCTGATTCAATGATCATCAAGTATAAGGGGTTTAACACCATATACATCAATTAACATATATCAACAATGGTTCAAGATAAGAATTGAGAATACATGATGGAAATCCTTTTCTCCTTACAAATGACATGTCAAATACTGTCAAATTCCTTCGAACCCAAATGTTTCTTGGAAATGGAAAGCCACCAAGAATTGGGGCTTGAACACCTGGGTGGAGAATTGATGAGTAGAGCAAAATACCTAGAAAGCTAGCCAGGTTGGCTTTTACAGCTAGACTAACTGTTGGGTGCATGATAGATATAACTAGACTATAGCTTGAGGGGGATATCAACCACTTTGCATGTCCTCCAGTAAATGTTCATACAAATAATCTATGGAAAGCCCACGTTGAATGTAAATACATAATTTTCAAACGGGAAATGCTGGGTGCGCCACACCTCTGTGAAAGTCTACACCCATTTAACCAGGTTTAAACACCCGCGGGTATGACATACATGTGCATAAATGATGAAATAATGGCTTGGCAATCAGCAACAAAAATGTTGCTTGTCCATGATGGTGTCAGAATTCTGGTATTTTTTGGCAGGATTTTTTGGCCATATCTGTTCGCAATCATGGTATCGAAACAAGAAAAGGGCATGAGCCTAACCATTTTTGATGATCTTTTTCGGGGACATACTTTACGGCATATTTAACCCACAATATGATACGGATGTGTCTGAAAATGGGAAATGTGCCTAGTTACATGTTTGTTCTGGAGAAAATGATGATTACCCTCATTCGAAGGCCAAACTCACATTTGAAAAAGCAGAAACATTGTATTTTCATGTATTTTCCCATTGGTTGACAGGCAACATTAGGTATCTTAGATGATTTGATTGAAAATGAGTTGTTTCTCTGGGAAATCAGGTGAAATTGCCAGGACGTAAATTCCTGCACCAGGATATGCATATCTGCGTGCATGTGTCTGTACATATTGAATGTATGCGCGGCTGGAACTATGAGGATGCGATTTGTTTCAGATTCCAACCTCTTAAACTTTGAACCACCATCACCTTCTCAGCTTTATCCCACTGATCCCCAGAATCTGCCAAGCGAGGCGAGGGCACGAAGAGATGACTGGCCTGATTTTTCCATTGAAGATGGGGGGGGGTAGGTCCCATTGAAACCGGAAACCACGATTTATTCAATTCTGTCAATGGATTGGTGAATGGGAAAATGTTAACCGGAAACCATGGATTGTCCCATCAAATATAGGGGGTTCCTGTAAATGTTCCCTTTGACCAATCCAATGATTCTGGGATAGAATTTCATCATCCTGGAATGGATTGAAGAGTTGCAGCCGGATCTGGAGCTGTATCGAAGCAAGGCCCACAGCACCAAACGTCCTTTCTTTCGTACATATAAGCGTGGGAACAATGACCATAAATGACCACAATCTCATGGAATTGGGGTGCCCCATCGAAAAAGAACGCAACATATCAGCAACTACGGGTCATCGTGATGATGTATCAGATGATGGAAGTTGACCGACTATGATGTAGAGCTATCTAGAAACCCACAACCCTAGGACTCCGATCATGATGTACTCATCACCCTTGTGGGGTGCGTCAAGACCCGCTTGTGAGCCCAACAAAAATTGATCAAGTCTAGTGGTGAAACACCACCAAGAGAACATGGACGTTTCTACCCAAGTGAGAGCCCCTCAAATCCCTGGGAAAACTCCACAGGAGAAACCCATCAGGTTTGCACCCCAACCAACGTGTCGCTATCTTCAGAGGCTGACCCAGTGAGTTCCGTACCTGCGACACCAGAACAAGGAAGCATCGGCCAGCAAATGACCTTCGTTGCTCGCAGAGTGTTGCCAGGACCCACAGTTTCACCCAAAATATGTGGCTCTCAGGGCAGGTAAACATGTTGATTTGTACCTCAAATGGGAGTACAGTACATGGGATTGGTCAGTCTTCATCCATGTTTTCCTGAAAATCTAAAAAAGTGATCCTTGAATGAGTGTGGGTCTCAATGCATTTGATTTGGCGGAGACTCAGAAATGGAGTCCTCCGATGGACTATGGGTGTGATGTGGTTTTGGATATTTCTGGATTCCGGATATATGAATATAATGTATATACATATATATATATACTTTACTGTTAGCTATTTGATTGTACATATATTTATAATACACATATATATATATATATACATATACGTCAATGGTGATCAAAAAGAAGAGGGACACTGCTGTTTCCCATCTGTTCCCTCATGCGACTCTGGCCATGTTGAGGGCACGCTTTCCTGGGTTCTTCAAGAAGATGGACCGATTTGAGTGGAAAATGACAGGACGTTGTACCATGATTTCAAGAAACTCCCAAGTTTTTCTGCTCAATCCCAAACAAAATGTAAGCCCCCAAAAGCTGGGGATGGTTTCAATCCCACCTATTTCTGTTGAGTCACTTGGGATTGTTCATGATTCCATCCCCAAGGGGACTCTTGGATTCCACACACCAATGGTCCACCAGCAGGTCGGAGAAACACGGGTGTCGGACGTGACCCAGCTTTTGTCTAATCCTGGGCAGCCTGAATGAATTGATCTTGGTTTACAAGAGTGACTTGCCGCTGGGGGGCTAGTTCTACGACCTGGAGTCGGTTGGAAAATGATCCGACACTGATAGCATCAGAAACAACACGGCTGACAGTTGATTCATTGTCTGGTTTCTGGTTCTTTTCTTTAGCATTCAAAAATGTAAAGTTGCAAACTAAAACTGGGAACTGAAACTCATCCTACCAAACAAATGAAACTAACAACAAGTTCATTCGAATTTCATTGGGACCCCCCCGAGCGGGCCGCCCTGTGAACCGATAATCAGTCCCGGAATATGGATATACCATGATATATCTGCACGGTTGGTCTGACAAAAGCACCTAAGAAGCCTGAGAAGCCTCACCTGTGACAAAGCAAATGTACGAGATGGGTTTGTAAGGAAATGGTGCATATACCCAAACTAATCCCTAACCTTCCAAAGCACGTTAAATTTACGGTCGTTGTGTCAAAGACTAATCGCCACCGACCTGTTCAACCTCAGGTAGCTGCAGCTGGCAACAAAAATATCATAACATCATGGCAAATGTAAACAACATACACAGACCCACACACACACACAAGTGCAACTTTGCAGTTGTTGAATTATATTTTGAGGTCTCTAGATTGGCCGGGCAACTTTTGAATCTTGGCCTTCATGCTGATCAAGCGAAGCTTCGTATTGTACAGAACCCAACGGGATCGATGTAGAGGATGAGCAGAGATACAAATACCTGATGAACACTTACCAGGTCAGACAAACAGTCAAGGGAGCAGTATGATAGCAAAAGTCGATAGATCAGACACACCCAAACAAGAGAGAGGGATAGAGAGAGAAATGAGCGCGCGTGCAGCCCAGATACGCTTGAGATGTTTCATGCCATCCTCTTCCCCAAAGCAATGGTAAAAACGAAAAATTTTTCTGCGGTACCACGCGTCCCGTGCCATATGGAGCACCATCTCAGCACCAGCACAAAACCACACGCGTCAACTGCACGATAAGTCAAAGGCAAATATGACACTGCAAAGCATTCTCAAACATCAAAGTACGTGATAAATTGCAGTTTGGCAGCATGAACTTTCGGCCTAAGCCGAAATTCGTCAGCTCCACGTCTGCAGGTGTGGCAAATTTGAGTATGTACACCACACAGGAGTACACAGGGCATTGTTTGTTCATGGCACATGAAAGCACATATGTCCCCCATGCCTGGCAGCATCCACTGACAATGCAACATATCGACTGCAGAATCTGTAGCCAGCACGGTAGATGTCACGCGCAGCTTGTTCCCCAAGTACCCTCCCATTGCGCTCGCTGAGGCCCATAAACTTCGCGGCATGCGTCCTGAGAGCAAGCCCCAGGCACCCCCATGCAAACTCCGTGCACATTGCATCCGCGCATAAAAACTTGAATTCAAAAGCCCGCTCACGACAGCCCCAAACATGGAAACAATATGGATTAAAAGGGTCAAGCATCGCACATGAAGAAAGGAGTGCCAACCTTTGGTTCCCAGGGTTTTGGGCTGCAAAATCTTTTGAACAATGCGCTATCCATTCCAAGATAACACGGCCATTGTAAGCTTTGGCAGTCAGCATAATCTGCCCGGTCTTCTTCAAGACCTCAATTGGAAGCAAGGGTGTTGGACAAACAATTTCATTTAAAAGTTTCCAGTTTCCAGGTTTCTATGATCGAACATCCTTCTATCAACCAAACACCACAACATGCAAAATATTGCAAAATATGCTGGGCAATGAAACAGCAGAGAAACATGGTAAGTTCTGAAACGAGGTTGAGAATGTGGAATGCGACGCGCTTTGCAAAATGATTTGAAGGCATCATAGGCCAAGTCAAGATGACCTTGTAAGTTGTCAGCAGGACCGAAGTAGTTGCCCTCACACAATGCCATCCTCAAGCAACAGTGGACCCCGAACAAGAAAGAAATCAACTTTGTTGGAAAGGTTTCATCATGTTCAAGTTTGACCTGCCAAAATTGTAGATATCATATAAAAGACATCATTAAAAAATCCAAGCTTCAGGCAGGAGCCGTTCACATCATATAATAATCCAAGATTGCACGCATGCATGGAGCACAGTTGCAGAATCCGTGGGTGAAACCCGCGCAATAAGATATATGGACCTTAGTTGCACTAGCTGATATTAGTATTCATACCACTGCTGTCATTGAAAAAATAGATTTGACTTCCGGCAAACAAGGGGAAACAACAAATGGTGTTTCAAACCATTTCAAAGTCATAGTCAAGAAGCAAGGGTCGGGGAGCACCATTTGCTCTGTAAGAAAAGTTCGCAAGTTGAAGGGTGTCCATTGAGGATTTTCATCCAGGCAGTAGTGTAGCTTGGCAGGGTTCACAGAGCGAGATTGGGCATCACATAAGAAACATACTGAATCCATTCTTTGCCATGAGGAGCTAAAGCGAACTGTAAGTTTTTGCCACTGCCAATCACCTTTCAGTTCTGTTACCGTGAATTTTCTCCCCCCGCACAAAACTTGCCCGGGACGGTCAGGGTCTTGTCCATCAAAAAGTACGTTACAACTGTAAACCAATCTTCTGAAGATTCGGTCAAGTGTGTGGTGTTTGTAAAGTTTTTGCTCCTCTATGGCAAACACACACCATCGAGCACATCTTGTTGAAGACGGCCTCCACACTTGAGGCATCGAGATAAACAACCCGACCACCTTTGTTCCATCGTCCCGGATTTTTGCCCCATCCCCGTACAGAGCCATGGGCACATGTTCACAAGTAGCAGGGCTCTCCAGAGCCCACTCTTCCTTAAGTTCTTCCCGGTGTACCCTCCAATATTCTTGGACGCGTTGTGTTGGCACGTCCACCCCAACTGAAGTGAAGAGTGCGTGCATTAACCTGTGTGGGTCAATGACAGGCAGAGAGCGCATCTCATAACCACGTGGTGCTCTGTCAGCTCTAACTGGAACAGAAACCATAGTAGGCTCCTGAGTCGACAACAAATCAAATATTTTTTTTGGGCAATAATGGTATTTCTTGCGTTTAAAGCGTTGCACAGCCTGCATATTGGCCAAACCATACCCTATGTGAACCGGATACCGACCTTAAAAATTGTATGCATGCATGCATGCAAGCATCTAGATCAATCTTAGCAGCCCTCATCAAATCACGCGCCCCATTGCGGCCCTCTGCATGCTGACCCAATCGTCGACTCATCGGGTGACAATGGCCATGGCAATCCTGGCGATGGCAATGGCCCCCCACATTTCCACATATTACTGCAATAGTATAGTATTTGTTCAACAATGTGGCCAACCGCCCGATTGCTATGGCAAACTATCGATGCTTTGAAGTAGGAACCAATCAATTTTTTGTTACAGCTGTCAATCAGGGTGGATACAATTGATTTGGGGGTGTGAAAGGCATGCAGGTTTTTCTTCTTCAAAGTATCGATTTAAATAACATCACATAGACATGGTTTAGCAATGAACAGCGGGGCGTGGCGACTCCCATGGCACGGCGGTTCCTGGTAGTGGGCTCTGGCATTCTTCATGGCCCTCTGAGCGCTGCTAGACTTAGATTGCATTGGGCAGGGTAAGCTATTGGGATGGAAGAAGGGACACAAGTCAAAGGTGGATCACACTTTTAAAATCTTTATGGTAATATTGATATGATTTTCGAAAGAACTCTTAATCTTGTTGCATGTGGCATGCACTAATAAATTTGCGAGTGCTGCTGCAACTTGCAACCAAGAAGCTCCTGCTTGCACATCGTCGATCAAGTTGTCAAGAAACGGGCCGAATTCGGTCAAGTTGGTCTCTGGATCACCTACGTGGGTTTGATAGCAGATTCCCCAACCAAAACAAGATGGTCGCAGCAATGCACTAGTGGCTTTGGTTCCTTTTATTTTTCCAGTCACACGTTATCCACCGACGTAAGATTTCTGCCAGCTACAAGTGTGGGCTACCATCATAGCACCCAACTAGAATTTGATTGAGTAGCCAAAGCACTCGGCCCGTCAACTAGAAGCCACCAGCACAGAGATCTAAATATCTTCATGAATCAAGTTTCTTTTGATAACTTGGATCTACAACTGACAAAAAACGATTGTTTGGAAACAAAACAGGTGGATGGCAATCTTTGGAACATGGTGGCTGCAACATAGCTGACAGGATCCATGATCCCCAAATCGCTACTAGGTATATACCACGCAACTTTGCAGCACGGCAAAACGGGATTAAAGCCAACTCAAGGCATCCATGCCCCAACAAGATAGGTTGGTAAACTAAGACTGATGAATACTTTTTTAATTCAAAATCAAATTGAACTCATTCACGATTTGCACGAATGTGAGTTTAACCTGGCCGGTGAAATCCAACCTGTCGAAGCAACTGAGGAAGCCTTGCAAAGTTTGTCTATGCTGCTGTGTTCCGCAGCTTTCAAAATGGTTGCACCCTGGACGCAACCAGCCCAATCGTAACCGATCTAGAATCGGACTGACTCCAAAAACTTATCATACTGTTCCAAAGCAGACTCCCCTTTGTCTGCAAGTTTCTTTGCAGCCTTCTCCTGGGATTGGACATGCATGGGCATACTTGTTTGATTGATTGCGTTCAGTGATGAGTGCATGCCATGCATGCACATGGAAACTAATCATGATCCTAGCTCATGACATGTACACAGGAGATTACAGGAGCATGTGTCCATAATAGTAACATACCTTTGCACATCGATGGACCGATTGCACGCATTAAGACTCCCAATGCATCAGTCCTCAAACTCATCCAAACCTGCTTGAAGTGCATCCCGAGCTTTCTGCAACTTGTCACGTTGGTTGCCAAATTGCTTTCCAACAACAGTTGCAAGCTCTGGCGACCTGGGCCACAAAAAATGGGAACTTCCGATTCAAAAAACTGATAGATTAATTCCTAATAGCTGGATGTAATTAGCATATATGACCACCATGCATGGATGTTTTTTTTGATCCCACCTTGCAACCGTAACCTTGCCTACAGAGATTTGATTGACTTACATGTGTGGCATTAAAACCAAGCAGCAAGTTCTGCTGAGCTTTCTTCACCTTTTCTCCCAGGTCCCGGATCTTGTTGGTGAGCTGATTTAACACCTGCCAGCAGCAATATATAATATCGGGTTCCCTGGGTATACAATAGGGGGTTCCCTGGTTATTTGTTTTGGGGCGATATAGGCAATCGAGCCCAGCCTTTTGTGCTGCTTGTTGCTTCTCCTTCTCAGCTTTCTTTTCCTTACGTTCCAGCTCCCTTTTCTCCTCCTTTTGCTTCTTCTTTTCCAAATTTTTCTGCCTCTGCTCTTCAGTTTCCTTTGCTTTCTTCTTGCCGGAATTCTTGCTGGCTCCACGCCTCGGTTTCTTATCCTTTTTCTCCTTCTTATCCTTCTTCTTTCGCTTTGATTTCTTCTCTGACTTGGATTCTGACGACTCGGAACTTTCATCTTCTTCACTGTCCTGGCAGCCACGGGCGACAGGTATGGACTATGATCACCGTGACCGACATTATCTTGCTCGTTGGACTGCAGGAGGCTTGCAAGGATAGTCTTGCTGCAACTAAACTGCAAATCTGCGGTGTGGATTGGTATGGTATGGGGTGCCAATTTGACGTTGATGATTCAAAAGAAATCTAATTTGGTCGATGTAAATGTGATGCCTTCAGAATCTCCATGAAAGGCTGAAAGCCATGAACAACGATACCTTGACCCAAACCCCTTTGTTGAAGCCATGATTTTTGAGAGGGTGTTCAACTGCTTCTGATTTTATGATTTCTATTTTTTGAATTGTCAGTCATTTTTTCTTTTGAATTCATCGATATACCCAAGTTTACACACTGCAACACATTTAATTAATACAATGGGGCAGCTGCAGACCCACTGGGGCCTCGGAAGTTGAACATGGCTTCTTCCTTTTTTTGTGGGTCGCTGAGTCATCAGTGGTGTTGAAGGAATTGCCAAGGATCGTTGAATCTAAGTGTTCCTCGCTTTCCTCATCCCAGACCAAGAACAGCATCATGTCCTCAGTGGCAAGATGATGGAACAATCGGTAGAAGTATTTGTGCTGTACTTGTCAATGATTAAAACGTATCATCCAACCCCAAAAAATTGAGATGTTTTTGGGGATTTCAAGGCTTGCAGCCAGCACAATATTTTTTTTTATATACATCGATGCATGTCAACATAAACAAAATTCTTTGAGTTGAGATTCTGCTCTCTTTGGAAGGTCTGGGTGAGGTTTTCTTTGGTGTTCAAACTCCGGCTTCATCTTCTCCAAGACAATTTCATCAGCTACCTCCTTAGATTCATATTTTTTTTGGATTTGTCCCTTTGTCATCCATCTTCGGGCACCTCGACGGTTTTCCTGGCTGGTGGTTGTGAGTGACAGCACCCAGCTACTTTTTCGCCAGTCCTGTCCACAAGACAACCAGCGCTCATAGAGGCCTTGCATTGCTGAAAGTCCTCAGGGGCTGGAAAATGGAATGAATTAAACTCAACTTCATTCAATGTACTTTTTTTTGGATGGGATAAATGCCACAGTTCATGAAAAACTGTGATAAAAATTCTAAGGGTTGGATAAGGTCGAGTCGGTATGGGTCTAGGATGGGTTTCTCTTATCGTTTCTCTGCTGAGGTATGTAAACTGCCATCTTTATCGGCGCCAATTGCCGAACATTGCCGAGGATCGATCGCTGCTTGACTTAGCTTTCGCAATTTCATCTCTGAAAGCTTGGGAATTCTTTGGACCTTGGAAGCGGCCACATGTGGAGCTAGATCAAAACATATCTGGGAAAACCAATATTAATAGTTCGGTATGGAGGTCAGGACATGTTGGGACCGAGAATAACATCAGTTTTTTTTTGGAATAATTGAACATTTAATCCCCATCTAGTTTGGGAGAGATTAGATTGAAACATATTGAAACCTGGGCCCCCCCACTCTCGATCGAACGGTAAAACTTTGCCTTCTTTGCTTTGTACCGCCGCATGGCATCCTTCTTCTTCTCTTCTGGTGTCTTCTCATCCTCCGGTGTCTTCTCATCCTCCGGGGCAGATTGAAGTTCCGCAGTGTTGGCCCGTAAGATGTCAGCCACTTTTTGCGCCTTCTTTGCTTGCTGGTTCTTCCCATCGTTGTCTTCAACTTCAGCTTCCTGGTCTGATTCTTGCTTCTTTTTGCTTCGTTTGACTGGTTGTTCATCATTTTTCTTCTGCTTCTTGGCTGCCACCGCTTTCTTCTTTGGTGATGCTTTTGCTTTTGCTTTTGCTGCAGGTGCTTTGGCTGCTGGGGTCTGTTTGCCTGGTCGTTTCACTTCCTTTGGGCCTGCACTTGAAGCGGAATATTTTCCTTCTTCTTGCCAATCCTCCATATCATCATCTTCATCGCTCACGGCCTCAAAACGCTTTGTCTCCTTTTCCTTTGTCTTTGTGTTGTCACCTTCTTCCTCAGCAACCTTCTTACCTTCACTCTTCCTTGATTTCTTCGTCTTGTGCTGCTCCTCTTTGTCATCAGCGGTCTTTCCCGCAGTCTGCTCGCCTGCATTCTTTCGGTCTCTCTTTGGCTGGCCTGCTTCCTTCTTTGCAACCACCGCCTTGCCTTTCTTGCGTTTCGGTGGATCTTCTTCTTCATTTGATTCATCAGCTTCACCTTGACTGTCACCTTCTTCCTCAGCAACCTTCTCACCTTCACTCTTCCTTGGTTTCTTCGTCTTGTTCTGCTCCTCTTTGTCATCATCGGTCTTTCCCGCAGTCTTCTCGCCTGCATTCGGTCGGGCTCTCTTTGGCTGGCCTGTTTCTTTCTTTTCAGCCACCGCCTTGCCTTTCTTGGGTTTCGGTTGATCTTCACCTGCTTCAACTTCACTGTCACCTTCCTCCTCAGTAGCCTTCTTACCTTGACTCCTCCTTGATTTCCTTGTCTTGTTCTGCTCCTCTTTCTCATTGTCGGTTGTCTCAGGAATCGCCGTGTCAGTTTGCTTTGCTGTCTTCCGTTCTGCTGCTTTAGCATCCTTTTCTTTCATTGTTGTTTGGCTGTCACGGTTGTCAGCAACATCTTTGCACGGGCGTGCGCTTGATTTTGCTGATGGGGGTGTGTTGTGGCGTTCCTGGTCCATGCCATTCCTAAGCTTCCACTTTTCCTCTTTCCAGTCATCTTCCCCATCTCGTTCGTAAAATTGGGTATCTTGAGATGCTTGCTCTTCCTTCACCATTTTCTCTGGCTTTTTCTCGGTCTCACATGTCTGTGAGCTTTTTCCGTGGATCCGGGTCTTGGGGGGGGTGATTTGTGACTCATGCTCTTCCAACTCTGCTGGCTCATGGTATGGCTTTTGCGTCCCAGGTTTCATAATGAACTTGGACAAGTCTTTCCTGGTTTTTGGTCTTTCGGTCTTTGGTTGCGAAGACTTGTCAGACTTATCATCATCAAAACCCAGTCTCCGACGTGGGGTGACTGTAGCCACTTCATGAACTTGAAGTTCCTTTTTTGACTTCTTGCGACTCAACTTGCCACCTGCAAGGATGAAAAAATGGAATCTCAGGATTATTCAAGTGGGCAACTATTTACGTTATTTGAATTTCTTGTTGGAATCTGATGTAAATTAATTCATATATAGGGTCAAGTGGAAAAAATGACTTGATCCATCTAGCGGATTGGCGGTAGCCCACCTGGCGCTGTGGGCGTGGGTTCCTCCTCACCATCTGCAACCGCAGTCATTGGGGTCCTGCTGATTCCACTGGGATTGGTGATGATTGGTGTTTGGAACAGCATGGAACAACAATGGCATATTAATTGTTTTTTTTTATGTTTTTTTAATATGATGTACGCCATCCTCTTGATATTATTTTTTATCGGTGATTGGTGATCATATTATATAGTTTATTAGATCGATGCAGGATAAACAATAATCCATCCCACCTAATCGGCCCATCCCAAATCCTGGTGAGCTCAGGATCTTCTAGCGTGGCTTGGCTGTCTGTGCATCCTGAAAGAGACTCAGCTGCCTTCTGCCGACGAAACCTGGCTGCCTTCAGAAACTCTTCGGCCATGGCCGCACGGCTGACCCCCTATGGCTGGCCCAGAACAGGAGAATTACAGGAAATGGATTTGAGGATTTTAAGGGGGAAGTTTAATGAATCCGCTACCCATTTTGCCATGTGAAGCATGATGTTATCCCTGAAATTTGGCTGGATTGGGCTTAGATTGCAGCGGGAAAAATTGAAATTCACACAAAAAATCCCAAAAAAATATTCTCCAGGTTTCCAACCCAATTTTCAAGGGTTTTTGGCTACTTGGGTTCTACGCAAATTAATGGTCGTTCTACGCAAATTAATGGTCGTTCTACGGAAATTAATAGTCGTTCTACGGTTTGTCTACGGTTTGTCTACGGTTTTTTTTTTACAATTTCAGCCATCGATCAAACAAAAATGTTTTAGACATATTCAGGAAATGGCTTATGAATCCAGTTGGGGGGGGGGCCCAGCACCTCAAATTTGTCTATGATTTGTCTATGATTTGTCTATGATTTGTCTATGATTTGTCTATGGTTTGTCTATGGTTTTGCCCATGGTTTGTCCCGGGTATGCCAAATAAATTCCCCGCCAAGCTGGTCGAGAAAACCGGTCGGTCCTAAGTGATCAAGTCTTGCACCCTGGCCCTTGCGCCATGTGCTCTTTTTCCCCAATGTCTGTGCATATCACACAGTATGCGGGTTCACCTGCGCTTTGCTATCGGCCCATTGCATTTGCAAATGCCATGCTAGCATAGCCAAATTTTGGTGCCACTGTATGCAGGGCACATTGTGAATTTAAAGTATTGCCGATGGGGCCCCTAGTCTTGCAAACTTTCCACAGGCAGAATGGGTTGGTAGTTCCCATGTTTAATTTCGTCCAAGAGGAACGCCTTCACACTTTCGAGGTCGGCATGTTGCCATCCAAATGGAGCTTTCAATGGGCGCTCCTCTGTTTTTGGGTCTGACAGCCCTCAAAAAAATTGGAGCTGGACTGGATAATATAGAACTTAGGCAGGGATCCAAATGTTAGATTGAACTTGTGTATTGATGGACTTAGTTCTGATTTTCCTAGCCAATATGAATTCACATCAATTCTGAGGAGTTCTATCTACATAAAAGCTGATGTGGGAAGAAAATGCATGCATGGTGGATCATGGTGGCACCTTACACTCCACCGGGTCCTCATCGAAAGTAGCTTCCACAGTGGCTGGCGGATGTTGATTTTCCTGAGCGGTGCCAAACACTGAAAACATAATCGATCGTAGGGCAATATCCTTTTTGTCCACCTATGTTTTTTTACATCAAAAATTCAGTGCTACATTTTTATTTGACCAGGATTCCTGAATGTAGGCTTGGTGTCGATAGCAAATGGCTGCTCCAAATCGGCGCGGATACGCAGCAGATTTTTTAAGGAAGGTTCCACCTGACCTAAGTAAGACACACCAGAGCAACCGAAATCACACTCTGGCCATCAATTGTTTTCCTAATCTTTTGCGGGGTATATGATATTTCAGGCTTGTAGTGGAAACAAAACACATTCACTAAAAAAAGACAATAAACACTGAAGTCCGCCCATTCTTGATGCTTTTCTTCACCATTTGTACTTGCTTGGAAGTTCTCGCAACCCGTCTCCTGGTAGCCTTGGAAATCTTTCGCCGCATCTTCACCGCAAAAGGACTCAGCATAGGGCGTGAGGTGATGGCGATTGTTCAACAATATCACTTATTTGTTCAAAAAAACGCTTGACTTAGACATGCTTGCGCCAACGTAGGATGCATTTTAATCTAGATAGTGATGTCTTGTGGAAAGTTGGCTTCAAAAGGCAGTGCAATATTCTTTCAATTTTGAAACTGAGGCTAGAACGCTGTCCCCCACAACTTTGTTGGCTTCATTGTCATTGCACCATATGACCCCATGTGCCTCAATTGAGGGAACAAAGGTGGCTTAATCAATCACATCGTGAATCTAGCAAAGCTGGGGGACAACTGTCAAAAGTGCAAAAAAATGATGTGGCCTACAAACAATCCAGTGCCATCAGGCCACAAAAAGGTATGGTGCCATAGAATGTTGATTCGTCTCAAAGCTTTGATCACAAATTTCAAATATGGTAGCAGCCACATCATTGACGAAACTGGCTGCTCCGTCAGTGTGAACACGCATCGAACAGCACATAGAAGAAGCAAAAGAGTCCATCTTGCAGTTAGCCTGAGGCATGGCCCCCAGTCTTTTGTTTTGTACCAACATCGACGGTAACGAGTAATTTCGAACTCATCACAACAGTGTACTGCTTAATCCTTGAACAGCCATGCATGATCTGGCTTAGAGGCTAGGAACTTATTGGCAGCACGAACATACGGCCGCTCACAATTTCCAAATGGATCTTCTCGTGTCCGTTGACTAGTCGCCAGGTTTATCCAAACGAAACTGCCACATGGTGGCCCACCCATTGCTAGTGAGTTGGGCTTAGCACGAAGGACATATTCAATCGCCTGGATGAACCCAGGCCTTGGCAAAAATAAGTCCCAAGCCGCACAAGTACAAGAAATGATAAGTCAGGTTGAAAAAGAGTTTCGTCTTTTCACAGCCAAATAATAGGGCCGTGCGTTTGATTGATTGCGCAGTATACTGAATGCCATAAGCGCCCCCAAGGTCCCAAGGTTCCGACACTGTGTTCAAGTCATGCTTTACAGGGTTCTTTTCAATTTCGAAGTATTTCCTCAGTTTGGGAATGCTAGCAGTTTTGCGTTGCTTCGTTCCCATCGTGTCAATTCAAAGAATCGATGGCAGTTTGGTGAAAGTAACAGCTTTTGATCTGAGGATGTGTCGCTACCAGTCCATCTTCGCCTTGAATCAATCAAGGCCGGGCTGGGAGGAGAATCAGAAAAAGGGATGCCTTGAACGATAGCTTGGTGGGTAAAAAGAAATGGTTTCCAAACTTGGCTTCAACTAATAAGTTTAAAGTTCAGGTATTGGCTGAGTAAGTCAACTTGTCATCATGAATCGTTGGCTTTCTTTGGCAATCTAAGCTTCCTGAACTGAGAGCCAAACTGTAGGCTCTATAAATGCTTCCTTCACCAGCAAAGAAATCTATCACGTCCACATCCTTGGTACTTCCAGGCATGCACGCAATGATACGATACAAGCATGGTGTTTTGATATTTTGGAATGATATTGAGGATATATAATTACATAGTACATAGTGTTATTATTTTCATCCATGCATGCATTGCGCAATGCTTCATATCTTGGGGACTCCTCAAATAGAGATGAACAGATTGCACATAAGGCACATCAGGTTTTTGATGGTTCTGGACACATCGTCAGTGCATTCCTCAATGCTATTAGACGACTGTAACCCCTAACATTTCTGAGTGAATAACCCGGGTGTGGTTCGGAGAGATCTGGCAGCAATAGTCGATGAGGTGCAACCTCAACGGGTTGAGTAATTGGCAGCGTGAAGAACTTGCACACTGCACTACCTTGCCACCCTATGTCAGACTTGGTGTGTGTATGACCGAACAAGACAATTCAATACCAAGAAGCATTGCAAGTGGGAATCCAATGTAGACCAAAAGCTTGGCTTGCATCTTCGTAAGGGCAATGGGATTTCTGGTCCATGATGGCCCCCCCGCCATGACTTTGAGCTATCACCCTCCCTGGGGCCACCGGGTGTGCAATGCACTTGTAAGCCTGAAAAGCATGAAAGAAGCGCCAGAATCCAAATTCTCACATTGCACCATTTGATCAAATTAATTGTTTTGATTTTCCAACATTGCAATATGCAGAAGTACCATCGGATGAGCACTGCCGCACTGATTAAATTTTCAAGCCAGGACCCCTAAATCGCTAGCGTATATAGTGCATAGTCTACAGGTCTGAACGCCATCTCGGCCAGCAGCACATGCGCACCACCCCAATCAAAAGTTGCACCGGGCATGTCAAGCTGACTTGTCAACTTGACACGGCTATCGATGATCCCCGTAGTCTGCATGGAAACTGCAGCGCCAATGTACAAACAACCTTTGACCATCTACACTGCTTAAATGCTGGTGCCAAATTAATCTACATTCCTAGGATCTTCCTCCTCCGATTGTTCACCTTCACAACCACTCACTTCCCATGGTGCTGACTTGGCAGGCTCCCACCGCGCAACGATCTTCGCAAGTCTCCACCTTGGATTGGCTGGCATGCGCTGGCTGTGCAGTGGATGCATTGGATCTTGGAGTGTGGCTGGGGGCTTGGAGACACAAGGATGCAATAGAGG
This sequence comes from Symbiodinium sp. clade C Y103, assembly GCA_003297045.1. NCBI lineage: Eukaryota > Dinophyceae > Suessiales > Symbiodiniaceae > Cladocopium > Cladocopium sp. clade C. The sequence goes on from BGPT01000686.1 coordinate 191,542, forward strand.
AAAAAATGGTCAAATACATATATCTTATCATATTATTATCTCTCAAGTATAGTATGTAATGCACTTTGTTGCACTGCACTATATTCCCTCTAGAATTTTCCAAATGTAATATTTGTTTGCTGCTTCAGGGATCTCTTGAGATCCTGGCGCTTCGGCTGGTCCACCATGTGTATTCCAGTAAATGGAACAACCCGGCGGGATCTTCTTGTTCAGCTTCAACTGCAGGGTAACGGGTTGAGAATTCAGCCATGGAGGTCAATCAACAACAATCTTGATTGTTTCATCATCAGCGGAAATGATAATTTACTTCTTTTGGGGTTCATTCATTTGATCCATTTCCCTGAATTGCCCTAGAACTTCTCCTCTTCTGCAAAACTTTCGACCATCTTAGACCCAAAGGGAATAGTGGTCTTTAAAAAACAAAAAAGGTGGGATATGCGCATCCACAAAAGAACGCTTTTGCTTTGATGGGGCAACAGGCAATCCGGGAGAAATTAGTGGAGCCTGCTTGTGCTTGAGTCCATCAAAGTCCTCCAGCTTTTTGATGGTGACCGCAGAGGCAGAGTAGACATAGAATCCAGCCGTGGTCAACCTAGGCTCATTAACCATTGGCTGACCATTCACTAACCCCAGTGTTATCACTAATGGCATGCATTCATGAGCCACTTACGCATGATCACATGGTTGAAAAAAATATAGCCTTGATTCAATCTGTTCCTGACAAAGGATGTCAAAAATCTTTCAAACATATGTTGGCAGGAAACTGCCAAGCCAAACATGTCAACCTCGAAAAAAACACCATCCTTCAAACCCAGGGCCCCCAGCAGAACTCCAATTGCCGATGGGTCTGCAGAAACAGTTTTTTCAGGGGCCTTGACGGTGAATGACCTCGGCACAGCTCAGTTTGGGAACCAATATTGTGATAAAAATTCCGGGGTACTGACATGAAACACGGATCTAGAGCAATCTGATTGATGCATCCTTAAGATTCATGATTTATAATCCCTTTTGCTGGGTCATAGAAATGTGGTGCGCAAAATTATAATGCCATTTGTTTGCTCCCCTAAGGTATGGACTTGGCATGCAATGGAAGTTTGGGCATCGAGGCGGCAAGATTGTCACACTGCTTTGCCACCTTCTTCAGCAGCTTGTAGTTGGACACCTGCAATCATGGGGTTGCTAATGGTTGCTACAAAAAACTATTGTTTTGAGCACGGGTGTTCATCAGCTAACTGATATTGAAACCTCCTTACATTGGGGTCACAGGTTCATCACATTCCTGCCTCCACAGATTCTTCAGAAAGCACGGCTTTTGGTGTTGGCTTTGGTTCTGACCCCTTTGACTTTTTCATTGGTTTTGGCTCATCTTTAGGCTCCAAATCTTTTCGCTTCGAAGATTCTTTTGCTTTGGGGGGGCTGGGGGTGCTGCACCCTGCAACCGTTTCCTCCCCCTTCCCACGACCACGGCCAGCTGCTTTCCCTCGTCCTTTGCCTTTCCCTCGTCCTTTGCCTTTCCCACGTCCTTTGCCTTTTCCCTTGCGACGCCGAGTCCCTTCGTCGTCCTCATCACTTTGGTTATCCCTGAACTCCCGATCTGGATCTTCGTCCTCCACCTTTAGATTCCCATGTTGGTCTTCAGAAAGTTTTCTCTTTGCAGCTGCCCTCATAGTTCTTTGAGCCTAGCCACAAAAACCAGGTTGATTTCATGAATACAGGATCCAGAAAATACGGATATAGGTGTGTATATGGACATGGGACAGGTGACAGTCGAAAGTGCAACCTTTACTTAGGAGTCAGGGTGTGTGACTCAAGTGGGGTGGTGTATGCCTGGCCTTGACCACATCAAGACTTTCTGGGTCCTTTCCCAGCTTTGCACATATGGCATTGGCCTCCTTCTCCAGCTCACTGTCCTCCTTTGCCAATTCCGTGGTGAGTGGCTTGCGGTCCTGCCAGTGAAACGCAGCTGCTGGAAAAATATGTTAGTTTCTTTTCGATCGAATTGACTTAAAAGGGGCAAATATTGATGAATGTCATGAACGCCTTTGGGATTGCAACCATATTTTTTGTACAACTACGCTAGACATGATTAGAACCAACTTAGTCCCAGCCTTGTTTCCGGCGTTTTGGTCTCCATCTTCGCTCTTGATGTCGACCATGTCCACATCCTTCACGCAGTTAGTGCTGGTTGACCAAAGGTAAATCAAGTAAACCGGTTGATATTATTTATATAATAAGTTAAGTACTTTACACATATAAGAGCGGACTTTGATTTTGCTGAGCCCCGGGTAGCGCCATTTAATGTTCAACTCTTTGGGGGCCAACAGTGATTTCGGCAGTGCTGCGCAGGCCTCTTCATCCGTGGAGGCTGGCTGGTCGTGCATGGGAATGTCTTCCTGCTCTTCTTCAGTATCCTGGACCAGCGATTGTGGAGTTCGGATGGTTTAGATATTTTGATGGAATTGTTTGGGGATATCAACATCTTTTTTATGTAACATATATGATATGTGAACTCCAAAGACTAGAGGGTATGCAAATGGTATAATCATACATGATAAGCGTCTCCAGCAAATTTCAGCTTGGGCACCGGACCGAAAGTCCAGCGATCTCATGTAGGTCAACTTCCAATTCAGTAGCGCTTGAACCGGATGTGAGGGATTCCTGCGTAGGGGCTGAATGTGGTTCTCTTTGTCTTACGATCGATGTCGGCCAAAATTGTTTTCTCAATCAATCAATTCCAAATCAAAAATTTTGGTGGTAAAGAAGGGGTTCGCCTAAGCGCAGCTGTCCTTGGAAGCAGCGCGGCCACGTTCAGGTTTTTTTGTACCATCAGAACGAAGTTTGCCACATTCCTGCAGAAGAAACAAGTCGAACTAATTTGTAATATTGCTCAATTAAGTATCTCTTCCATGGCTCAAAATTCAATGGGGGAAATCAAAAGAATGATTCACATGTTCATGCATGGAGGGGTTGCAGCCAAGAAATGGGTCCTGCAATTTTTCCTTCACAATCGTCTTAAGCAGCTGCATTCTGGTGCACTGTTTTGACCTGTTGGTGAGGGGGTTGATAGCCAAAAAAAAACATCCACGCATCATCAATGCATGTGTGATCCATGGACTACATAGCAGAAAACCATTGGGATGTAGAAGATACCCTGCCTGACCCCCTTGTTTCGCTGACAGCGGTTCATGACGTATCCAGCAAGGGCTCGGTGCTGGCTTCCCTCCACGATTGCCCAGGCCTCTAAATTGACATGGACGTGGAGTGTGATGAGATGTGACAAGTGCAGGTATCTTGGTGCAGACACAGGGAAAAATAAGGATAATGGAGGAGAAACCGCTAGTGGTATCACTATTATGAATGAAGGAACATGGATGCCCTAGAAACTGTTTGCGTGGCCTCATGTTCATAGCGATGCTGGAAGCAGTTCAACTTCAGCAAATGGGATAGCTCTCCAAGAGTCTCCTGGCTGAGATAAAAATTGAAAAACAATGAGATATTTCCTGGCAAAGGTGGATCATCATACAACTTTCCTAGTTGATGGTCACATGCTGTCCTCCACTTCAACCTTTCGAGGCAGGGAGTGCTCCCCAATAAAGGTTGCGAGGTAGGAAGCAACAAAGTCGAAGTTTCTGTCATCCACCACCTGCATGCATGTACATGAGGGCCTACTTTGGGTGTGCTGCAACCTATTTTATTGACAAATGATCCACAGGTTTTGAAACTGCATGCGCATAACTTCACTAAAAGTGTTGGCCCTGCCTGTGTCTCACCTATCTGGGGCTTTTTGATGTCAACCATGGAAAATTTGCAAACCTGAGATGGCTACTGAACAAGGTTGAATGGAACCGGGATTTCACTTTCAAGTGCAAGTTCACTGATTGATGTGACAATGGTCAGAATATCAAATCAGGTTGATCAATTGTCCTTGGTGAAATCCGAGTGACCCTGGGGTCCTTTGGGTGCAAACCGTGTAAGGCCCGGAGCTCCTTGCGTCTTGCGCGGACATAGTCATTGCAACTCAGCTTCTCCATGTAAAACTCCTGCCGGAAATATAAGTGGGAGGATTTCAATCTCTACCATTCAACTTCCCAGAATGGGGTGATGAGGTTGCAGGACCAAGAAGGCATTCTGAATACCGTTCCTTCAAAAGTCGATGTATGAAATTTTCAAACCGCCCCCCACCGAACCAACTCCACCTTCAACACAGCCATGACTTCGGGTCTGCACCGCCGCAGAACTGCCCCTTTCCCAGGCCGATTTGCCATTGCAAGTGGCAGCGCGCTGCGACGAACGCGTGAAAGAAAAATGAAGACTCCCAGGGTACATGGTGTTACCCAGTCAAGGGCAATGGCATGATCTAAGTTTCAAAAACTTGTTGTTGAGAATATTTGATGGCTAGCTTGGTCACCCAAAATGTAAACCAGCAGCAGTTGGCTCCAAAATCCCAAATGGCTTCGATCACCAATTTAACATAAGTTACCAGGATGATCATGTTGGGGGGGTGGCACCTCCACCACTTTCATCAGCCCAATCCAACACAGCCGACGCCATTGCTGACCACATGGCTGGCACCACAATGGCCAGCACAGCTAGTCCCATTGCATTAACCCCACACACTGGAACCATCGAATCCAAGTAAAGGGTGTGCAGTGTTTGTTGTGCCCGCACCATCACGGTCAGATTTTAACTTTAGTGTGTTTGAAATCCCTGTGGTTGGCTGGAATTGGCAGCTATGTTTCTTAATGATATTGGTTTGCATTCTTCGATAAAATCAGAACCCAAATACCTGCCAGCAAACCCCTGAGCACGGCCAGGCGGGGAATCTGAGGGCAATATAGGGATATATAGGCATATAATAGGGGAATCAAATTAATAGTCGTTGTTGAAAATTAATAGTCGAGCCTGGAAGCACGTAAATTTTATNTGAGGGCAATATAGGGATATATAGGCATATAATAGGGGAATCAAATTAATAGTCGTTGTTGAAAATTAATAGTCGAGCCTGGAAGCACGTAAATTTTATAGTCGAAGAAGAACAGGGTAATTGTATTTTAGGGGAAAAAGTAGAAATAAACCACAGTTGTAAGCTATCGTATCGCTGGACACGGCCCTTTACATAAAAAGCTGGAAGTGGCAAAGGAACCATTGGATTGCCGGTTCTAAAATCAAACCATTCAGAAGTAGATTTCTTGGGGCCGCCGAGATTCGATGCATGCCATACCCATCCGATCTTCATCAATGCTTATCTTCTCTTGTTTGACCATTAGTGGTGAATCCAATAAGGATTCAGATGGAGATGGCTTCAATCCCACCCATTCCTGGTGACTCGCCCAGCTCCCAAGGACTCCAAAAGTCCATGGAAAACTGGGCGTGAGGTAAACCCAATAATAAATCATGCAATGTAGATAACCGTATAACGTTGGTTGACCATGTGGATTTTTGTGCACAACCATCCATCTTTTGATTTGAGGACGTCCCTTTACTTTCTTGGACGGACCTTGGCTTATCCACTCACGAAAATCCATCTGTCACTGGTTGAATTGTGGGGAATCTGGCTCAATTCGAACATATTCGAACAATTCACCTGAAAACATGTGGAGGTTTCTTAAAATGGGGTACCCCAAAGCCATTTCAGTACTGAATCCCATGGCTTTTGGGATCCCCACTTCAAGAAATCCCCATGTTCTTTTGGGAGAATTTGGCATGATTCCCCAATCCAAACCATCCAAAAACGTCAATTTCCATCATGGTGAGGTCATGACACCGGTCCCGCAGGGCACTTTCTGCTGCGCAGAGCTCTGCCGCAAGTTGGGGGAAGTTCTTGAATCTATGCTGGGTTCATTTACCAGATGTACAATTGTCCCTGAACTAGCCATGGAGATTGAGAGTTTTCTGGGAAAATCATCGACACTATAAATATATACATATATATATATATATATGGATAACTTCTTAGCCATGTTTGATGACACCAGAGGGTAAAGGATCTGCATTGAGCTTGGATCTCCTCACAGGCCATGATTCCAGTTGGGAGAAGGTCTCCGAATTGGGCCTTCAAAAAGATAGCTCCAGCTGGGTGAAAATGTCACAAACCTGAAGAATCCCAAGTTGTTAAAGCATGTCCATCCATTTCTCTTTTCAAAAGCGTCATCTATTTACTTCTCTTGGGCCGGTACGGTCCTCGTAACATACCCAGCTCCATGGAAGACTCCAAAAACCTGGGCCTGTGGATAAGGATCAAAATCTAAACCAAGGGGACCACAAATTTTGGTCTTTGCCATCTGTCATGTTTGCAATCCGATGTGATTTTGTAGCACCGATCGCGGCTGCTATGAACCCAGTGCTGGCTCGCCAACACCACCGTTGCCCGGTGTTGGCGATGAAACAGTGAAAAGCCAATGTGCGAAATCGCGGATGGGTATGGGTCAAAACGAAAGAGCTTCCACCCTGAAAGAATCCCAGATGGAATTCACTCACTAGACCTTTGAAGATTGCATGGTTGCCCATTCGAAGAAAATGTTCGCATTCCCTGGATAAGTCTAGGAATCTTCAGCAATGTTGTGGAAACTCTCCCAGTTTTGACCACGGCACACATGATTTCATGTGCCTTCTAGTCTTTTGCATAGCAGCTACGGATAGCTACGGTCATCATGGATCATCATAGATCGAAGATTTGACTCGATCGAAGGCCATGGCCAACCTTTCAAAGAGCCATATGGATCTTGCAAGATGTTCGGGGAAAAAAAACACATGAGCATCATATACATTCGTAAAGATTCGTTAACATGCGTTAACATTCGTAAAGATTCGTAAACGGTGAGACCCGAAAAAGTGAAGAGGATGCCGTGAAGCGGCAGTGCCCAGTTCAAAGAGCATTTAGGTCTGCGCCGGTAAAATGCGCAACTGGGCCATCATCCCATTCTTAAGCACAGAAAACTTGAGTACATATTTGTATATACATATACATATATATATATATTATTGTATATTATATATTATACATATATATTATATATATTATATATATATTATATATATATATTATATATATTATATATATATTATATATATATTATATATGTATTATATATACATTATATATATTATATTATATATATACACATGATTTCATGATACCACCACAAGCAAATCAGTGGTGATTGCACCGTTGCAGCCGCATTTCTAACCGGATCCCCACCTGTCAGCTTTCGTCACTTCCCATGTCCTCAAGGCGCTCATTTTCGGCAGTTGGATGTGCCAGGATTCTTTTTTGGCACAACCATACCTTGTTTCCCTTGTTGGTGAAAATGGGATATCCATTTATATATCCTATACTGTGCCATGGTCAAACTACCAATGTGGCTGAGGGTATGTTATAATCATCCATCGAACAAAATGAAATCCTCATGTTGGGCACAGGAATCCCTATTTTATGACTTGATGACCATCCCGCTGGAAGTGATTGACCAGCAACAAATAGCAACAATATCATTCCCGCATTACACTAGGATCTTTCGAGAGACCCTGGTGGTTGTTTTTTGCAACCACGGGTTGCTAGATCAAGATGCCTGGCTCACCAGTAGGCTTCATCGTATTCAAAGAACACGTTGACAAAAGAAACAAGTACCCGCACTACTGGTCTTAGCTGGCGAAAATGAGACTGTTCAAGATCCTGTGCATTCAAACCTTGGCAATTCCATTTGCCGTGCTTGCTTACCACACCATAGGTAGTCCCAGTATTTTGAGTGGTGTTCAGCTGGGGCAAAAATATCAAGTTTGAACATGTGAGAAAACCCCAAACCGCTTGGATGATCACATAAAAGAAAAGGAGGGCCAAGAGTCTGCCACCTAGGGGTGTCCTTTGGGTTCAAGGTCCGGTTATACAAAAATGCAAGAGATCAAATAGATGGCTTTGTCTGACAAAATGGTGTCCCTAAATCCACTGGTTAACCATCATTTCCCCAAAAGTTCGTCAATGGGGGGTGTTCCCCATTTTTTAGACACAATTTCATGGGAGATATCCCATGGCTACATCCTCTGACAATGCTGGGGCTCCCCATTTCCGATTTGGAGGGTCCAAATTTTGAAACAGCCCAGCTCGGGTCTCAGGCCATGTCCATGCTGGCTGTGACCGTGACCACCTTGCGACGCATTGCGACCCATGTGAACCCGGGAGAGCTGTCGATGAAGAACCAAGGAGGACGGAGAAATCAGCAAGGTATACTTCGGGAAGTACCGACCATATCCTTTACCCTCTGGTAAAGCACAACTATGGAAAATCACAATTTTTGATGGGAGAATCAACTATAAAAAAGGAAAATCTATGGAAATTCATCGAAAATCAACCATTTCTGACGCTTTTCTTACCACGTTGGAGCTGGGTCTTTCCCATGATCCCCAGAGCCGCCCAAGGCATGGCCTACGTCCCGATGGTCATCGGCTGCTACAAAAATGAAAGCCAACTTGGGGATGTTCAAAACATTCTTCGGGTTCAACTTGAAATAAATATGTGAAACAACCACGAACAACCAACTAAAATGGTTGTCATCAATTGTTAACCAGTTGGAGGTTGGACAACCTCAGTTGGAGGTGTTGGAGGTTGGACAACCTCAGTTGGGATACCTCCGAATCAGCCTAAGGCTGAATCCTACTAATGAATTGGGCTAATCCGTAGGTCAATATTGTAGCAGTGTAGCATATGATTGGTAGGTTAGCTGCCACATGGTTTGTAATGGCTTTTGAAATCCCGTTAATTTGCCACGAGACCATCATTTGTCATATACCTTTAACCCCCCGGGTGGAAACATGAGGCTTTCCCATAATCCGCTTATTTGATCATCACAATCCCAAGCAAAACAAAAATTTGGGATATCCTCCATATTTGAAAGAACAGCATCTACAGCAATCGAGCAGCCTGTATATAACTTGAAGTCAGTCCAACCCAAACCACCGGCCAAAATCGGCCTGATAAGAGGCGGTGTTTCGCCTCAGAAGGGGGTCCCGCAGCCAGAGATGTTCATAGAACTACCACTGGGGGTTACCCGCAGTTGGTTCGTGTTGTAATCTCTTTTTTCGAAGGAGCAGGGCTAGTCACTGAATGGAAAAAAGAACTGAAACGAATGATCCTGACCTACCTCTGAGGGATCGAAGTGGATGATGATGTCTGGATTTGCCTTTCCTTTTTGTTGGTACAAATGCATCATATTTGGGGGTGGATCATTCTGTTTCCTAGTCCACTCAACAGCTCAAGGCAAAATCGGTTCAAATCCACAGGTGATCTTCCCTATTTTCATATCTCAAGTTCCTTGAATCATCAGTTCCACTGGATTTATAAGAAGGCCAAACTTGTTGGTGTACACAACATCTTCTTGGTTACCCTCTGGTAATTAAACACAGCTATTGAAAATTGCCATTTATAGTTGATTTACCCATTAAGAATTGGGATTTTCCATAGCTATGTTTGTTTACCAGAGGGTACCCAAAAAAACATCGATCTAAAGCAACTGGTTGGTCCGAAAATCCACGCAGCTCCGTCTCCCCCCGGCACCTCTCGCATCATCGCAGCTTGCGACCTTGGGGGCATGGGCAAAAAGGCGACCTCTTCCGACTTTTTGAGGGGAAAAAACTTCTGAAAGCAACCAAAATTAGAGTTCACCAGTTTTGAAAGCACCAAAATTGAGATGACCATGCTGAATTTCACCTGCAAAATATGATTCAACCCGGAGAACACACATGGATTTGAGCAGCGAAACAAATGAACTTCATCAGATTTGGATCTTTGCAGAATCGTGGACGATTGGATTCTACAAAGATTCGACATACAACAAGATCCGACCAAAACGTAAATTCATGACATCTCGTTGCTGGTTTCCCCTCGATGGCGAAAAACCTCTGGGGCGACCAACGGATGCCCTGAGACGCGGTAGTGAAGCACTTCACCCTTCTCCTGGAAGGCCTTGACACGTTCGCGCTGCAGTTCTAAGTTTGTCTTTCGATGGTAGTGGCTTCAATGTTTGAAGAAGATCCTCATGTTTGTTGCATGAACTTGCATTCCACCAGCCGGGTTACGGCCCTGACTACCCAATAACAAGGGGTCTACTAGTCTGGATTATCAGCTTTGGTAGATTAGACCTCCATTTTTGGTGACAAGACCCTATGTTTGGTTGATTGAACCCCGACGTTTGTTGATTTGTTACTGGCTAAACCTCAAGAAATCACCACACATCAACCTTTAAACGTGCTAAGACAAACCGTTTTGTTCTCGTGTTGTGCTGGTTTGAATGCCTTCATTTTTCATCATCCCAAAGCACCATTCAAAATGCATTCAGAACCCTCCAGGGTTTCTTTTTTTCTTGGTGAAACCGCTACAAGGTCACCATAAATCATCATAAATCGCCATTGGACTAGCTAGGACGACTAACTACATTAGTCATTTAGTATCATCTATGATCATTTATGGATGGTTTCTAGCTACAACTGCCATAATCATAGATACCCTCCGGTGTCATCAAACATACCCAGATCATACCAGTATGCCATCAAAAGTTGGCCTAGATATCCCACTATATGATCTCCCATTGTCAATCCCATTTACTATCCATGTATATCCACTTATACCCTCCGGTAATCAAACGTGGCAATTGGAAATCCCCTATGAATACATGTTTATAGCTGGGAAAATCTCCTATAAATGGTGGAATTTTCCAGCACGCCATGTTTCAGCAAACCAGAGGGTAGCATTGAAAAACTCCAGCGCGCCTGGGTAAAGGTTTGCATGTCCAGGCCCAAGTCTTCGGCGGCATCGCCGTGGGACTTCGCTTCCCGCCTGGCGGCGAAGGCGGTGTAATGCCCCACCCGGGAAAGGGTGGCGTTCACGTTTGAAGCACCAACAGATGCTGGGTCTTTGCCCGCAAAAATGTGGGTTTTTTAGCATCGAAAATGTGAGTCGAACCACTGTTTGAACACCGTTTTCATGATGAAAATCTTAGGGAATCCCCAAATTGTAAATTCTTTTGGAAGAAGCAGCCATGATAAGCCATGATAAACCATGGTTTCCCGAGAGGTTGACCAAACACTGGTGCATCACCAGTTGCAGCCAAGCAACTTCAGTTGCTCCCAGCGTTGCTTGAGGCTCATGAAGACTTCAATGGTGAACGCCTGGCTCAACCAAAGCCAAGTTGAAAATGCGACACTGAGTTGATGAACTATCATTAGCCGGGATAGCATATCAATAATATTATATGAATTTTCCATAATCACTGTAGATAGGATATCCACTAAACCAAAACTCCCATGCTGTTGTTGCAGCTGATCCATTCCGATCACTCCTGGGATCCAGCCGAGCTTCGAGGCTTCGGCACATCATTGGGTCAGTTTTTGCCCCCTAAGGCCCTGCGGTCCAATGTGGATAGTATCTCGTGTCTAAAATGGGAGTAAAATCTCTCGCCACTTGCTGCTTCATGACCCAGTGATACATACACTATAATATTACATACCCAATTAGCAGGGATATGTCAAAAATCCTCAGAGACTCGTCTCGATTCTTCAACTCTCCGAGGACACCAGTGAGGATCCCAAGGGGACATCCGACCCCGGAGAAGGCACCTTGACCAACTCAAAGACAATGCTCACACCGAGGACGTAGAAAACTGGGAAGATCATCCTCCCCAGCAAACTTGGGGCTGCAGTTGAGGTTATTCATGGGTACCACTCGACCATGACCACGGTCATAACCCCCGAAAAGTTGGGATATCATCCCAAAAACGATGATTGCATAGTCGTTATAGCCACTTATTAGTGGAATCACGCCTCGTAAAAGGGAATATCAACTTGCATGTTGCCTGCAAGATGCAAGTTTGAATTAGCATGTGAAGGAATGTGATATATCATATCTTTTCAATAAAAACGAGACAGCAAAAAAACCTGTATGCTCGACTACGGCCTACGGTACCAGCACTACACCACCACACCAACGCCACAAGCGCCTCCTGAAATGGGACAAAGATGTCTTTGGGTCAGTGACTGGTATGCTGCGTATGCTGATCATGATTTACCCAGAATGGTGGTTAAAAACATGGGCTGCGCCCGTCAATTTTCGATCAACCAGTGGGATAGATGTAAGCTTCTTGGCGTTTTTCCAATCCTGGAGCCAGGGATAGGTGCATTGAAACCTGTCTCGCCATGGAAGATACGCTGAAATTCATGTCCTTTCGCAAATGTGCATTTCCTACATCAAGCTACATCAACTCCACCCACCCAGCTCCAGCCAAACGGTATCGAGGAGGTTCGCGCCACTACCTGTCCCAAAGGCAATTCTGACTTTTTGGGGCTGGTACAACTTTTCTTGATCGATTTTTGGGTGATCCCTAAAGGTCGGGATGTTCTTTTCGGGGTGACTTAGCCCAACGAGCGCTTGGCTGATATGTTCGAAGGTGTTGTTTGGATCTGCGCCTCGGGAAAGTTGGGCTCGTACTCGCAGAGCAACATCACGAACCAAACCCTGGCACTTCGCAGTTGGGCAACTGGAGCCAGATGGGACTAAAACATATCTGTCATTCCATGAAAGTACTCATGATATGAAGTACCAACTATTTGTACTGACAAACAATAGTAACTGTAATAATAACTACAGCAATCATAATACTATTCCGGTTGTAGTTGGTGTATCATTCACCAATTCACCAAATTGGTGAACAAATGTTAACAACTGGATTTCCAGTCGGATCATGACAATTCACAATGTATTGAGTAGTACAACCCCAGACCTCATCAGCCAGGGGTGTCACATGCAGCCACTCCAGGTATGGCACCCCAGGTTTCTTTCCCCTTCTTACTGAGGCCAAGTACCCAAAGGCGCAAGGGATGTCATTGAAGTTCAGCACAAACATGTGCTTCTCCAAGTACTCCGTACCCTGATCACAACATCTGCATTCAGGGCTACCAGGGGGACTTCCCACCAAAGGGTCGTCGACCCTCCATTTTCACAAAGATGGCAGTGATGGAAGATTCAAAAATTATATGAGGAAGATCATCTATCAATGCAGAAGGTTCGGTTACCAGCTAAGATTTCCCAAGGGCATGTCAACTTAGCATCCATGTTTTGGTGCCAGTTTACAGGTTTGGAGACATGCTCACTGGACTTACAAGACACAGAACCACGACATTGAAGTGAGAACCTATGAGCTGTGATCCCACAAATAGAGTGGTATCCAAATAAAGTGTCATCCATCATTTACTTATTGGTAAATATTGGTTGTTCAATCGAGGCGACACCTCCAATACTCAACCAGTGGGAAAAGGAAATCCATGATAGTGAAGCGAGAAAGGATGATTTATAGCCAGGTACCCACAATCTTAACCAGCTTTAAAGTAGTGCTTGATCCAAAGAAAGGACATAGACAGCAAATCCAGATTCCTACTGGCAAAATCCTCACATGTCTTGAGTAAATTCATATGGGGATGGGTCAATACCAATTATTATCAATTTTATTGGGATGAACATCCATTTACAAGCTATTTTGGGGTTCACTAAGTACCAGAGTTTTGACTCATAGCCATATGACATCATATGAAATCCCTGTTTTCTGCTGCTTCAAAACAAGGGCCTTCCGAATCATCACCATCATCCCATCGACAGTGTCCCTGCAGCGACCTCCAGGCGCTCGTTGTTCTCATAGAGGTCACCCCCAAAGGCCTACGACGCCCCGTCAGCCCAGCTGGGCAGCTGGACCAATGGATTTCATTCCCACTTGGAAAGTGAACTGAAATTGGTTTGAACTATGGCAGCTCCACCAATTGCTTTGAACTATGAAATGAGCCATGATCCCATTCCCACTTGGGAATATCACTTGGGAATATGACCTACTGATCGTCTGAAAGGAAAAGAGTGTTTAAACCCGTAGCGTATAGGCTCTTGAATATGGACAAGTCTCATTCGCCGCTGGACGGATAGTCTAAACCCTTAGGGCCCTTGGGGTTTAGGTTTCACGATGTATTAAGACATGTTCCTGTTTTTTTGCTGTCGGATCGGCCTGAATTATCTCACGATAGAACATGACCGCCCGAAAAAGATCGGAGAGTCTACAGTCCACTGGTGATTCTGACCAACCGAATCGCTTTTTTGCTTTTGAGGGTACCAACAAACCGTGCAACCGGCAGTCTTGGGCGACCTTCGAAGGGATTCTTTCATCTATCATGTGGTTGCAAAACTTTTGGCTCCTTGGCTCTCCATTGAATAGGGAATATCAATACCCATAGCCCATAGCTCCATAGCTCCCTCCTAATCACTGCTTATCACTGGATAGTCATTTTCACGGAAAATGAATCGTCTGTGCATGGAAACTGGTTGCTCAGATTCGTCTACCCAAGTTGTTGATGCCATAGAGATAAATCCAAGACGGGGGAGGGAACCAACTTGGGAGTAAACAAACATGTCAATGGAAAAATCCTCTCCATTGCTGCACCACTGCCACCAACCAACCCGTTCGTGTTTCTGATCTCGCAGAATTTCTATGCTTCAATCTTCAATCTGCCATCATTTTTACCAATCTTCAACCTATGTATTATTTCCCAACATAAGTGAGCAGGTGCCACAGTTGATGTCCATTCCCAGCTGGCTTTTGATCATTCCCAGTTCCCCAGGCAAATCCGAGGCCGGTTACAGCCCAGGCGACCTGAACTGAGAAGGCACAGAAGAAGAAGACCACCACGCCCAGCAAGATGATCATGTCCTGTTCAGGACCAAGGTGCTACGCCCAAACCTTATTTTTCTTGGCTGATAAAACGCATCTAATTATAGTGAATACCCTCATTGTCCTCATTTAATAAGGGATTTCCCGGTGCCATTACCGAATGGCAAACCATAGAATTCATACTCATAAATCAACTAAGCCAACTAGGCTAACGAACTGGGGCGATGAAATTAGTACATCAATGAAATGTAAAATGGTGGGTTGTTGATCCTGGGTTCCCATTTATTTAGAAATATGAGGGGTTCCGTTCGGTAATGATCTTGCAATGTTCCACGGCAGCCCGGAGAAGGGTTGCCGTAAGTGTGACTGAGCCTAGCTACCCTCCGGCAATCAAGCGTGGCAATGGATAATTCCCCATTCATAGATTAATTTCCCATTAAAACCTCCATTCATGGGGGCCTTTCGATTGCCATGTTTGATTACCAAAGGGTAGGCGTTGAATGGGGTTGTAGACCGGAAAGCACGACTGGCTGGAAATGGGCGCAGTTGATCATGTTGAGCCATACCAATGGACAACCACTCCTGCCTTTTCAGTGCCGTTGCGTTTCGTCCAAAAAGGATCAAAAAGGGACATCTTGCCATGCCTAGCATTGAAACCTTAAATAGACAGAACTATAATGGAGGTTTCCTAAAATAGGGGTACCCCCAAATCATCCATTTTGGTAGGGTTTTCCCTTATAACTCATCCATTTTAGGGTAACCCCATTTATGGAAACCCCCTAATGGATTGGTTGAAGGGAAAATGTTGACCGGAAACCATGGTCTTGACCAAACAATTCAAGGGTGAAACCTGTAAAATGTCCCTCCGATTCTGGGAGAACAACTTTCCCTGGTGCGCATATCTTCCCTGGTCACATAACCCAAACAGTTGAGATTTCTCCCATAAATGTGACTTTCCGACTAGAAACATCCGCCTATGGTAAGGAAACAACTTGTTCACGAACCGTGTATTTCCATGTACCCTCCAGTGAACTAACAGTTAGCTATGGAAAATCACTATTTTTAATGGGACAATCCACGAATTCAATGGCCATTTCTCAATAGCAAACTGTTAAAATTACCAGAGGGTAAATAATCATTAATCCCATTAAAACCCCATGAAATCACCATTTTCCTATGGTTTTCCTGGGGTTTGCTGTTAGTTCACCAGAGGGTATCTGGACCAATCCCACTATTTAAGACCCCAAAAGTTCGGCCTTTTGGGGATGGTTACCCCAATCCCAAGCACCATTTCCAGTTCGCGACCTGAGGTCGTGACCAAATTGATATCCTCAGCGTATCCCCATTATAACATCTGTATTCCCAGGCTATGCCATAATTGTTTTGTTGGTTAAATCATGTTAAATCCCTATTTTTGGTGAAATCCCTATTTTTTTCCATGCTTAAATCATCTTAAATCATCTTAAATCCTTCCCTACAGCAGCTGCACAACCGCATCCGATTTCCTGCGAGGCGACCACCAGCTTCGAAACCGTGTCCATCATGAATTGAACCTGGACAGCGACATACAAAACGCGCAGAAAGTCGCAAGTTCATGTCTGGATGGCAATCTTATTCTCAATCTTATGATAACATCTTTTAAATATGGAAATCTTGAAAGATGGATGGCATTAACATGTGATTCGATTTTATCATCTTTTAAAGATGGATGGCATTAACATGGCATGTGGTTCGATTTTAACATCTTTTAAATATGGATGATGTTCTATATTACGGTACGATACTCCGCTTGTATTAGTCATACCCACCATATGGCCCCCCAATTCATGAATGGATTAAGTACTACACCAATCAAGGGTTGCACTACAGATACATGTTATACTATACTATAGTTATACTTACACCGATGCCTATCAATCCACCATGTTTGGTTGATTCAAATCAGATTTGCTCACCTTGAGGCACAGAATACCACATCAACAGCACCGGGTCTCCCAGCGGACTCCAAGTTCTTCAAATTCTTCACCACGCGCACCAGCCTATGCCACAAGAGGCTCGAGGATTTGGGGCAATTTTGGATAGGATCGACGATGAAAAATTGCCCATTCTTGGTGAGGAAATATCAAAGTCCGATGAGATCCTCAAGGGGTTGATTTCCAGTTTTACCCTCTGGTAAACTAACAGTTTGCTATGGAAAATCACCATTTTATTGGGAAGATCCACGAATTCAATGGCCATTTTCAATAGCTTTTTGTATGTTTACCAGAGGGTATCTCATGGTCCGTCATCACTTTCCCCACATGGTTGCTCCCACGACCTCAGGGTAGGGGGAAAAATGGCTAGATACTGAGGTAAGTTACCAATCTTCCCCGGCTATGATTGATCTACAATATATTTGGAGTTGCTAATTAAGAGGCTCCAAAAGAAAAAAACACATATTCCCTCAATCGATTCCCTAGTGGATTTGGGAAAGCCAAATCACCTCGACCCAGGAATAGCTTGGAGCAAGACTGATTATATCATATTATATCCCTACCTCCCAATAGAATGCTTGGTTTCTCCATGGTTTCATTACCGTTTAAACGTATAAACATCAATATCACCCGGGTATCTACACCCCACCCGTCCTGAGTAGTCGCAGCATGTTGGCATATGTGGAGATGCCGCTGGAAAATAGCCTGCGATGCAAAGTTCCTGGTGGGAAAGTCTCGAGTTTATTGTTGAATATTGTTGAGTTTACTATGTTGACATTAGTAACCACATTACGAATTATCGGATATTATAGGTCTATCGGCCCCAAACTTTATGTTTGCCAAAATCTCATCCAACAAAAAACACATTGGGACTTACAAAATCGAGGCTTTTCCAGATTCCCAATCACTGGATTGGGAATCAGGTAGCACAACTGCTTGGAGCATCCGAACATGACCAATGCTTGAGGATTTTGGAGTGCCCCAGTCTCGCCACATAACCCCCAATGACAAAAATATGTGGAACATTTCGAAAATTTCGTTGTTTCACTTTTGACTCAACCAGAGTTCTACTCACAAGTGGCCTCTCAGCGATGGAGGTGCTCAAAAGGAGCCAAGTGGTGAAGAAATCGAACTGGTTCGAAATGCTGGACCTTGGCTGGAGCGAAAATTGGGATGGCAGAGTGAAATGAGTCGTGGGTGATACAGAAACTGCCAACAAAAAATCTGTTGAGCTGGATATGTTATATAGATGTTATCAAGAATTTATATAGATGATTATAGATGTACTGTTATACAGTGAGTTTTTCTGTGATGTTTTCGGCCGTCAAAGTAAGAAACAAAATGCCCCCCAAGATTACCCAACTCAGGTTTACCCAGGATGAAACTGGCTGGCAGCAGCTTCACGTTGCTTCTTTAACAGTTGGACCCCTCGAAATGAGATGTGTTGAAACCCAACCGTTCGAACTCGAAGAAGCGCGAAACCACCAAACAAATCACGTGAAATCAAACATTGAAGATGAAAGCTACAATGGAATTCATGGAATCAGACAACTGGCTTGCGGGGGGATGTGGCCATGTTGCTACTTGAGACCCCTCAAGTTCCACCTTTTAACCATGTACCAAACTTCAGACCGCTCCAGGCTGAAACGACCATACCTCGTCTCCAAAAATCCACCATCTGAAAACCCGGGCCAGTATTCCGCAAAGGAAAACACCGAGATCTTGATGAAGAACTCACCTGAGGGCACTCACATCACTGGAATGAGCATCACATCCTTAGGGCCAAAACTTGGGGTCCAACATCCAAGCAACAAAAAGACTGGAGTTTAAACACTAATATATTACTATTAAGTATCAGAAAAATCCGGAAATCAATCAAGGTGGTGAAAGAGAAGGACAAACCTATGGAGGTTCGAGCCGCCCTATGGGGTACCCAACAATAAGACGGTTTATTGTTTAAGATGACGAGCTGATCATCTGTGTTTCTTTTAGGGCCTTCAAAACTTTGACCCCTGCCAAACACTTGGGGATGTCACAACGAATTTTTGCATAGAAAAGACCATGATATCATATGATGTGATAAAAATCCACGGTATCCGTCGTGGATCTCACCGATCGGCAGTGTCCCAGGGGTGTTTTCGTCGTGTGGATCTGCACAGTTCCAGGAGCCCACCTAGGTAGATGAAGGAGAAGATCAACTCCATCGAATCCATCCATGCAGGTTCAGGCCACCTAGGGAGCTTTGGAAAATTGCCAACAAGTTAGTGAAACATACGGAAAGGATGAGGAAGACATCATAGAACGACTGTTCCATCATGAAAATACGTCTCTATCTTTTTAGGGGGTACTACAATGACTACAATGTGTAATATTTGATATAGATCCTAGAGGCATGTAGGCATGACTCCTTTGGCCGTGGAAAATGTCAACCATCTCATGACCTGGTGTCAGGTTACTATCATGAACCTCTCGTGGGACTATTGAAGAGGACGCATGTAACAAGTACGAGATAAAAGAAATGATGTACGCAAACATGGCTAGTTTTTGATCCCCGAGACTGTAACTGGAGGTGGATTTTCCATTGCCATGCTTGATGACACCAGAGGATAGCATTATGGTTTTTTCACAACCTCAGCTTCGGAGTGATTGGAAAATCTTACGGATTGAGTCAGATCTGTTGCCGCGTGGGATGAACGACTGTCACATTCTCGCAATCCAAACCTCGATCTCCAAGCCTCCAAAGAGAATACAAGCAATTTCACCCAGTGATTGCATGCATAGTAGATTCTCCAAACCTGTTCGAAGTATCGTGCCATGGTGCCCCTTCCACGAAATTGACACCAGCTGAGACGGTCGCTTGCTGAGGTCATAGTAGCTCTCAACCACCACCAATACCAAGTTGACCTTAGCTGTTCTTGTTGTACGGTTTCACCACAATCAGAGGGGGGGCAAAGATAGCAGGTGGGTCAGAACTTTGGGAACATATACATATTATTTATCAACTGGGCATATGAATCAACACGATCATGATTTGTTTCTTGATGTTCTTTATATCTTTTTGGTGGTTTTCTGGGTGTCTCAAAACAGAAAGGAAAATCATCTTCAGCCCGCCAGCTTTCTAAGCTTCCGTGCCAGCAGAATGAGATTCACTAGCCTGCGCCCAAGCACGAAAAACTTTTTCCATTGAGGGGTCTTCACCAACGAACGTCCAGGCAAGAAATGCTTGTGTCATACATGCCGCATGTTAAGAAACCCCCATACTTGAGTTGCACTCCTGTTGTTTCTCATGCTCAAAATGTGTGAAACTCCATGTTTCTTCAATGTCCCCGTCACTTTTGACAAAAAAAGTATAATGGTCCATATTAATAGCATCTCAAACCTAATAACTATATATATAATATATAACGATATATATATATATATAGATATGATTATATATATATATCATTATAAATCTAAGTCAAAGTTTGGATCATCGAATCCCAGCCATGGAAATTCGCACCGCACCTGTCCAGCGTGATGACCGAGAGGTCCAGGTCGTCTCCACTGTCCACGAAGCTGCGATACTTCCTGTGACGTGCCCACTGGAAATCGATGGAGATAGGAAGATCTATCACTGGATTGGTTGACGGGAAAATCTACAGGAAACCATGGTTTTCTCTATCAAATATAGAGGTTTCCTGTAAATTGTCCCTTAAATCAATCCAGTGAATCTATGGAGATCTCCGGATAGATCTGGATAGAAATATGGATTTTCGCTAGATTTTCCCACTGGAAATATACACTAGAAATATAGCTTTTCCCAGCTAATTAAGCCCTCCATTTATAATCATCAGTTCAATAAGTGGATTTCCAAGTGCCATGTTTGAAAGGCGCGGATGGTAGATGGAAATGATAGAAATAGATGGGATTCAATGAGCAACATTTCCAACAAATGTGATGAGCGACTTCAGGTGACTGGAATCGTCGCGGAATGGGGTGCAATCCAAAGAATACACTGGAAATGAGTTTTTGAAGAAATGGGGGTTCTCCGTTAGGATCTTAAAAAGAAAACGAGCCTTCTTATCGTCGCAACGATTGAGTGGATCTTAGCCATCAAACATGAAGATACCAACACCTTCAAAGATGGAGATAGAAACTTATGAGAGACTATGAGACTATGTCCAATCAAGATAGACTTCACGTGCAATGCCTTGGGCGTTTACGTGTTTAGTTCTATATCTCCAATTTTGTTGAACAACTTATATCAGCAAATAAAATCGAGTGATCCTCCAAGTTGGAAATTGCCAGACTATCACATGGTTGGGAAACTCAATTCGCAGCTCCGAACCACTCCTAACCACTGGATATCTATGGGACCACAGGGACGTCACCAACAAGATTGCTCACCGCATGTCCAAGCTTTCGGGATTTAGGACTGGCATTAAACATCATTAAACAATGATGAAATATCTGAAAAGAACAACGGAAATCCATATCGGAAATATCTCACGGCCATTACTTCCTAAAAAAATTCGATGTTTCACCAATAAAACTGAAGATGTGACTGATCATCATAGATGGAGCGGTTGTCATCTAAAAAAAAAATAGAGAGTGTCGAGGTCTCAGATGTGCCACGATCATCTCGCATCACACCGACCGCGCCCTGGCGCCTGTACCAGGGAGTGTCCCACAATTCTGGGAACCAATCCTTGATGTAGGAATCTTTCCTGCCAGCTGGGCCAGGCACTGTTCTACGAATCCTGACCTGTCATCGTTTCTGGTGCCTCGAAAACCCGTCAAGTTCGATGTATCCCGAACCCGTTTCAAAAACAATGCCGCCCTCCTGGTGGTCCAAAAGTCGTACTGAATCAGCCCAACTACCCCCAAAAACCTGGGTGATTGGCGGCCAATTGGAGAGAGTCAGATGGGGGACTCCAAGAAATGAGGAGTTGGGAACCTCAAAAATTGCGTCAAAAAGAAACAAGACTTAGTGATTTGGGACTGTGATTGATGGTTTCTCCAAATCTTTAGATTCCCATCAAATTCATGGTTTCCAACTATGAGTATACCGAACATTTCTTACATTCAAAGATTGCCATTTGAATGGAAAGACTTTTCCGTCGTGTGACCTTCGAACTTCCGGGGTGCTTAAAACGGCCCCAACAATTGCAACGACATAGTTCTTTACAGATCTTCTGATGAAAAATGGCATCGACACTTCGAGCTCCAGACTCTTCAGGGTCAATGCTGCCAGACTGGTCCTGGCCCGGTCAAAGAGCATGGGGCTCGACCCACAAGGAGTGGGGAAATCGCGGAGAACAATATGCATGGTGTATGTGTCATGTAAACATATAATATAATACTCCAGATAATATTATGATAATTAGTTATATATATATATATATGTGAATAGCTATATATATATGTATGATTATGTACTTGTTTCTGATTAGTACCTGAATATTTCTTAATGTATAACCTCGTCGTCTCACCTCCTTCAGTAGCGATCCGTGAGATTCCTCGAGCATAACCCATCCGCAAGCCTTGTCAATGGCCTGCCACATGATCTCTGCCTCGCAGCCGGTTCTGCTCCGACACGAGCCCTTCAAATAGGACTTTAAATGGGAAAATAGTCTGTAAATGATTATAAATGGTGCATTTCCATTGGCATGTTTGATTACCAAATATAAAATAATTTGCAAGCTGAACAGCAGTCACAATACATCACAATATGTCACAATGTTTTTTTCGTTGGGAAGGCATCTGGATGCCTATACCCTCAACCTGATTGGCTAAGCCTATCCTATCCCCTACTGTTGAATACCCCCAAGGGATTCCAGGATGGATACATCCTACCTGCCCACTAGGCACTTGTGAACGAATTGGGGGATACATGGCTCCCCTTGCTAAAACTCAGGGATGGTAACACCACCTCATCCAACAAAACTGTGTCACCAGCTAAGTTTTGCCGCAGTTCGGCATGTCCAAATACTGAGGAGTCTTAAAATGAATTGTTCCCCTTCCGAGCTGTACCCATGCGTATTTTGCGGGTCCTCGACCACGCTCCATCGAATTGCTTTGAGGAACTGCCTACTGAGGAAAACCCACGTAAATATCATATCTAACGGCTAGTGTCAACGGCTTCCGCTTTCAATTGTCCCTTTAAAATCAACCATCAAAGGACCAAAAGCTCGTCATGTCCTTTTGGGAAGAATAGAGGGGCTAGTTTGAAAATATCCTTAGTCATAATCTACTCAGAATGGCTTTGAAACATGGGGGTTGCCCAACTATCAATCAATAGATAGATAGATAGATAGCTTGATAGACAGACAGACAGATAGCTAGCTTGATAGATAGACAGACAGACAGATAGATGGATAGATAGATAGATTGATAGATGGACAGACACATAGATGGAAGGACAGATGGAAAGACAGATGGACGGATGAATGGATAGATTGCCCGAAAGTCGCCTCGTCAGTCGAAATGCCAGCGGATCTTGGCGATTTGCTGATCTCCTTCGTGGCGGATTGGGAGTGGGGCATTCGGATGGTTCGTGGTCGTACTAAGACACTAAGTCATAGGAAAACCATAGGAAAACCATAGGAAACCATTGGTTAATGGGATCTTATAGTGGTTTTAATGGGATGAATGGGATATACCCTCTGGTAAACTAACATAGCTAGTGAAAATAGCCATAGAAATAGTTGATTTTCCCATTAAAAATGGTGATGTTCCTATGTTAGTTTACTGGAGGGTAACCATATGAAGGTTTCCTAAAATGGTGGTACCCCAAATCATCCAAGTCATGGATGACCATTTCAGTCTTGAAACCCATGGTGAGGGATCCAAGTTCCCTATCATATGGCCCTGATTCATGTTTTGGTTTAGTACTAAGCCGAAATATCCACTACTTTCAAACGTGACACAAGTGACCTCCAGAGACGCTCCTTGGTCAAGTCTTGCTTTCAAAGCCTTTTGACTCACACGGACTCACAAATATGGATGTGTATGTGTCTGAGAATATGGTACAACTATGAGACAACCGAACCGGGCCATGAAATAATTGGGAAAATGATAAAACTAAGCCAGCAGATTTAGGGTGTTCCCATAATTTTCCCATGATTTACCCTCCGGTAATCGCGTTGGACAATTCCCCCAGATGATCATTAAAACCTCCATTGAGTTCGGGCAGTTCCCAGCTATGTTTGAGCAAACCGGAGGGTAGGGGGGGTTCCTTAAACCCACATCCGTTGCTGATTTCAACTTGTCCTGCAGGAAGAGCATGAAGTTGGACTGTGTGACCTTCCGACTGCAAAGGGGTTGGGTTGCTGAAACTGCCAAGATTCTCAATGGATCACGAAACAGGTGACTCTAAGGTCCACTTTGAGGATATCAACGGCCAAAAGGTTGCACATTTGTAGCAAAGTCTTTGCACTAACAAGTGGAACATGTCTTTCCGTACTGAGCGAAAAAATCACCAAGCGGCCTTGCACTCCGTTGTGCCATGGTCACAACATGGGATCAATGGGCTGTGGTCCTCGATCTCATATTTGGAATCTAAACATAGTGAGGATTAGAAAAAAACCTATGAAAATAGATTGATTTTTCACATCCGAAATAAGAAAATGAGCTGTGTTTCGACCATGGCACCATTCTTTGCGTCCCTATTCTTGGATGTTACATGGCCAGTTTTGCACGGGACGTTGTGGTGACTGAACCTCTAAAATCAGAGACATAACATGACCCTAACCGTCCTGCTACCTCTGACATAGCTAACTGGAAGGTGATGAAAAACCTCATGTTTCTAGGAGATTGGTTACCTATCTGATAGGTTTGCCTGCAAGGTGCGAGTGATAATCCCATGTATGAAGAGAATCCCATCTTTTCTCACCTAAATCCACTTCTAAGTTTAAAAGCCATACATGTCATAAGGAAATCCCATTGGGCTCGTCTAAACATCACCCAAATGAAGGAAATCCTCATTTTTACCCGTAGTCATACCATTTTTCCACCCTAAAAACCGCCATTCTTTGCTAGAGTTTGGTGATAGCACCCAGCTGAACCTCCTTCTCTTGACCACCCGTCGCGTTGCTCAGCGTTTTGAAGGCCTGGACGTTCTAGTTGTTTATACAATCATCCTGGAATAGATAGAATATGGAAATGTCCAAAAATCTTCATCAAAATGGAAATATGATTGAGAAATCCATGTCCATCTACTCCGGGATGACTATATCTATAACTCTATATATATATATATATGTAGTAAACCCCCAAAGAGATAAGAAAACATTATGTGTATGTCTATTTTAGGACTGGATATGGCGGTTCTATCTTTTGGGGGGGTATTACAATACGTCTATACCGTCTATACACATACAAGTCAGGGAGTCAATGGACCTTGAAAGGGTCATATCTGTTCTTGATTGCTGCTTGGAGAAGAATATGTAGAGATCAATGCCTGATCGCCCTTTAGCTTGCTCCCAACACCCCAAACAGTGGCTATCATTTGCCTATAATCGGTCGGAGCAAGCCTGCTTTAGCTAACGTGATATTCTGGGCAAATGGAATGAAGCAGCCCCAGTTGTCAACCTAGCGATTGGCCTGATCAAAATCTCAGACCACCAAAGCCAATAGATTGGCAGCTCATTCATTGGAGAGTAGGTGTTTTGATTTTTAGTCCACTTGCTTCGAAGGGGTGTTGATAGAGGATATAAATGACCCAGATTGATCCCTTTTGGGGATTTTGGCCATATCACCTGAATCGATGGTTATTGCTAGTGATTCTCCCACTTTGCTTCGGTGATGTGCAACCGAGACGTGGATCGCCACCCCTGAAGTGAGTTGCTTAGTGGTCAGGGACTGACGTTCTAAGTGTATAAACCCATCTAACTTTAGTTATAATAACCATAAATCCATTATAAATCCTACTTAGGCTAGTTACAAACCAAGCTAGCTGGGCCACGGCCCCCAGTTGCTCAAGCCGCGGCCTTCCACATGCCTAAGATGCGCTGCTCAGCCGTTGCCTCTGACAAAGGGCAGTGGATCCAAATGAACACGTGGCGTGAAATCCCCATTGTTGAATCCCAATCCCCCGATCGAGAAAAAAAACACCCCCCTCCCCAAAAGGTTGTGTACCTCATTGAAATATCACTTAAGATGTAAGGCAAATAATCCTCCTGATTACCTCCAATATAAACCCCATTTTTTGCCGGACCCAAGTCCCATTCACAGCTCAAACAGCGCTGGTTTTTGTTGGGACCCGCATGAAGAACTACAGCGAAAGCATGTGAGGGTCATCCCACGAATCGTAAGTGGTGAATAACCCTGGTGAGTAAGTCCCCCAAGTGGGGTTATCTCATAAGTACATGTGGTGTAACCATGAATCTAACTATGGTTCCAGTTCAATCCTGGGCTGATCCTCAGTAAAAACTCTCACTCAGGACCCTCCAAGATCTTCCAAGGAGGCTGCACCTCAGCTCTGTGTTCTGAGTAGGTCATGTAGGCTGCACCTCAGGCGCTGATCCATAGGTAAGTTGGTCTATATCTGGGCTATGGATTTATGGTGGAGTGATAAATCTAGTTAGATGGAGTTATATATGAACTGTGGGGGGCCTTATAAACTGTGGGGGCGGCCTTATGAACTGAGCGGGGGGCCTTCGTGTGGGTCTGTTGTCCTTTTTCGGGTCAGTCATTTGGTGAAATCATCCTGAGAGCTGCGGAGAGTTTCATCATTTCCAGAATATATCCGGAAATTCATCTTCCGAACATGTCCAAATGCCCTAAAAATCTTGGGATACCCTCTGGTAAACTAACATAACTATGGAAAATCACCATTTTTCATGGCAAAATCAACTATTTCTATGGCCATTTTCAATAGCTATGTTAGTTTACCAGAGGGTATCTCCAGTTGGCTGCCACGATTTTGCCAGGACTCTCGTAACCAAGGACCAAGGCCCCGCGCAGAGCGTGTCTAACACCTACAGTAGAGGACACCGACGCCGACACGTCAAGACCCGCAACGGTGTCATCAAACATGCTGGTCAGGAAATCCCCGAACTAAATGGAGATCTAAATCGCAAAAAGTCATCTATAAATGGTGGATTTAGGTGATTTGGCTCATGTTCCCAATGGAAAATCCACCGGAAATTGGGAACCTGTACCAGAATTGATGGAGGAGTTTTCATTGCACTGTTTGGTTACCAGAGGGCAGATGAAACAATTGTGGGTGGATACATCAAGATAGTTTTCCGCCAGAGGTACTGACAGGTACTGGATCTCCTTTCGAGGCAATCATCCAGCCAAAGGCAGAATTTGTCGTTGCCGCGTGTCAGTCACTGGAGAAGAACACATGTTGTTGGGTGTCCGGTCTCGCCCTCACATCCCAAATTCAATATTTGTGTCACTTGACTCAAAGTCTTCGAACTGTGGATCCACCCCATTAGCCGTGGGTCGGAAATCTGTGCCCAAAAAAATAACATAAGAACAAAAAGAAAAGTTTTCCAGCCATGTGTCCCCAGTTCGATCTTGCCCCTGGAATGCTTGAGCATCTCCCATTTCCATGTTGTGTCCCCCACTTTCAGTCCTAAAGCACTCCCTTTCTGTCCCATGTGGTGCAGTCCAACAATTCAGCGCACCCCGAAATTTGCAATGTTATGCAATGTTAGTCGTGTGATGAAAAACCATGGGATTTGGGTGGTAATTATGCCATCTTTTTCACAAACATTTGGGCGTCTTCCTTCGTCAAACCTCTGGAAAAACCGAGGTCCCGGGCCAAACTGAGAAGCAGCACATGTGCGATGACTAAGAAGATCAACCAGAGGATCTGCATGCCAAACGTCCATAGATGACCAAGACATGATTGAGGAAATGGATTAATCCCATCCCCCAATTTTTGAGCACCCCCGTTCTATGGTTCCAAAATATGTGTAAATCCCATACTAAGCCAGGGCTTTTGGGGGGGTTCAATATTAGGGGGAATGAATCATGTTAGGCATTTGATAGATGGATTACTAAGTGAAGTCCGGAGTTCAGCAATATCGTCATTGGTGTTCCACTGGAAGATTTTGGTTGGGAAGACGCCCCCTTTGGGAACCTATTCGCTGAAAGATAGCAGTGAAGTCCAAAACAAAAGGTCTGGAAGATAATTGTGCGCAATGTTTTGCGGGTTGTGCTAAAGCTATGGGGAAGATGAATCCAACGTCGTGTCCCGATCACCATCATTGCTGTCATCATCATCCTGGTCGTCCTCGTCATCCTCGTCATCCTCGTCACCATCATCATCATCATCATCATCATCCTCCTCCTCCTCCTCCTCCTCCTCCTCCTCGTCGTCGTCGTCGTCGTCGTCGTCGTCGTCGTCGTCGTCGTCGTATATGGCATGTTTGACTGACCCGCTCAACGCGTCAACATGTTTCGATCATGCTGATCCTTTGGATGCAAAAAACACGAACCAAGGCTGCCGATGGTTGGCGAAATTCCACACTACCCAAGGGAGTTGATGCCAATCCAACCAGCAACTTGGGATCCCAGACTCCAATCCAGCGATATGCGGTGTAAGACCTGGCAATTTCAGTAAAGCAAATGAAGTTTCTACCCGCAAAGGTAGATTGATGTTGGCCGCATTTGAGCTCTTCGACAGCTCCAAGTTTCAAGAAACTCCAAAATAAATAGTGTAAGAACATGTGGGACAACTTGCGAATTTAGCCAGGGATGTGCAAGGCGCAAAAACGCTTGATGGAAGATGTATCCTGTCATCCTTCATCTCAAGTGTCGGAACTCAAAGGAAACTACCTTTCAAATTTGAAGGACATCCCAGCTCTTGATGCATGTGATAAACTCCATCATGCATCTTGCTTCGATGTTCAGCTTTTTTGTAAAGTGGCTAAATTGGGTTCGTGACTACTTCATAGAAGTGGAGTTACCACATTACTCATGTTTACCCAAATCTATCTGGCCAAATGAACTTCCAGAGAGTTGGGAAATGTTAGGAATCTATTTGTTTCATCACATTTTCATCACATATTCCCTCATTCTCTCGCTGTGATTTTGCCCAGCCCATCTCGGCACTTCAGAAAGACCGCCACAAATTCATCGGAGACCTCGGCAGCATCCCATTCACCAACCAGAATCTGATGCTCTGTTTACCCTCTGGTAAACGTTTACAGTTTGCGACATAGAAAATGGCCATAGAAATAGTGGATTTTCCCATGAAAAATGGTGATGTTCCATCGTTTTTTGTATCTTTACCAGGGTAAATCTCATCGTCCCAAATGGGCATGTGTGTGTTTTTTTTTCCCAATAAAGAAGCCAAAATTTCAGATGGTTTATCGATTTACCACATTACTATGTAATTCCCCCATTTTTGACTGGAACTTTTCGTGCGCAAATCTATGCAGTGTACTGAGCCAAGGTTTATATACTCGAGCATGGTGCTCGAATTCCTGCTCTAAAGTGACCTTGGAAGACTGGGATATCCCAATGTCCCGCATGGGTTTTGTGTGAGGGAGGATCCAAAGCTGTAAAGCTGGGGGGTCATCTCCAGGTTTAGCTCCAAACATTCAGACCTTGAGTGACACGTCTGCGTTTGGACATCTTGGAAGATCACATCGCTTCAAGTACTTCCAATGGCCACCCTCTCAAGCTGATCTACCACAGAGGAAAGGAAACTCTTCATGAAATGTCCTCTGGGTACCCTCAACATGAGTGGAAGGCATCCAACATGAAACTAAGGATCCTCCAGTTTGAAATTGTTTGCTGTCACACAGAGATGTCGAAGGCAAGGAGCGCCAGCGATGAACATGGAGTTCAAGGAATCTTTGAAGGAAGCAAAGCCCTGAGCTGGAGGAAGAATCTCCAGCTGAAGAGCTGCTGAGGAAATTCAATTATGTATAACGATGAGTCTCCTCCGTATAACAGCATGACTCATGACCAACAAGCCAAAAATAAACACCGGTTCCTCATTGTTTTCAGAATTTTGGCCATTGGCCCTGCTCTTCATTCCAAGAAGCAGGTTCCGGACAAGTTTTTCCTCTGTGTTGTTTCGTTGTTTCGAAAAGTCATATCACCCACCATCTCACCTACTGTTTTCTTGAAGCATTGAAAAAGCAAAATCAGGATACAACGGCGATTCAACCAACGAAAATGGAGATCATCAACCAACAAGAATGGTGATTTGCAGCAACCAGCAAAAAACTTTGGATTTACCATGCTTTACCAACAGAAATGGCGGTTTAAGCCGTGAAAAGTGTAGCAAACATCCAGCTAAAATATCGATTTCAAGGTACCATCCCCTGTTTTCTAGTGGCTTCAAGCTCACAAATGATGCCGAAATCGCGAAATATACGAAATCTCTATGTCTCGCGAATTTCGCCGTAAAAAATGGGATGTTTCCATGGATGACTTGGATGACTTACAGAAGTGGTTTGCAAAAATCCCAACAAAACATCGATTTCAAGGTATCCGCTACTCTCCCCCATGTTTTCCCCAGATTTTTGGTCCATGGCCCAACGCCGGGAAGCCCTTGTGGGGACCCAGGATGGCCTTGGTGCCATGGTCCAGGTCTTTGAAAATCGTCACCGCGATCCAGGCAAAGAAGACCACGGTGCCTGGCGAGTGGTGTTCTTTTTTTCGGATTTTTCGTTGGAAATCTTAGGGTGATTTTTAAGGATTCTTTTGGATGTTTTTTCCGGATTTTTTTTCGGAGTTTTCCAGTTTTTTTCGGAGTTTATGGTGATTTCATGGGGGGTTATGGTGATTTAATGGGATGTGAATGGGATCAGAATGGGATTCTAATGGGATTTCAAAAGATTTTATGAAGATTCTGTAGGGATTTGACCAACAACAATTGGGATACATAGGGGAAAGACTCTCTGGTAAACTCACATAGCTGTGGTTTCAATAGCCCATTCAGTTCAATGATTCACCTCTTAGAAATTGAGATGTTCCATAGCTACCCCAAGTTGCAAGGGTAAAGGGCAGATTATCAATGACAATGTGGCAATGTGGATGAATGGCTGTGTCTGAAAATGGTTGGTATATCCCCAAATAACTTTTTCAATGGGAAAACTGAGAATATCTCATGGTAACCCACTGGATTTTGGGGTATCCTATTCTCAGAGAAACCGCTCATCCATTAGAACAAAGTGCATCGCAACCAAAGTGGCCACATCCTGCTTCGCGCTGGTGGAGATTCTTCGGACTCACTGGCGATTTCATCATTTCATATGTTGTCTGAAGTGTACCTCTATGTACCTCTAATTTAGCCTCTGCTCCATTGGTTAATCCTTATTCTCCCCAATAAAAAATGGCGCTTTCATTGGGGGTATACCCTATTTCCAGTGACTAAACTCATGACCACCGGCTCGCAGCGGATCGCCTACCAGAAAGACAGCCACCGAGATCATTTCCCACCTGGGCTGAGGAGTCTCTGAAGCCGGATCGGAATGTAACGAGTTATACCCCTTAAAGTGTCTTAATCGTGGGGGATAAAGCTAGATTCCTTACATCTTAATCTGGAAAGTTATCTTAATCTGGAAAGATTCTTGGAAAAAATACCTCACTTAGGATTCTTACAAATTCCGGGTTGAGCTAAGTGGGGTACTGGGCGTTGCCATCTTTGTTTCATCAGTTTTAGGCCTTCCCCCCTTGCACCCTGTGCCGCCCAACAGGCAGGCCAACACGCAGCGGGCCAGTGTGGTGACCTAAGCTGAGCTGCGGATGCTGTTTGATCATCAAAAGCAGTACTGTAGGAGCGGTGGGCCATGCCCAGGGGGGAATGCCAACTTTGATCCTGCCCTCAGATTCCCCGGCAGAAAATCAGCAAAGGAGTAGCATATTCCACATTCCAATCGAGCCACCAAAATCTAAACAATGGATTTGCAATCAGTGAGGGGATGCTTGAAGCCATCTTGGAGGAAATGTCAATTGGTGCTGGTGGTGGCTGTACCTGTCACCCTGCCCCTTTCTTGGGATCTACAGCAGTCAGTCAGGTGATATAATCCGAATTCAGGAACTTCCCAAAGTGCCTTTCGTTACTCAAATCCAACCCCCGCAAACTTGCGGCCCCGACGGCTGGAAGCAAGCACAAATATCCAGATCTTGCGATGAAGGCGAAGCGAAACCTGGCCGCGCCAGTCCAACGGTCACCTGGGTCTCCTGTGTCCCTATCCGCGCATCGGTTCTTCCCATGGACTGAATGATGGACATGGCCAATTCCACCCTGAAGGGACGATCTTCAAAAGTATTCACATCGACTCAAAGAAGAACATGGATCAATTTCGGATGGTGATGCGCCTAGGTCTCAGCAGCACGAACATCACCACATCGAAAGCCTCCAAGACCTAGTAGCGGCCCAACAATCAACGGGCAAATGTCAAAGGAATCGTAAGAGGTTTGTAAGCCATATACAAGCCATTTTGTTGACCCATTACTCTGACTGGGCTACACGGTTGTCATCTTTTTAAATAATATAAGTGGATTGCACCCCCCATCAACATGGAGCTGGCGGAGCTGGCAATTCATCGTGAACATCTGGCAGGGGATGGAATCATGAGGGAGTTTTGCTATGATGGACATGGATGAAGTTTGGCATGAAGTCAACTAAGCACGGAAATGAAGGAATCCAATGATCGGAATATGATATATATATATATATGTTTTGATATTGCGTTGGAAGTTGGGAATGAAGAAAAACGTTACTGTTCAATACTTATTGGTGCTTTTATTTTGGAATGGGGAAATGGAATAATGAAGAATACATTCCCCCATTCCCTACGTTTAGCACCAGTAAGAAGAACCTCAGAACATCCAGCATGTTGGCTGGCGACCTTCTCGCATCCCTGTCGGCTTCTTGGAGCCGTGCAAGCATTGCCAGGCCAAATCTGATGTGGTTCATGTTGAAGTACTCCTCAAAAAAAGGAAACGGCGCAACGGCTGGAAGATCAGAGGATGATCTAAGTTGTATTCAGTGGTAGCAAATGAACCCCCTCATCCCAAATTGCTAGGTTTCTTAGGCCCTCTGTTTCTGGCTTCAAGGGATTTTCTGTCGTCCGTGTAGTCCCCAATGGCCCACGATGCCATGCAGGATCTCTCACAAACTGATTGGGCTCACCCTCCAGCAATCAAACATGGAAAACCCCTATGTTTTGATCATCCATCCCATGTGCTGGTCAATTCAAATCCCCAATCCCTAATTGACACACAAAAAAAAACACTACCCTCTGGTAAACTAAGATAACTATGGAAAATCACCATGTTTAATGGGGAAATCAACCATCAATGGCCATTTTCAATAGCTTTTTGTATGTTTAGCAGAGGGTATTCTCGTTTCAATCCCAGCCCTTTTGCTGTTTTAAAAAACGCACGTTCTCGTCGGCCTGCCGTGGTACAAGCCGGTCAAAGTATCTGACCTCGCACAGCTGTTCCAAGGCTAATGGGGAGACATCCCAAAATCTATGGCAAGTAGTCGGGTATTTCCATTGGAATGGTTTAAGGGAAAATTTACATGGGAAAACCCATGGTTTCCTGTAGATTTTCAACCAATCCAATGAGTACTTCATCCCTATGTTTGCACAGAAACCAACAGGCATCTGCTTCCGTTGACCTCACCTCTGGTGACCTTTGTGGCAAAACTCTGGACTGCCTGCACTTGCCATTCGAGAATGAACTTTCTGAGCAAGATCAGCATCAGAAACACCTGAACGGGCCGAACCGTTGTGTTGAACCCGGCTATGGGGAAGCTGAAACACCTGAAACACCTGTTCTCCCCAAATGGGAAGATATGGGATGGGCTACAGTGGAATATGTATCTATATCTATGATTATCTATGTATGTAACAAACAGTATTGATAGGATGTCGGAAATTGTGGCATATGCCCGCAACTTTAGTCGGGAAAATGACGATAAACCACTGCATGTTGGTAGTTCCAGAGATTGCGGCGCAGGTTGAAGCTGGTGCTATACATGAATCGACCTATTGAAATGGATCCCCTGAGAAGAAGAAGCTTTAGCCGCAGGGTGCCACAGCGCTGGCGGCCAAAAAGGGATCCCCTAAAGCAAGGTCCACAAGTTGTGTTTGTAGATGTCCATTACCCCATTTTAGATATTATATATACACTGTAATATAATATGATATAATGTAATAATATAATGTAATACAATATGATATAATACAATATAACATAATACAATATAATATAATACTATATAATATAATAAAATATAATATAATATAATAATAAATATATAATAATAATAAATATAGAATAATAAATATATAATAATGATAAATATCTAATAATGATATTATATAATAATAATAATAATGATAATAATAACAATAATAATAATAATATATATATATCATAATCAAAAATATATCATAATAATAAATATATCATAATAGTATAAATAATATAGTATAATATAATATAATATGATATAATATGATATGATATGATATAATACAATATAATACAATATAAAATAAAATAGAATATAATATATATAACATAATATAGTGCAATATAATATAATATAATATGATATAGCATAATATATTACAAATATGATACAATAAAATACAATATGATAAAATGCAATATAATATATATAATATAATATAATATAATGTAATATAATATAATATAGTATAATATAATATAGTATAGTATAATATAATATAGTATAATATAACATAATATAATAATATAACATAATACAATATAATATAATATAATATAATATAATATAATGTAATGTAATATATTATAATATAATGTAATATAATGTAATAAAACATATATAATATAATATAGTATAATATAGTATACTATAATATAATATAATATAGTACAATATAATATAATATAGTACAATATAATATAATATGATATGATATAGCATAATATAATGCAATATAGTAAAACATAATATAATATATATAATATAATGTAATGTTATAGAATGTAATATAATATATATAATATAATATAGTATAATATAGTATAATATAATATAATATAATATAATGCAAAATAAGATAAGATAATATAATATAACGTATATAATATATAATACGATAGAATATATCACATAATATAATATATATAATATATATATATATATGTATATATCATTGTATATCCACCTTAAACACTACTTCGCCTACATAGATATGATAGACCAATTTAGCTTTGGTTCGGTGGCGCTTCTGAAATTGTGGTCTCATAGCTCTTTTCTCCAGGGCTTCGTCCTGGTTCTGATTCATCCAGGGGGCACTTCTGGTCTCATGGCCAGATTTTTGGACTGAAATTTGACGTGAAAGGGTACCCTCTGGTAATTAAACGTAGCGACATAGAAAATGCCCATGGAAATCGTGGATTTTCCCATTAATAGCATGGTGATTTCCCATAGTTATGTTAGTTTACCAGAGGGTATGTCAGCAAAATGGATGATATCATGGGGGAAGCGGAAAAACACCAATTACATCTGTATGGTTGGAAATTGTGGACCTCCTTTTGATGCTTTGATATGCAAAATGACAATATCATATGTTTTAGCCATACCAACCTGATGTGCATGGCAGGAATAGCAAATAGTTCTGACTCATGCTTCCCGAACCCAGAATTCCAGACACTGTGTAATGTTGGCAAAACAATTTTCTAAAACCATCCCCAATTTCACCAGCTTTATAGGTGGTATGTGTACCATTCCCACTGGTGGTAAACATGGCACCTCGATCACCAGGCCCCAGCCCGGCGGCAGGTAAGGAATGCCCGAGGTCATGATCACACGACCTGGTTTTTGCCACAAAAAAGGCATGAGATTCTGGACCCTTGTGGGATATGGTATAATGGCAGATTCAATTTCATTCAATGATGGGAGATCAGAAAAGCATTTTCGTGAGATTTTTCCAAACCTGATGGGACATTACTATCATTTCATATCATTTACTGGTATATTGTGGCATATGTTTGATGGATTTATGTACATGGAATATTGATGAGAAATAACCAACACTATGGCACTTGGAGGATAACCCCGCGAATCATAAAACTGCTTTGAGTTTGTGGGCTTCTAACATATATATATATATAATATGGGATTACAACATGTGTGAGGCTATAATATTGTTCGTTATAACCCCATCATACATGGGATAACCCACGAATGACCAGGCCCATTGACCCACTTCCCAAGTGAAATGATCCTCCCAGCATGTCCGACAACTCGGAAACTCAACAGTCAACGGTTGATCAAGGTCGATCAGTTGGTGAGTCAAAACCCTGGCACCCAGATGGTACCCTAAAATAGCTGGGTTAATGAATGGTTGTTCCTTCCCCCAAATAGAATGATTATAATGTGCAATCATAGGTTTTGTCCCATCCCCGTTTCGAGTCATAGAAGTCTCATTTTGAGGGGACCCCCATGTCCATACACTGGAGGAACAAAGGAACAACGGCTGCAGGTTTCCCCAAGTCTTCTAGGCATCCGCACCTTCAATCAAGCACCTGACGATCAGAAGGGGATGTTAGCAACAAACCACGGAGTTTGACATAGTCTACTACGAATGAGGCGTATCATTGTTTATCCACAAATCAGAGGGGTCTATCATGGTCTATCCACCATGAATGTATGAATCATCCAAGAAATTATGTGGGATGCAATCCACTTGGTAGTGAGCAAGCCTACCTCCCCAAAGACGATCGATACAACCCCTTTCGATCCAACCAGGAACTTGACTTTTGTAAGTTGAATGGAGTGATGCTGGGATGCTGGGATGCTGAAGCTATGCACAAGCGGGTTCACCTGAAAAATCTGGAGTTGAGGATGGTGGCTATCACTATCACCCTTCAAAAGAGAGCAGCAACATTGCACACGGCACAAGTCTGTGAGAACATCCCAGACAACGCTGTGCACTGAAACACCCAGTGGCGACCTCAACGGGCCTCACTGGTTGGCTCAGTCTCTCTGGAAACAAATATATGTGTGTGTGTGTGTTTTATGTCCTCATTTATAGTCCCCTTTCCCTTTATAATATTGAACACCCCTCAGAAACCATGGTTTAGTAGGGCATCGACACATATTTGAGACCATTTATGAGGTGGTCAATTTTGGGGGTATGGGAATACTGAGTTGCTGTTTTGGTAGCTGTTTGGGAAGCGGCTCAAAATATAGAGGAAAAAAGAAAATGCTTCTCCAATACAACATATGGTTATCAGTGTTATCAAGCTGCGGCAACATACACCATTTCTCAGCCTGACAGTCGGACCCAACTGTGTTGCAAGCTACCTCCCCACGTGGATCACCATCCCAGTGACCCTAAGTGGTTCACAACCCAGGTTAGTAAGTCCCTGAATTTGTGGATTCTCCCATTTATGAATTTGATAAATTTGATAAATGGCAGTTCACTCACCCCCGTTACTAACTGATCCTCCAAGCAGGAATTCCCAACATGGAACCCCCCAAAAAAAAATCTTCGAGGCCAGGGAGCCGCTCATCCAGCTGATTGCCAAAGTCCAGTGAGGTGTCACACCTGCGGGGAGAGTCGCGTAACGCGACCGACTCACGCGATCGTGGTTCCGAAGCCCATGACGTCAACATCCACGACTAAACAGGTTTGTCTGAAAATAGTGTACCCCAAAATCCATTGGAGTATCATCATTTCCCTATCAAAATTAAAATAGCCATTTAGGCGTATACCCTCATTTTCAGACACACCCATATCACTTTGTTGTATCCCCACAACATATCACCAATGTATAAATAAGGTATATAATCCGCCAAAAATGAAAGATCACTCCCTGTCTGCTGCTTTCCTCTCGCGTCGCGTGAGTCTATCGTACAGAGGAGTGCTGCTTTGAAGGTGTCTGAATTGACAGAAACACCTCAAGCTGCCGTGCGGTCACCGAGATGCAATGCACAGGGTCCCGAAGATATCTGTTGTTGGACCAGCCGTGAACCTTCGCATTGGTTTGAAATGATTTCACCGAATTCATCGGATTACCCTCTGGTAAACTAACATAGCTATTGAAAATGGCCATTTATAGTGGATTTTCCCATTAAAAATGGTGATTTTCCATAGCTATGTTAGTTTACCAGGCTCATCCCAATCAAGCGGTTGCGAATAGCATCAGCTCGGGTGAATTGATTTTTTCACGGGGCCCGCAGGGCCAATTCAACACTCCAACGTTTGATCGAAAATCTACCCTCCGAGGATCAAACATGGCAATGGTAGATCCCCCATAAATGGAGGTTTCAATGGGAACATCATCTATAAATGGTGGGAATTGTCCTGGTCCATTGCCATGTTTGGTTACCGGTACATCTCATTTGGGTCAAAAGCCTGGTACCCTGGCTTTCATGGGTTCTACTTGCCATCCCGAAATGTTCCTCCCATCAAGCTGTGGTCTGATAGGTAGCTTAGCTCCACATCTGCATCCTCTCAAGGACCCAATTGCATCGCATGAAGCTATGTACATCTGCTCCAACTCGCCACACAGGCGAATCTGCAGTGAACTTAGGACCGAAGGTCACCAATTTTGAGGCCTTGAGACTGGTCGGTGCAAACGAACCACCGTAAAAAAAAATCTGAGTCATCTCATCATCCCATGGGTTTTCCCCTGTTCAAATATGGAAGGGTTCAGCATGCTTCAACCATAGAGTTTCCGACCACTTGTAGTGACTTGGAAATGTCGCACCCACAGCCCTGTCGTTGGGGCTGCCACCTTGCGGACCGGAAGCTGGGAATGGATTTTTGATCCCCGTGTTTTGGGATTGTCCTGCTCTTTCTGTTGCAAATGGTGATCAAAACCCTTGCTATTTTTGTTCCTCCGAAAAATGTTGCAAGAAGAAAGTATTGGGTCTGTTGAGCTTGAAATGCAGATTTTCACCACCATGTTTGTTTGCAGAGGGCTCATGGGCTCCCCGAAATTAGCCACAAGCTGCAGTTGATGAAATTTCGCCATTGCCATGCGGTTGAAAAAAAAAAAAAAAATCCTGCAGCATGTTGGGGCTATCTTCCTGCGCAAAAAACCAATGGTTGCCACATCCCGACTGCCTCTCCACCTGGACGACAAACGTCATCCATTCACCTAGCCTGAGCTGAAGCCATGGGCGATGGACGAAGTTTGGTCACCATTCCTGTGTGGTGGGCAACCCTGTAAATCAGCCAGCAAAACTTAGGGCCGGGCCACCATGATAGTGATAGTAACAGGCAGTGATCGGGGTAATCAAGCTCGTAATCCCAATAGTCCACCAGTTTGGTTGTCAAACATGGCTTCCAAATTGTTTACATCGAATAATATTAATCCACCAAAATTCCCCAAAATAGATTAAAAGAAGTGTTTCTACCACGTGTCAAGAGAAGATCCACTTACGTCTGTTGAAGTCTTTTACTAAGGTCCGAGTCACTTCCCATGTCGGCTTGCAACCAAAAGCGCAAGGGTCTGACCTTAGTCGACCGTCGAACCAACGGTGGCTGTCCCAGGGCCTAGTGAGGTCCTCTGTCATTCCATTATATCCTGCTTAGATAATGGGGGCTTCCATCTGGTAATCATAGTTAAAGATTATTGCAACATCATTCTAGAGATGAATCTCCCATTCCCAATAGATGTTTCAACTTTTGCCCGTTTGGGACGCGAATCCTTTCAAAATAAAATGGTGTGTGCAAGAGGTAAAAGCCGCCGGACCACAACATCGCAACCTAACAGTCGCCAGTTCTCGGGGCCAGTTGCTCCATGTTTTTTTACAACATCAATACAACATTAACGACGACAACAACAACAACAACAACAACAACAACAACAACAACAACAACAACGATATTAATATCTGACCATAGTCATAGTAACAATACTCATTACCCTCTGGTAATCATTGCTATGTCTTGCTGGGAAATCCCCCGTTCAGTTCGATAATTTTCCTAGCTTTAAACACCATTTATGGAGGATTGTCCAGCTACTGTAGCCATGTTTGATTACCGGAGGGTACCCCAATGGATCATGAGAACTTCCAATTTTGGATAGTATAACCCCCCTGTAATCATCAAGCAAAGGGGAGTTTGAACACTGCTCATTTGTTATATGTTTCGTTGTGTTTTCGGCAGGGTCGCTATGAAATTATACAGGAAAATGTCCCATGGCTAGAAATGATCCATCCTGTAATTCTGCAGGCAAAAAAGGTTGCTGGACTCACCAGTCACTATTTTATCCATTTGCTGCAGAGAACGCAGTGGGTACGGGTCAAGATAAGGGTTATTTGTAGGATTAAATTAAACCATTCATTTCTGACGATGCAGGGTAAGAAAAATGTTGCAGGTACATACATCTACGTATCAAAAAAGTTACTACCTTGGGACTCTTACGTCTTAAAACAATTATCCCCATAAAATATGTACACATATATATATAATTATATATATACATAGCTTTATCTAATCATCTACGTACGTTTTGGGGCCCTGAGCTTTTCAAGAGGCCACAGCTGTCACTGTCACTCGTCCAGAACGAGGGTAAATAGAACAAAACAACTATCCTGATGTGTGCGGATTTATCTATCTGTATCCAAGAATATCTATAATCTATATATGATATATAGATATATTCGATACAGTAGATATGTTGGATATATTAGACATATTAGATAATTATGTTAAATACATTATATAGAGATATTAAGATATATTAGATATACTATCCATATGTAGATGTAGATATAGAATCCAAGTCAGGCAGCTTAACTCATCATGGTCCCCACCCTTTCCTTGGACGTCCGCACTCCGTCGGGCGCAAGCATCTTCTGGATGTCCTGGCACGCGAGGAGACCATGAGACAATGGGTGGAACTGGCCAAAAAAAGGTGGTTTTACCGTCAAAAAATTGTCGTTTGACAGTGAAGAATAGGGATCTATATAACTGTTTTTTTTAGGTTTTACCAAGAAGAAGAGGGATTTAACTTGGAAAAATGATGGATGCACCAATTGAAAAAGGGATTTAAAGCAGCGACGAAATTGGGATCAAGCCCGTGAACAATTGATATGGGTTGGTCAAAAAATGGGTAATACCATCAATTGAACAACTGGGAAAATCGTCAAAGCATTTCAATCCGGATTTTAGGGTACCGCATTGGTGGACCCGGCAGGATCAAGTCTCAAGACATGTTGGTGGGTAGCTATCATATACCCTCTGGTAAACTAACACAACTAATTATGATGGAAAATCACCATTTTTTAGTAGGTAAATCAACCACGAATGGCCATTTTCAATAGCTATGTTAGTTTACCAGAGGGTACCCTGATATCCCCTGTTTCCATCTGCAGCTTTGTAGGCCCCGACGGCGCGCCTCTAGCTTCATTTTCTTCGCCACCTGTCCACCGATGGACAGAAGCTCCTCAGCGATGCGGAGCGAAGTGATACTTTTCCAAAAAGAAATGTGCTTATGTAATCAGATAACCAACAATCATCTTAGCTTGGATCACAATTATCACGTTATTAGCTTTAATATCGCACTACTAGCTTGGATCATATTCCATCAAACATCTAGATCACCAACACCCATCAAGGACAACCAAATATGAAGAAGACATTCTCACTTTTGTTTTTTTTTGGTTGAGATGATTTTGGTTGGCATAATATGGGCCTCAAATCGTGTGACCGCGGCTAAATACCAACACAATACCAAGTTGGTGGGTCCCTTGCTACCCCATTTTCGGTTGCAACAACCGTATATATATATATATGTATAGATGTATATATATATATATATATGTATATATATATGTATATATATAAGTATATATAAGTATATATATGTATATATATATAAGTATATATAAGTATATATATGTATATATATATATAAGTATATATATATATGTATATATATATATATGTATATATATATATGTATATATATATATGTATATATATATGTATATATATATAGCGTTTGTGTGAATATTGACCATCCCAAAATCCAATGGGTTATAATCAGTTGCCTTTGTCGAGTTCGCCATTTTGGGTGGTATACTCTCTGGTAAGCTAACATCGCTTTTCTAGATTATTTGCCTATTTAAGAGACTATTTTCCATAACTATGTCAAATTACCAGAGGGTACGCCATTTGACCCGTTCAACTGAAGGAAATCTCGTGGCCCAGCGACGTTTCCCACACCGATGCGTTGACGCTGCGCCCACCCGCCAGGCTTCACGGAACTCACCACGAAACACCTCGGGGGTTGAGGTCGCACAACGGTTTTTTTTGGTGGCTAAGTTTGGTATCTTACCCCCAAAAATTGTGGAATAATGGGATTTCATGGGATTTCAGGGAAAATTAAGTTGGTGTATATTTAATTTATAACTCGCACAACTCGGTTTTTTTGGGTTAACTATACGTTAGATGGGTAGTGAACCAACTTACGGGGTGTGGTCACCACATGGGCACGTTCCCTTCAATGGAATTCACCGAAGGACGTGGGGATCCCAGGTAAGTGGTAAACCAGGACTGTACCCTCTGGTAAACTAACATAGCTATAGAAAATCACCAGATTTAATGGGTATATCATCTATAAATGCACCATTTTCAATAGCTATGTTTGTTTACCAGAGGGTAAGCCATATAATTAGAATGTATACTCCGTAGGACAGTAGGGATATGACATGAATCTAGAGCATTTACCAAGTTGGATGCACGTCCAAGCACCTATCTCCGGTTGTAAGCAATTGTATGTCTTTTTTTTCCATAGATTGTACCGAAGTGTCATTGGTAATGACCTCAACAGACACTTCGTTTCTTACATCTTGGCGGAGACCCAAATCTGTGCGAGATATTTTTGGCAACCTCCAAAAGAAAGAAAAGTGTAGAAAAGTAAAATCATGTTAAGACAGTGGTAGAATACTAAATCTATCTCTTGGGGGTTAGTTTCAAATTGGGAACCCCAAAATCCTGGGATTTATGTGTTGCTAAAATCAGAGTTGAATGCCTATTTCGAATTCTTCCCCCATGTTTGGTGAGTAAATCCCCATGTTTGATGGTGAAATCATGTTAAATCCCTATTTTCAATGGCAAAACTCCTATGTTGATGGATCTTGATGCTTAGATCTCCATTGGTGGGTAAATTTCTCTGTTCCCTGGGCCATTGACCCACCACCGGGTGCCCATCCCCGAGCATCCGCGCATGGCTGCGCCAGTGCCTCGCGGGGCGATCTCGAAACCCAGGTCCTTATCCTGGAGCGGTCGCAGGGTCGGGCCCCGGAACGGCATGTTGTTTGTTGGTTTAGAATCCCCAGGAATACTATAGTTCATTGGATTGGTTAATGGGAAATTTTACAGGAAACCATGGATTTTCCCACCAAATATAGGGGTTTCCTGTAAATTTTCCCTTAAACCAATCCAGTGAACTATAGATAACAGCTACCAACTACAGTTATTCATAAAGATCATCAACCATACAAGAATTGAAGTCATGTTCATCAACGTAGCTATCGTTTGGTACTATAAATACTTATATACAAATATATATCCTCCATAAATATCTCTTGATACTATAGTTAACAAAGTTCTGCGCGTCAAGCTAGCTATCTTAGGCGCCCACCTTGTGGTACATGGGTGCTGAAAATGATGGGTAAGAATGGTGGGGCCGAGATGTAGGCCTGCCCCAAAAACTTGGAATGACTGCGAAGCTATAGCATGCTATACCCTCTGGTAAACTAACATAACTATGGGAAAGCACCATTTTTAATGGGAAAATCCACTAAAAATTGCCATTTTCAATAGCTACGTTTAATTTCCAGAGGGTATCAATTACAACTTGAGAAAATGATTTTCCAAACCATGGGATTGTGGGGTCCCCTATTTTCACACAAGCACTCATCAGTTGGGTGAATATCATCGCAGCCTCTGCAATACAAATTGGAACACACATGGGAATAGAATAGAACATTTGGAAACGAGATGACATGAGAGAAATACCAGGGCTTTCACCCACAGCGAGAGGGCTTGCCCCCAAGACTGGCAAGCCGCACTGTACCCCCAAGCAGCTTCAAGAGCGGAACTTGTATAAGTAGAAGTGGCTAATATCCTAAACAACCGAAATCAACTAAGAATGGGATGTTCATTCGTCTGGTTAGAGGTATTTCAGTTTTACCTTTTTGTTTGCCCGTTCCAGCTTTTAGTGAACCTGGAAACTGCTTTGGCCTGCTGACCGATGTATTCCTGTGCATTCTGGGAATCTCACAACAGCTCGCACCGGTGCACCTGCGTTCCAGCAGCCTTCTCTATCATGGCGTCGTCATCGCTCGAAGAGTCGTCCTGGGTTTCTGGCGGGAGGTGTTTCTTAGGAAGGTGATTACTTTAATTTTGAGAGATCATGTGTGTAGATCTACAGACTGTCACCTGTAGGTACCGTTCGCAGGTTCTTG
Source organism: Symbiodinium sp. clade C Y103 (assembly GCA_003297045.1). Lineage (NCBI taxonomy): Eukaryota > Dinophyceae > Suessiales > Symbiodiniaceae > Cladocopium > Cladocopium sp. clade C. The sequence goes on from BGPT01000686.1 coordinate 235,605, forward strand.
AAATCTTCTACCTTTCCCGAAATCAGCCTGCTTGATCATTACCGGAGGGATATGAGCAAGCAATGTTTGAAAGCAGACCCCACCCGTTTTGAAACACCCTCCTGGTACTTGCAATCTATTCTTGCCAATTGTATCCTTAGTTCTTTCACTATGTCTGCATCTCTATCCTTGCTAGCCCCAGGGGGGTGGGTATGGGTCAAAATTTCGGACTGAGGGAACCTCAAATTCTGGGGCAACCTCTCAAGAATTTGGGATGAAATCCAAAAAAAGATCATCTCCGGAAGAAAAACATCTTCCAAAATTCCAAACCATGTTCTTGGGCGGAGTTCACCTTGAATCCTCATCTCTTTGGCATGAAACCACCACGACCATCCAAAACCCTACTCTTGTTGATGACACCACTAATTACCTGTGAGTAAAATCTGATGAAATCCCAATTTTGGAGGATGAAACTACCATTTTTTCCCGGTGTCCCCACCCGCAAGGGCCCCATGCGGGTCCTGCGTCGCCGGTGCACGCTCCGAGGGCCGCCCCGCCGTGGCGGGCGGCACGGCGCGCGCGGGAGGGCGAGGCGCTGGAGCGGCCTGGCCATCGCTAGGTTACCGGGTGGGGCCCCCAAACCTTATAAGTTGGTTTATAACCTCCATAAACCCTAACTCTACCAGGCTAGGCCCTCTGCCCCAAGAGCCTGCGCCGCCTTTGGCTTTGGCGCTGGCGCCAAAGGTTTTGCCGCCGCCGGCGCCGGCGCAGCCGGCTTCGGCGCTGGCGCAGCCGGCTTCTGCACTGGGGCGGCGGCCGGTGGCGCAGGCTCTGAGGGTGCGGCAGGCGGGCTGGAGGGTACCTGCAGCATGTGGAAAGGTGGAGGATTCGGCCACAAAACGTTGGCAAACCATAGTATCTATAGAGTTTTCTTGCCCCATAACCTGAGGAAAACATAGAAACACTGAAACACTATTCTTTTTTGAGCCAAGCTCTATAGAAACTGGCTTGATGCAGCTGGGATCGACATATTTCCCAAAAGGAATGGCAGGCACCTGTGCATTTCAGAACAACTGACACTTGCAAACTCATGACGTGCTCAGGTTTTGAAACAGGAAATTGACATGTCATTTGCTGCCCAGCACTAGTTGCCTCCTCTTCTTGGCTCGTGCCCTGGCCACTTCTGTGCGACAACCCGGGAATCTGGGACAGTGGTAACCAGGTTTATGAGCCAATTGCTATTTCTTTGGGTGATCATCCAACTAAAAAGCCAATGTAACTTTCTATAGTGCTTTCATCACGTAGTGACAAAGTCAAACAGCAGGGATTCGTCTACAATGTTTGAACTGCTAGTTGATGGTTGGTCCTAACACATAGAGCTCTGCATTTCCCCAACCACCCATCGAATGGGAACGTTTGGAAAAAGCAACCAGCAAAACATTCAAGTTGCAGATTTTCCAGAAAGGACATATCAGGGAATATACGGGAATGGGTCAATATTCTGGCACACTGGTTTTCATGAAACATGTCGAAAATCCGTGGACTTTCTTTGGAAGGGTGAGTGTTGAAATATATATATATATCATATATATCTATATATATATAATTGTGATTTCCCATGAGATCTGGGGACTTTCCCATGTTTCAAAACGGCCATCGAACCGCACCATTTGTCGGCCCAGCCTTCATCATGTCGCCCACCAACATCTGTGCCAGCTTGGCCCTTCCCATGCGACCCTTGGCTTTGGGCGCAGGGCTTGCCTGGCCGCAATGTCCATGTCAGGCCCCTGGATGGTTCCATATTGCCCTCCTAACTTACTCCTAACCCCTGTACTCCCTGGTTATCAAACCTGGCAATGGGAAATCACACGTGTTCATGTGAAACTGAGGAAAATTATCTAAAAATGGCAGATTTTCCTTGTCAGGTTTGACTACCGGGCGGTAGTTGCTGTAGGTGCTTCGGAAATCTTGCTGCACCATCTGTCTTACTTGTGGTCCTCACGGATAGATAGACTGTCTCAGCATGTCATTCAAACCTCCGCACCTAAACCCAGCACGAAAACACTTGGATCAAAAATCTTCAACAGCCACAATTTGCCCTCCAACTTTCACCACCATCTGGGCGAACTTCAATCACAAATCAAAATTCAGCTCATTTTGGCGATGATTCCACCTCTGCTTACCATCATTTGTGATGAACCCTATGATCCGTGCGCAATTCTGGGGACCCACTGGGAAGGCCTCGGCTTCTTTCGTCTCGGGCACGTCTTTCGGAGCTGCAGCCTCGACGACTTTGGGTGCAGCTTTCGGCTTGGCACCTGAGCTGGCGCCAGGATGGGGGAAGCCTACCACTGAAATGGGTTTTCGTATCTGAAATACTCATTACTTGGGAATACTTGGGATATGATCGAAAAAAACCGGGCTATTCTGCTGAAAATCTGTGGTTCCTCCAATTTCATGGCGTTCATGAACCCAAGATCAGAAGCAAGGTGAGTGTGGGTGGGTATGTCATGTTACCGGGCAAGGGATTGCAAAGGGGAAATGATATATCAACAAATCTGAGTTCAGGTGGATCTGGGCCATTGATGACAGAGAGATTACTTGTCCACTATATTAATCACCATTTTCTGATGTACTCTGCCTTTTTTTCAAGCGGCGGTATACCCGACATTGGCAAATTCCCGTACTGGTTTTACTCGCTGTTTCAGCATGCTCAGGTCAACGTGATCTAGCAGTTCTATCTCCCAACAACAATCTCCAAACGGAAACTTCCAGACCAAAAAACACGAAGTCACAGAGATTCTACTGAAGTCACAGAGGAGTACGTATACATTTTATACACTAAACCCGGCCGGCTAGTATGTGGTTTATAACTAGCAATTCATATAACCCAGCAATATCGATTAAAAATCATCAAACACACACACACACATGAATATAACATCCAACTAATATACCCCATTAATCTAACTTGAGAGGGGGAACACGAAAGGTAGGTCATCAGAAAAGGGGAATTAAAAGATAGATGATAGATATATAGAAATCTTGATCAAAGGAAGTTGGGAAGCAATCTTCCGAGTTACGGACAAATAGAATTGTGGGACTTAGAGTAGTGATGACTTAGAGTAGTGGTGAGCTTAGAGTAGTGGTGAGCTAGAGTAGTGGTGAGCTAGAGTGGTGGTGAGCTAGAGTAGTGGTGACCTAGAGAAGTGGTGAGCTAGAGTAGTGGCTAGCTAGAAGAGTAGTGGTGACCTAGAGAAGTGGTGAGCTAGAGAAGTGGTGAGCTAGAGTAGTGGTGAGCTAGAGTAGTGGTGAGCTAGAGTAGTGGTGAGCTAGAGTAGTGGTGAGCTAGAGTAGTGGTGAGCTAGAGTAGTGGTGAGCTAGAGTAGTGGTGAGCTAGAGTGGTGCTGAGCTAGAGTAGTGGTGACCTAGAGAAGTGGTGACCTAGAGTAGTGGTGACCTAGAGAAGTGGTGAGCTAGAGTAGTGGTGAGCTAGAGTAGTGGTGACCTAGAGAAGTGGTGAGCTAGAGTAGTGGTGACCTAGAGTAGTGGTGAGCTAGAGTAGTGGTGACCTAGAGTAGTGGTGACCTAGAGTAGTGGTGAGCTAGAGTAGTGGTGACCTAGAGTAGTGGTGACCTAGAGAAGTGGTGAGCTAGAGTAGTGGTGAGCTAGTGATGACTTAGAGTAGTGGTGACATAGAGGAGTGATGACTTAGAGTAGTGGTGACCTAGAGAAGTGATGACGGTTCTTCTTGTGTGCGTAGTTAGATTGTGTTTAGGAATCTGTGGTTGCTAATCGCATTGTAGTGGCTGCGTGCATGTTGCATGGGACATCATGGGACATGTTTCTGGGAGGATGCCGGGGCACG
>BGPT01000686.1:241763-260008 GCA_003297045.1 Symbiodinium sp. clade C Y103
AAGCTTCTCTGTGTAAAAGCTTCTCTGTGTAAAAGCTTCTCTGTGTAAAAGTTTGCTGTGTGTAAAAGCTTCTGTCTGTAAAAGCTTCTCTGTGTAAAAGCTTTTCTGTGTAAAAGCTTCTCTGTGTAAAAGCTTGCTGTGTGTAAAAGCTTCTGTCTGTAAAAGCTTCTCTGTGTAAAAGCTTTTCTGTGTAAAAGCTTCTCTGTGTAAAAGCTTGCTGTGTGTAAAAGCTTCTGTGTGTAAAAGCTTATCTGTGTAAAAGCTTCTCTGTGTGTAAAAGCTTCTCTGTGTAAAAGCTTGCTGTGTGTAAAAGCTTGCTGTGTGTAAAAGGTTTTTCTGTGGATAACGAGACAGCACCGCATTCAAACCAAAGAAAACAAGGGCAAGGCAGTTCCGTGGTCGCGGAAGATTGGGTCCAAGTTGTGTAATGACATACCNGTGGATAACGAGACAGCACCGCATTCAAACCAAAGAAAACAAGGGCAAGGCAGTTCCGTGGTCGCGGAAGATTGGGTCCAAGTTGTGTAATGACATACCTTGATGAACTGATTTGTGTTTTTGTTATAAGCTGCATGAGATGTTATCCTCCTGGTGTAAACTAGTCCATGCGATGATGAGATTTGCATGTTTTGCTGACAAACTATCTACTGGGATCATGTAAGAACCTAGAAATTAATGCACTGGGATAGTTTGTACAAGCAAAGAAACNGATGATGAGATTTGCATGTTTTGCTGACAAACTATCTACTGGGATCATGTAAGAACCTAGAAATTAATGCACTGGGATAGTTTGTACAAGCAAAGAAACTTGTTGGGATAGTCTGGTTAAACCACAAAATGTGGTGAGATAGTGTGGGCAAATCAAGAAATATATGGAAATGTATTGGAGTTATGTGGGGAACCAAGACATGTGAGTGGAGTAATTTGGTCAGGTCAGTTTTGGTTTCATGATTTCTGAATAGGCGATTTTGAAGACAAAAAGCCATTCTGGAACTTTCGAGCAGAAATCTATGGCTTTTACCAAAAGAGCAAACAAAACGCATACCTGGAAGATCCAGGTATGACTATGACTTGTTGTCATAACCAGAGGACTTGATTGTGAAAGGTTGATTGTCCGCTACGTGGTGGCTCAAGTTGATGTGTTTTTTGATGATGCGTTTNATGACTTGTTGTCATAACCAGAGGACTTGATTGTGAAAGGTTGATTGTCCGCTACGTGGTGGCTCAAGTTGATGTGTTTTTTGATGATGCGTTTTTTGTCTGATGTCATAGCAAAGACATCACTTCAATGGCATGAATTAGGTCCACCACCTACATCCTTGCAAAGAGTTGAGGAGGTTTTTGTAGCATGCACGAGGTAGGATTCGAAGAACACATGTTTGTTTTGTTGCACATATGTATGTGATGAAATTGAGGCCAGGCAATGGTATGCACAGCAACTAGATTTGATTCATTTTGGAGGCGTGGCAGTGCGGCCCGTCTCTGGGGAGCGCGGCAGTGCGGCCCGCTTCTAAGGCGCCAGTGCCATGGCGGAGCCAGATGCTTTTGCAACGCTGCTGTCATATGTGGAGAAGGAAGCAGACACTTTGAAGCGTTTGCAATACACGAGTTTAAAAGAATGTTTACTGACCGGAAAAGCAAATAGCAAACGTGAAGGCGATTCTGAACGGTTTAAGCATTACAAGATGTACCTTGCCCTTCAAAAGAAGATGTCGGAGTGTGCAAGTGTGCAAGTGTGGAGTGTGAAGTGCACAGTGTGAAGTGTGAAGAGTGCAGTGCGAAGTGTGAAATGTGGATTGTGCAGAACGCAGTGTGAATTTTGAAGTGTGGAGTGCGAAGTGCGCAGTGTGAAGCGCAGCACATGTGCGCGGCGCACGCNGAAGTGTGAAATGTGGATTGTGCAGAACGCAGTGTGAATTTTGAAGTGTGGAGTGCGAAGTGCGCAGTGTGAAGCGCAGCACATGTGCGCGGCGCACGCACGCACGGGCCTGGCGCACGCACGGTGCAAGCAAGTTCTATAGATGAAAAAGGTCTTATAGTATATCCAAAAGGCAACTTCCGCCCCGCCTCGTGCGGGTACTACTGGTAATCCAACATGTTCCAATTCTATATAACGGGCTTGGTAAATGTCCTCTTAATTGTTTCACATCATTTGAAAAAGTATCTGATGGAGATTATTAGATTATATTCCCCAATGCTTGGGTTACCAAGCCCTGATTGCACAATGGGTATAGCAATCCCATCCCCCGCATGTTAAAAGATCTTAAACACCACCATTCTATGGTCCCAAATATGTGATTTCATCCTATTTAATCCCCTACTAAACCATCAGTTTGATATTCCAAGATGTTCCGATTATATATACATGGAGGTTTCTTGGAATGGATCCCCAAGTCACCATGGGTTTCAATACTAAAATGGGTTTTGATCCAATTTATATAGATGATTTGGGGGTATCCCCATGACTTAGGAAACCTCTAAATGTACCACTAGTTGTTTAAGTGTTTTTGCCACTATTAGCCATGATGAACCATTTTTAACCATTATCAACCAGTATTAACAATGTTTCACCATTATTCCAGTAACCATTATTAGCCATTGTTCTAATATGTTACCCATTATCCCCATGAGCTTCGCCAGCTTTGATGAAAGGATGCTATCCAAGCAGCAAATGACGCACTCGCTAACCGTACCGTCCTGCAGTTGACATTGGTCGTCATTGGGATGGAGCTTGACCGGTAAGCAAAGATGGCTGGGAAAGGGAAATCCCCTATCAACAGTTGGAAAACCTAGGAACATCTAGGAAAAATTCTAGGAAATCCATGGATAATCCATGGATTTCCCCTATTATATAAATAGAGATTTGAATAGGAAATTGCCATGTTTTATTACCAGATATCATGGATCATACCATCAAAAATGAAATTTTGACCATCAACCGAAGGGAATTGTCATGATGATATGAGGGAAATACGATACCCAAACAAACTGAATACCAAAATGAACAAGAACCATACTACACAATACTAAACCATACACAAACCACGGCACTTTGGGAAACCCTGCAAAGTCGTGGCCAGGGCCATTGCATTTTGCAAATGGATATGGCCATAATATAAGCTGGGTAATTGGGGAATCCAATGGGAACATTATGGGATGAAATGGGACATACAAAGCACCATATGGAATGCAATCTGGGTAAATTGTAGGTTTTTCTCTTACCTTCACTGGGACATTTTGGGATACTTACCCCGATCCCAAACATCACTCCAGTCACGTCTGAGGTCGTCAGGATCTATCCCAATACTACAGTGGATAAAGTGGAATATACTCGGGATAGCATAGGGGATATAGTCATGATATAGTGAGATGTACAACCAACATCAACCAACAGTGCGGGATATGGGTGTGTCTGAAGATGGGCTATAGTTCCAATTGCCCCCACAAGTAACGAAAATTATGTTCTAAACAACTGCATAAAATGGGGCACCCTATTTTCAAACAAACCCATATTGAATTTCACCAGCATTTGCCATCTTTGGCCCGCAACAGCATTGTCAACAGTAAGCCATCTGCGCGTTTGCGCTTTGCCACAAGAACTCTATACATTTAACCACACCCTGGGTTTGAGAGCGAAAATCCACCAGTTTTGGTACGTTTCCCCAACAACCCTTTTGCCAAAAGCAAACGACAGTAACTCATAAGACCTGCAACAACTACCACTGTGGATTTCCATGTGTGCCGTGGTCAAAAGATGGTGTATGTAGTATGGTCATCCATCCCATAGTGGAAATCTTTACAATGGGCAAAATCTCCACTAATGGATTGATGACCACCTGCAGTATGAGCAATTCACCTAAGTTGTGACGATGGCAAATGTGTATCAACACTTGCCGTAAGCAAGCAGCTGGCACTTTTCTCCAAACGTTAGCTACCAGGTCTTTTCACAACGGGCACTAGGACCCACGACAAGTTCGGAGCGAAAGGTATGGCGTATGGCTAGTGCCCTAAGAACTGCCTGGTGATTTCAGACACCTCGAACTTGTCATTTGGATAATTGAAAATCGTGGCTGTGTATTGTGTCTGTGCATCCGGCTGCCATCGTATGTGACATGCCGTCACAACTTTGACGCTTTTGTGGCCACCCGTGGCAGGATTCGTCCAGTTTGAACTGGGGCAGTTATAACCCACTTCCTAATTGGGATGAACCACCAAGCAAGCTTAATTGGTTGCAGCTGTGTTGACATTTTCGGGTGTAAGTTGTGCCTAAGAGTTTGCGGTGTAATTCCAATTTGTGTTTGTTAAGTCAGAACTTGTCATTGTGGTGGTTCTATCCCAACGTTTGCTTGTTAAATCCCTGTTTTGTGGTTAAATCCCAATCTTTCGTGGCAAAATTCACATGTTTGCATGCAAATTGATGTGTTTTTGCTGTTTCTTTTTGGATCATTTAGGTGGATTTATTCTGCATTTTGGTTTGGTAAAATCGCCATTTGAGTTTGTCTAGAAATTTGGTAAGCCTAAATCCACTGGTGAATCGTAATTTTCCAACATGTCCATATTTGGGGGCACACGATACACCCCATTTTCAGACAAAGCCATTTGAGCCACTAAAAATAGCCCTATCCCATCTCATTCTATACTGGTTGATAGGTTCCAAGAACCCAAGTAGTTGAATTCCCTATAATAATCAATCAACCAAAGTATTCTCAATGGCTCATTGAAAACGGTCGTGGTCGTCATGGTCACGGTTGCTGGCCACTCGCCCAAGTCGTGGCGCCTGGAAAACATGGGAAAACTGTCCCCTGCGGGATGCCTTGGGCACCCCTGGGGCTGCGAACGTGTTTTCAACGTGTTTCAGCCCTTAGATCCAAGAATTAATACGTATACCCTCTGGTAAACCAACAGATCTATGGAAAAATCAACATTCTTCATAAGTCAAGCATAAATTGCCATGTTCAGTAGCTATATGAAATTACCGGAGGGTAGTAACGTTATTAATGCAATTTATCACTATCTTGTATACTTGGAATTACTTGGAGGGTGTGATCCTGTGTGATAGGCGATAGGTAGTTATGAGTAAAATCAGCTGGTAAAATCATACATGCAACAGCAGGCCAGCAGGTAAAGTCAGCTTTTAATATGTGTGATTCTGGTTTTAAAAATTAAACATTTCCATCTATAGGAACCCCAACTTGAGAAGGGGAACACGAAAAGCAGGCGGCCAAGGTGGAGAGTGAAGAGATTAGGTGGCATGTCAGACCAATAGATGATGATCATCATCATGATCATGATGCATGATGAGCATGAGGAAAACGATGATGAGCATGATGATGATGAGAATGATGATGATGGTGATGGTGATGGTGATGGTGATGGTGATGATGATGATGATGATGATGATGATGATGAGAATGAGGATGAGAATGAGGATGACAATGGAATAAGCACTCTTGGGGATCAAACCTTTGGGTAAGAAGCAGCAGCAATGCAGCCATGGTTTAGTTTTGACCTTGGCTGTGAACAATTTGGGGTCACGTAAGGAATCTAATATGGTCAAGGGATCGGGATTGAGGGATCTAATTCCCCAACCGGGCTTGAAGGATCGGATCAAAATAGGGCACATCCAAAATTTACGGCTATATTTAGTGGAAGGACGATATTAGCGTGTACCCCACTGTAAGAGAGCTAAGTGCATCACCAAAACAATGCCTCACCAACGATCCACTCGAAGGTTTTTGTTTTCGGCACAAAGCCAAATGGTTTTCCCAAACATCACTATTTAAGCAAAAAGAACGCAAGAATTGCACAGTCGACTCGGAAAAAGGGTAGAAGCTCCTAAGAAAACAATGCAAACCAATGAAGCCAATAAGCATCAATTGTTCAAAAGAAATCAGAAAAATCTGAGGCAAAACCAGAAGAGACATTGACTGCGCAACAAAAAGTCCGAAACAGATCTCAAGCATGAAATAAACATTCCAAAGGTGCGTTTGGGGCAAGGGAGCTGGGAGGGAAGGGGTGGGGGATTGAGCCCACACGGGGAAGTGTACAAATGAAAGGCAATGTAGTGAATATGCACAGCTAAGAGTTCCTTGATTATATATAAAGTAAAACTCAAGTTAGCACACCACAAGCTACCTTTGGTCATTTACCATAGTTTGCCCCTATTTCAAAAAAGGATGGGCACACGTTTCTGTCATTTTGGGGGTTGCCATAATCCATTTTCTCGATCCTCTAGCTGGGGATTTATGGATGTTCAGCTCCCACATGGAAAATCATAGTGTTTGATCCGTCCCCATATGTTGTTATATATAACAATATAACGTATATATATATATATGTACAATCAGATATATATATATATATATAGAGAGAGAGAGTATAGATATAAAAATCCCACGCGTTGGAATGCTTCGATCCACACGTTTCTTGCTTCCAGTTCTCTAAGGATGAGAGTCCAACATGTTGAAACCAGCTAGCAAACCAGCTTGGTGTTTGAAAGCCACCGCACTGGCCGCGGTCAGCGGCACCAAGGACTCGTTCTCTGGACGCAAGTGCTGAAGATTGGATCAGTTTCACAAATTGTAGACTGTCAAGGAACGGTCTTGGCAAAATTGGGGGTTCCCCTTTTGTTCATCAACCAAGCACGCACAAAAACCATACTTTCAACCTGAATGTCATTTCGTCCTGAAGAGTCCATGGTGTCGTTTTTTGAGATTTTTCAACAATCACCTTTTGGGTTTGTCTGAAAATATGCGAATTTCTACAATCCGTGGGTTGATCATTACTTTCCCTATTGATATAGCCATTGCTGGCTTTCTACCTTATTTCCAGACACACCCTTTTGGAAGGACCTAAGAATGTTTGATTTCAAAGTTCACTTCGAATGGATGACGATGTTTGGGCGTCATGGCACGGCGTTTCCGCAGCATGGCAAAAGCGATGAGCGCCAAACTCATGGCCTGAAATGCGGTAGCGGCCAAGTGTGACGTAGGCTGGACAATCCACCATTTGTAGATGACTTTCCCATTAAAGCCTTCATTAATCGGGACTTCCACCAGAAATAGTCTGATGATGTTCCCAGCAAGCTAAGCCTCCATTTAGTTTGAGGAGTTCCCAGCCATGTTTGATTGCCAGAGGGTTTTGACTTAACCATCCTGAAATGTGCCCCCAGCTTCAACCAGCTTGGTGACCTCCCAACAATGTTTGGACTTGGCGAATCTTACCCCTGAAACCAAGGGGGTTTCATGGCTTAGTAGATATAGAGTGATGGCTGGGCAACAGCCAGGAAATGTGTTTATGGATGTTTTTTGATGTTTATGGATGTTTATGGATGTTTATGGTGCCCATGTTTCCATTTTTCATTGATGTGCTAAACATTGCTCAACCCAAATCCACACGCCGTCCCCAATCCAGAAATGGGTTGGATTTCAACCATCCCCATATCAAATAGGCTTGCAGATAGTTCTCGCTGTACCCGTACTCGGTACTGTACCAGCAATCGCCTAAGAATAGAGCAGATTATATCTCCATATCCGAGCCATGTCCCGAATTGTATCATTGAATTGGTTAAAAGGGTAGTGGTGCAAACAAGAAGTAGGAGTAGGATCTTCCCATGATACCCCCCAATAACGCACATAATCCCCATCATCAGGGCTATTAGACCTGGTCAATTGACATCCCCATGATTTTGCCTTTGAAAACCCGTGTAAATGAGCTGAGTTCATGCTATCCCCACTATGCAACCAATCAATTCAGGGCCAGTCTGAGATAGCCTGTCAAGAAAATGGTTTGATTAATACATTCCCATTCATGGCAAAGATTGGTTTATTGATGTTTATTGAACTTTCCAGCAGCATCTGTTCTACCAATCTGCTTGATTACTATATCCATCTGAATCCTCAATCATTTTGATTGGCTAAGCACCCAATTTTTGTGGTTAAACCCCTCTTTTGATGGAAAAATTGCAATGTTCAATTGTTGAATCCAATTTCTTGCTAAAATTAGTGTTGAATTCCTATGTAAGGGGTTCTGAAAATGGGGGATCCCCAAGTCACCATGGGTTTCAATACTAAGCCATGGTCATCCGTGATTTGGATGATTTGGGGTACACCCATGACTTAGGAAACCTCCATATTTTTTTGCCATCTGCAAATAACAATCATATGTAATTCATTAGAATAAATCATGTCTATAATATCTAGAATGCTAAATCAGTCTTAAATCCCCATGTTTCAACCCAATGCCATAAACCTACCATTTGAGCAGTGTTCAAAATCCCTCTGTCATTCCATTTAATCCTGGTTGGTTTAGAACCTAGAATCCCCAATATATAAATGGTAGAATGATCCCTAACGAATCATCAAGCAACATTTATGGAGGTTTCCTAAAATAGGGGTACCCCCAAATCATCCATTTTAATAGGATTTTCCATTATAAACCATCCATTTTTGGGTACCTCCATTTTAGGAAACCCTATCAATATGGCATCCCCAAATTCATCAACCAACAGAGGGTCGCAGCCATGGTGCCGCCAGCAGCAGCCAAGCCCAGGCCGCATGACCAAAGCCCGAAGCACTGACAGCTTCGAGGCCAGGAACGGAATCCACCCAGACCTCGATGGTGTGCAGCATAGCCTCCTGGGATGGTGATGGGGATGGGATTTCATGCATGGAAAATATCTGGGATATCCTCTGGATATCAAACATGGCAATGGAAAATCCACCATTTATAGTTAATTTTCACATTAAAACTTTAAAACCTGCATTTATAGGGGATTTTCAATTGCCACGTTTGATTACCGGAGGGTATATGATATCACTAATGAAGAATCCCTGGCAAGATGACTACTAAAACTCTCGCCCATTTCGCGAAGTTGACGCACATAACTTGCTTCACCAGGCTTTGTGGGAGATATACCGATTGTGAATGGGGGTTCAAAAACCAACTTGTAACATCCTAGGGGCCCACCTGGTGATGTTGATGCCTAAAGAAGCAGATAGAGATTTGAATTTACCCTCTGGTAATTTAACATAGCTATTGAAAATGGCCATAGAAATAGTTGATTTTCCCATTTAAAATAGTGATTTTCCAGTTTTGTTAGTTTACCAGAGGGTCAGCATCAAACCATGGAATCTTGCAGAAACTCTGTGATTTTTCGCATAAAAGAGGGTCATCCCACAATGAGAATGGGGAATAGACCTGATGTTACTAGAAAAAAACGGGGAATTTGGCCCACAACTGAAGATTTATCTGGGAATTCATCAACAAAACAGGGATGTAATTACCAAACATTGGGATCTGACTGATCTGACGATCAAAAATGTGGATCTGACTAGTTGGGAAAACATCGGAAAAAAAATCCATCCACTCGTTTATCTTCTCCATTTTCGGGCAGACCCAAATCAAATTCCGGCAGATGCTCACACCGTATTCCAATATGAGATGCATCCCCAAAAAATGGTTGCTTACTTATAATCATATTTATAACCAACCACATTTCTAGACATGTGTAAACCCCATAAAACCCTCATTTTTCTCGGGTGATTCACCTGTTTCCGGTGGATTCGGATCCTTCACCGTGGTGGTTCCCTCCGTGCAATTGGGATGGACCAAACAGGTGAAGAGCGCAGTGACCTGGGTAGCGGCTTTTTATGGTACGCAGCGGATTGATGTGGAGTTCATCAATAAAAATGGGGATTTCATGGGAACTATCTTTGATTGATGTTAGCTAAGTTGGGTTATAACGTTAACCCTCTGGTAAACTAACAGGTTGCTATTGAAAATGGCCATAGAAATAGTGGATTTTTCCCATTAAAAATGGTGATTTTCCATAGCTATGTTAGTGTACCAGAGGGTATATTTGATTTATGTTAGCTAAGTTGGGTTCTAACAAGATTTTAACCACCAAATATTGGAATGTATCATACCCGGTGATCGTGCCCCAACCACGGTAGTTACCTATGGTTCCTGGATTGCACCAAAGGAGACTCACTCATAAAATAGGTTGCACTGCTCTGGTTGGGTTCCTGCAGTGCATTTCCGGTTGGTGATTTAATAGTTTCAACCCCCTTAAGAATATAAGTCATTGTAGATGATCATCTCAAAATATGGTCAAACATAAGAACATGTTTGAAACATTTGGGTTTGCTTGAAAATGTTGTACCATGTTGTACCACTAAATCTATTGTTTCATCATCATTTCCCTATTCGAAACAGCCATGTTGGGGCATCCCCCATCTTCAGACACACCCAAACATGATATTGTGAAGTGTATATCATCCCATTAAATCCAAGCAGTATCCCATTACTGTCAACAATTATTGCTGGTACTATCCCATTAAAATCCCATTTTATCCATTGCATATGTTACGAAATAATAAGTATTGTGTTTATATCCCATTCTATCATATTCTAGTATTCATATGCATTAACATTCTATCCGTTTATCCCACCATATCCCACCATCGAAATCTGGTCATATTCGACGTTGATCTTCGGTGTAAAAAACGACAGGCCCACGACCTCACCTTGCCCGCCAAGGGGCCATTGGTCGGGTGAGTTCTCCCGTGTCTCGTCGAAAGGCTTCTTTGTGTCTGACCTGGGCCGCTTGAAATGACTACCTTCTGGTAAACTAACAGTTTGCTATTGAAAATTGCCCTAGAAATAGTGGAATTCCCCATGAAAAATGGTGATTTTCCATAGCTATGTTAGTTTAACAGAGGGTATCCTTTTTCAAAGCCACATGAAAATCAAGAAAAATGACGTGATATCCAGAGATTCTGGGAGAATTGGGACATCACCAATATCGTAGCAATATCAATGGGGATTTAGGGGAGGGGTTGAAACCATCCATGATTTGCCATTGGTTGATTGGATTGGTATGCTAGCCAAAAAATAAGTTTGAAAAAAAAACAAAAATTTGCATGTTTTCAAATAAAAATCTGGACAGGTTGAAACTCAAGCAGTGTTTTCAGAGGGTATGTCCCCAGTTGAAAGGCATTGAAAACCAGTGTTAGTAGCGCTTTTTGCCTTATCAATCATCTCCTCCTAATCTTAAAGTCATTACCCAAATTGAAATCCCAGTGGAATGTATTGCTTCTATTCTACAGAGGGCCCATTTTTTCGGAAATTCTGATGGGATCTGGGGATCAAAATGAAACTAATACCGCCTTCTTGTTGGTTAGTACCCCATATGAGATTGTCTGAACCGCGAAATTTCCGGGCAATCTCATGGTTGATACACTACATCGTATTACACCATATTCAAAAAATGAGCTCAAAAACTGGGGTATCAGCCTTTTTTGAAATAGAAATGAAAAAGAACACATAGGGGGTTACCAATTTTTGACGCATAGTTTGCCCGCTGGTAATCAAACGTGGCAATGGACAATTGACTATAGATGGAGGTTTCAGTGGGAACATCATCGAACAAAATGGTGATTTTCCAGCAAACCACGTTTGGTTACCGGAGGGTATTTCACTGGGCTTTATGGTAGTTATAACTTATAACTATGGTCGTTAGGGTTTATAAACCAACTATAGTTATGACTAATATGATAGCAGGGGGGTTATCCATCTTTAACTCATAATTTCTCACTATTTTCGGTGGTATCACCCAAAAAACAAGTCGCCTCAGGCGGACGAAATTCCTATCGCTTGCCCAGTTGCAGCGTTGCCCCACATGGCGATATCCATGCCTCAGGCTGGGAAATGCCGGAAAATGTAGGAAAACAATTATTGATCTATTTGGAGGTTTCCTGAAATGGTGCTACCCCAAAATGGATGGTTCATAATGGAAAGTCCTGTTAAAATGGATGATTTCTGGGGGGTACCCCTATTTGAGGAAAAATCTCCTATTTAACGGGAATATAATTGGTATTTAACCAACAAAAGTGGTGGTATCATTGGGGATACAATGGGGATATTAAACTAAATGGGAAGATCATTAAATGGTGGATCTTCCAGCCATGTTTGATCACCAAAGGCCTTTGGTTTATCCAAGAAAATGGGCATCATCATACAACTAGTTGGATGAACAATCCGGCAAAGCACCAGGTGAATTCTCTCCGGTAAAACATAACTTGGTGGAAAATCCCCCATTCAGGTTGATGATTTTCCCATGTTTATGCCTTCATTTTATGTATGGGGGGTGTCCCAGCCATGCTTGATTCCCGGAGGCTAGAAAAACTCCTGAAAAACATAGATATAGCTGTTTGATATTCCCCAAGTATACCTGCAATGATTGGTAAATCCCTCATGACGGCTTGTGGCTTAGGGGCCCCCATGTCTTGTCGAAAATATGCCGATAAGATATTCATAAAGAAAAGGTCAAGCCGCCTTCTTTGGATGGTAAAAACATCATGCCAATCATGCCAATCTTTTGTTGGCAAAAATGCTGTTGTTAAACCCAGTCGGTGAAAATCAATAGTTGCAAAAAAAATCGTCGTATCCAGTAGCTATGTTCCATTGTATCCACCATATCCATCCTTATATTCCCAGGGCCCAGTAGTCATAGTTGCTTCAACTCCCATCTTTTCTGGGATTTGCTAATCGATTCCCCAAGATTCGTACTCAGCAAATCCAGGGCTATCAACCCATTAATAGTTGATTTTCTCGGCTATCTTATGCTATAAACCCTCCATGTACCGTAATTTAACATAGACCCTGGCATGAATTCGGGCTTGGAAGATTAGTTTCCACTAAGAATCGATTCGATTATCAGGGTCGAACTCTTGATTTGGTGGAACTCTGATGTGAATCTATCAGAGGGTTGTTGGGGGATTTCTCCATTGACCAAGCCACAGGATCTCCGTCGCACCTCCGCATTGTCGAAGGCACTGGTGCCTAGAGACTGGCTGTCGGAAGGGCTGTCGAGATCATGCCGTGGTCAAGTTATGGGATCAATCTTGGGATTTTACCATCAACAATGGGATTCAGTGGGATTTTTCATGGGCTTTAATGAAAAATCATTGGAATTCATAGAGATTTCACCATAATTTAAGCCTTAACTATCAACATTTGGGATTTTTTCATATTCACCGGCTGTGTATCGATTTTTTGGGGATCCAAATCTCCAGGGATGATTGGAAGATTTGGAGCAACCGCTCGGAAACTCATTTCAATTAGTATGTGGTAATACGCCTAGTTAGTAAGTCCCCGTTTCGTGGGGCTATGCCATGTGTAACTGGCTTATAAGTATGGTCACGAAGCAGTTAGCCATGGGATGATACTCCAAGTAGGGACTTAAGATGATTTAAACATCAACAGGACTATTTCATAGGGAGAAGTCAACACACCAAAAGAATAGGGAGTTCTTACATGGGATTTTTTATGGTGTATGGTTTTCCCATGATGGGAATCCTGAAAACATAGGTATTTGTTTAATCCCGGATTGGATTGATGATGATTGATGACCATCACCCAATATGGTATTGTCCTTCTTTTGACTATGGCACACATAACCAAATCTGGTATATCTCAAGAATTTCTGGGAGAAATTCACAAGAACAAGGCGATTCTCGAATGGTGATTTTGGAGCAGTCAAAATTGCAATTTGATCATCCAAATATATGGATTGCATCCTGGAAATGACGTGTATGTATCCAGAAATGAGGTAGCCCGCAAAGTTTTGGGGGTAAATGTTTAAGAAACCCACAGACTTTCGACCCTTCAAGTGGTTTTTTTTTAGCACCAAACATGAAAATGGGGGTATTGAACTGGGAATTAGCTAATAGCTGGACTATGGTTTATGGTAGATACATCTATGACGGGGGTTATATACCAACAAATATGGGGGCCCACCCTGTACCCGTCACCAGTCAAAGCGCTCATCATGGACAAAGACGAGGCCGCATCCCGAACGCTCTGCACACCTGAAGTAGATGAGACTGAAAAAATGACCCTGCAGTGTCCTCTGGCCAGAACATGGAAGTCGTCGAAAAATGTCAGGTTTTTTAATGGGAAAAATGAACACAAATGAGGATTTTCTAGCACGCCACTTTGATTACCAGAGGATATGGGTCTCTTTGTGGGGAAAGTGGGTTGTTTTGACAAACAAACCATTGGATTTTGGGAGACCCGATTTTCATCAAAGCCATATGGCCAGGGAGTGATCATTCAATGGTCCGATCAATGGTGGAAAGGCTCATGAAAAGTCCATATCAACTAGAGAACCACAGAATTTCATGTGGTTTCCATCACTTTCATGGGGATCGAGTCTTGCTAGCTCCAACTGGCTCCCCAAGAGAGAATGGTCGCATCTTCTTGGCTCCTTCACCACTGGATAGCCATTTTACTACTTCGATATCTTGGATAGATTGTATCCAGTTTAATGAGAGAATATATTTGCATATATTTGCCATTAAACCGAACTAATGTCCCTGGATAGCCAGAATTACTGGTCGATATATAGTATCCCATAAATCACATTAAATGGACTAATCCGAACTCAGATCATATCCCTATTTTGGATGATTCAGAACCGTTCCATCTCCCGTCGGACATGGAACAATCCCACGAGTCGGAAGTGGAAGCCGACATGGCTGAACTAAACCCAGTTACTAACCAGCTCCTGAATGTGTGGTGAACTAACCCCAGTTCCCACCGGTGATTTAACAGTTTGCTATGGAAAATCACCATTGCTCATAGCTATATATCTATATATGTACAGGTGAATCATCCATAAATGAACCCCAAAACCTCCAACGGGTGATCAAACAGACATCTTAGGCAGGCTCGAAACCGTAAAGGTCGTGCAGCACTTGGTGGAGGTGCGTGCCGCCATAGACGGAGCCCAGAACCCGCCACAGCACACTGTTGTCCTTGGACGAACCGTTCGGGGGAAGACATGGCTGGAAGAAGCTGGTTGATATGGATTCCAAAATATCATGGATCATGATGGATAATGGTTAATCACCAATAGACCATAGTATAATGGATTATGATACTCCCCAAGTTGTTAGGTAGTAGTATCCCATAGAAAGGGTTGAAGGAGGTGGAATTCAGTAGTGTAGTAAACCAAAGCAATAAATCATTCCCAAGTCATCACCATCTTTATGGGTGGGATTGAAACGATCCCCAACTGGTAGTTGTTTATGGCCTTGGGTTCCCACCATTCGCCAATTTATGGTTGATCTGAAGTGATCTAATCATCAACAATCCGGTGATTTGTGCGGCAGAATAGACACACGGCTTGGTGTGTGAATATTGAACTAGTAACCTTTGACAAATCGAAAATTGGCAGATACCCTCTGGTAAACTAACATAGCTAGGGAAAATCACCATTTTCTATGGGAAAATCCACTATAGATGGCCATTTTCAATAGCTATGTTAAGTTACCAAAGGGTATTTCGTTGCATTTGCTTTGTCTCCAATTGGGGGGGAAAACCCTGATGGGGGAAATGATGTACGATAAAATCCTGAAGTTTTTAGGGGGAAGCCCTTTCTTGGATGACGCCCCAAATGAATCATCTAGGCTGACTTGCACCAGTTATTCTTGGTACCTGAAGGTTCTGAACACTGTTCACACTGTTCCTGCGCTAAGCCTTAGTTCGTTCTAGAAACTTCCAAAACATCCAAAATCCTAAGGGTATGGCATTGGTCGCTTTGTTGTACACTGAACTCCCGTTATATCATATTTGGGGCAGTAAAACCCCAGGCCAAATAAACTCAGAAAGTGTTTTGGGCACAGTTCAACTCAAGGTTTCATGACTTATCTTAGACACTATCAAGATTCAGCCCCACAGTCATCGTTTCCATGTCCGATTCAGGACGATTACAGTAATCTAACCTACCCCTGCATGTGTTCTTGGTGATTTTTACTGGTACAGCAGGTGATGTTCATCTCCTATCTTGAAAATCAGACGATTAGACCCATCCCATCTCCAATGTTTGTGGGTTGCAGTACTTGGAGAATCATCCCAATTAGTCAATAAGCCTAGTTAGTAAGTCCCCAATTCGTGGGGTTATCCCATTTCCACATGGCTTTTGACTATGGCTATTACATTCACCAATTACGAGAAAATGGGATGATCCTCCATGTTTCTTGCGCAGAAGCTGGCATTTTGTTGGTGACATCTACAGCTCAGCTGGCTCTTCAAAGCTCTCTGTCATCTCTTACTTGCTGGTAGAGACTTCCCAGAGAATGGGTCAGAATAGCCTCTGGTAATCGTAGAGAACTGGAAAATCACCACTGTAAATGGGCCATTTTCACTAGCTGCTTTAAATTACAGAGGGTAATCCCAAAAAAACAGGGCAGGTGGACAACCTTCAAAGTAACAAGCAACAATCATCAACTGGTCACTGCTCACTTTCATTTTCTCGGTTGTCCATCATAGTCCCAAAAAATAATTCCATTGAATCTAATCTGGTAAACCAAAAAAAACATCCCTAATATCAACATTTGTATGGGTAATAGCTATTGGTAACTATCATCCCCAAATGGTAGGATTATGGCATTGGGTTTCCCACATGGAATCCATAAACTCCCCAAGATTCATCCATCCCTGGATTTTTAGATGCCCAAGCTTCTGCATGTGTGATATGCCTCATGCTTAGCCCTTCATCATATCCTGCAAGCCGCGAGGTGCTACAACCAGGGGCACCAGCGCCAGGAGCACCGAAAGAAATATCGGTGAAGATAACCCGTGTTTCACTCAGATTTATGGTAGATATCTGGTAGATATATATATATATATTATATATATAATAGATGTTAATAGGGTTTGTAAACATTTGCAATAAACCAACTTACAACTGGGGGGCACCACCTTGTGGGGATGTGGGGATACTTTGCCAAGCTGGTTGCTTCCTTGGGGATCCATTTCGCGATAAGAATTCTGTTGTTTGTAAATGAGACAACATGGTCTTTTACAAATGGTTACTTAATCTATCCATTGATGGTTGAGCTATGCTCCTAACAAAAAAACTGAAGCTCACTGGGATCACCAACAAACCAACCAACAGGGGTGTCCACTTTTAACATCGTTAAACCAATCAAAAATCATCCCAGCGTCATCCAAATACCAGCAGCCAATGGTCCTGGACCATCCACCTCGAGCAAACGATCAAAGTATTTCCCAGATTTTAAAAGCATCATCTGGATGTCCGTCCTGCCGGTGGGATCAGTGGTGGGTCTAGTAGTTGGGTTATTACATCCCAGCTATCACAATTTTGGTTGACCTCTAGTTGAACATAGTTGAACCACATTGAACTGGGACCCTCGAAATTCACATGGAAAAACCTCCATTTGTAGATGTCCAAAATCCACCATTTGTAGATCATGTTCCCAAGAAAATCGACCAGTTGTAACGTGGTAAACTAAAGCCAATGTCATACCCTGTGGTAAACTAACATAACTATGGAAAATCACAATTTTTCATGGGAAGATCAACTATAAATGGCCATTTTCAATAGCTATGTTAGTTCACCAGAGGGTAAACCATCAGTCATCGCCCTTTTTATGGGACTGAAACCATCCCCAGCCACCTCCAGGTGTGTTCCGAGATGCCATGGGGCACCTGAGGGGCAAAAGTCCGGCAGAAACCACCCCCTTTTAGAGCCCGTTGGGGTTTGGAGATGTGTGTTTTGTTCTTAGAAAAATTGGAAAAAATGAAAACAATTGGGAAAATAATGTTGGGAACATAATGTTGGGAAACACTGGGAATAATATGGAAACATTGAAGAAAAAAAACATGGGGGCTACATAGTTTTTCAACATATTATTGATCAAGAAATGTTACCTAGTCCTTAGTCATTACTTGCATCCAACGCACCAACCAGCAGGAGTTGAGACCCCGAGAAAGTTGGGATAATCTCTGTCTGATCCTCTTTTCTGATGGCTAAATCAGCAGTTCTTTCAAACGCAAAAGGAACGCCAGAAAAGACGAAAACGATGCAATTACAGATACAGTGATTTTTACCTCATAAATGTCTATGATTGTCCATGCATTCAATTCGTCTTTCTATTGCGAGATTGTTATGATAATGAGCACCCCTACAGGTCCTATTTGAGGAGATTGAAAGGTAGTTTAGCCAAATACTGATTGTGCTAGCTGAATATATGGTGTCGCAATGTAATGTCATTTAATGCAATGCAATGCAATGTAATGTTGTGTAATGTAATGTAGTGTAGGGTAGTGTATGTGTTTGTGTGTGTGTCCAGCTCTGTGCCAAAGAGTTTAAACTACAGCTCATTTCTAATGCAGGGGCGTCAGGCTCATCATACCTACCTGACGCAACGAAGCTA
>BGPT01000687.1:576-21105 GCA_003297045.1 Symbiodinium sp. clade C Y103
TTTTTACATTTTTACTCATATATTTTCATTTTTTTGTTTGCAAAAAACCATTGCCAATCTAGACCACTGCAGATCTAAACCACGTTTTGACGTTGCTGATAGAATTGAACTTTAACTGGTAAAAGGCGATATGGGGGTTTCAATGTGTTTCAATACTAAAATGGTTTGATTTTGGATGAGTTGGGGTACCCTCATGTAGGAAACCTTCATATCTTGTTGATGGTCAAATCAGGATCCACCCTGGGAAGCCTCCCGGTTCGTTTGCCAGGTTGCCGCCCGAAGATTCGACCCTGCTTCGAGTTTCGCGCGGGTGCGGACTGGGTCCAACGGGGTGACTGGGGAAACAGGTTGGATGTGTTGGATATGCAACCATAGCGATATGGTGGTTTCCTGAAATCGGGGTGCCCCCAAATCATTAATTTTAATATGATTTTTCATTATAATATATAATAATCATTTATTTTCCATTATTAACCATTCCGAAAATTGGGTATACCAAATCCATTGGTTAATCATCATATTTCCCATTCACTTGCCATTTTCAGGCTATACTGCTATTTTCAGACAGACCCATATGGAGGTTTCTCAAGATGAGGGATCCCCAAAGCATCTCAAAACCATAGGTTTAGATTTAAATACCAAAATGGTCTAATTTTGGATGATTTGGGGGTACCAACGTTTTAGGAAACCTCCATTTTTGGGCCCCGTATCCCAACTTGTTCGGGGTATATAAATGGATATAAAATGATATCAATGGTATATATTTTACCATAATTAAAACCATTGATAAACCTAACATGGATTGGTATATGTAAAGTCTTCTTGTTTTTTTCGCAATTAAACAATGCAACAAATGAACACCTTGAAATTGGGTAGTTTATTTGGTTTTCAGACCAAGAAATGGGAGGGCGGACACATGAAAATCATTTTGTTGAAGGGTATCCAATATTAACACAATTCGACCATATTTCGGGGGAACAACTACCGGTTAGTAACCGGAATTAAATCGAAACAAAATGTCATGATATCCTTTAGTGCAGGTTTGCCAGATTGGCCGATAATTTGAACAAACATGTCATGACATGTTGGACCTGGAGGATCAAATTAAGCGAAGGAGGGGTTGGTCATTGTCCAATCGAAAGTGTATGAATTTCCAAACGTCAAGAAACAATTGATGCAATTCAAGAGACGACTTACGTTCAAGACTTGGTCGATGTTCTGTTCATTCCGCTGTGGAAATCAACTTGAACCAATGTAGGGGACATATGTATAATATACATTAAATCATACACATTTAACAATATTATAAAATATTTTTGTGTTCATGTATATATATATATATAGATATACATATATACATATATACACATATATATATATATATTTGCAGACCAATATACACTCTATATATATATATATACAGGTTAATGTATATATTTAGTAGTATTTTGCTCAATAAATAGTGATATTCATATTTTTGTATCTAAGTATGTATATGATACCTATCCCTTACTATCCCAGTATATATTTATCCCATTCCACAACTAACGAGACATCCATCTTGCTGTTAACCGAAGCATCTCGCGGGATATTGACCATCTTCGCAAGGTTAGGTGTGACCTTCTGGCTTGCAGCTTTGGCAGAAGGCATCTACCTAGCCCCTTGGTGTGACAAGGGTTGCTTCGTGTGTAGCTTAGAGTTTACTTGGCGGTGCAGTTGAGCTAAAAAAGGTAGATATAACTATGGCTATAAACCCAAAGGTGTAGTGATAGTGATATTATACTGCTATTCTATGCTATTCTATCTTTTGGGGTTGGTTTTAATCATGGAGGAAGACAGGGATAAGTGATTGGAAACAAAATATAGATACATACATCAATATAGTTCATTGGAATATCACCCAAATATAAGTGGGTTATTTAAGGTTATTACAACATATAACGCCCCACTTGCGATTCCTGGGATGCAGCCCTCAAGAAGCCTCTGCCTGGAACCAGTTTGAGGACGATTTTGAAGCTCTAGAGAATGCATAATATGGGATGGATCAAAACCTAGTCGTCGTATGTCTAAATATATACATAATTATACATATATATATATATATGTATATAAATATATGTACATACAGATACATACATACATTATGTATATATATATATACACATGTACATATCATATATTTGTATGTATATATGATCATACATATACATTCACCACATATGACATTTGTGAGAATGATGCATTCATTATTCATTTACAAACTAGGGTTGGTGTAAGAAAATGGTACCAGGGTTTTGCCCATATCCAAACGGCCTTACGGAAGCAAAAGACTGATATGCATGTCCTGCCAATGTCCGTATCAAAGGATCATCAATTCACGGCTTCAAAATTGGATTTGGGATCTACACTAAAGTAGCTTAACATTGATATGAAAAACTCACCACTTCTAGATCATGTCCAAACCCAATGGTTTTCCAGCGCTTTCCATCCTTTTTTGTATCTTTATCCAGGTTATGAGACCTGCAGTGGGTGCCATGGGATATCCTAGTTGTATTGATTATATTGCCACTTGTGGTACCTGTGATGCACACTTAGGTATGTTTGGTGGTGCAGTTGGGATTATTTATGGGTACAACCATGGGATTTTAAGCGACATAAGTTGGGATATGGGGCCCCCATAGCCATAGCTATAAACCACTTAGAAGTGCAACTGCAACCTCAAGTATGGGTCAAGATAGTCCAAAACTCAAGACGTTGGTGGATGGTTTGGAAAGAAGGGGATGAGATGACTGCCTGACATGAAGGCTCGCATGCGCTGTGGGAGCACACATCAGGTCGAGAAACTCCTGCTCAGTCGACTCCAGAGCCAGTCTGAAAATTTCTTGCAGGCACTAGACCAATTCTTTCCGTGTCGCTACGACCTGAGCCGTGCTTCAAAGGCATGGCATACATGGCATACTGGACCTTCGCAGGCTTCCACTTGCACTTCCAAGTGCCTTGGCCCAATTTGAGTACCTATAGTTGTGGGACGTGATGTTTGATATCTGATATATGATGATATATGCAATATACATATATGGAGGTTTCCTAAAATAGGGGTACCCCCAAAACATCCATTTGAATAGGATTTTCCATTACAAACCATCCATTTTTGGGTACCCCCATTTTAGGAAACCTCCATATACAATATTATACAATATTTATGGGTTGACGCACTAGATTTCGTGAAGACCTAGTAAAGGAGTGATGAATTATGTTCCTACCTGTTTAGGGGCCTGCCTTAGTGTTTGACCGGCATTTTTTTGCCCGGTCTTTGGGTAATCCTGGGTTGGATAGATTAATTTTTACAAGTTGAATCTCAGCAACTGAGTCCAATTATTCTCCACTTGGTGGCTCACCCCAGTTAGGAAGTGGAACATTACATATATATATATATAATCATACATATATATTTATATATATATATACATACGAATCTAACCCCAGTCATATACAAGTAGACTAAGTAGGGACGATTTTGTTCTGGCTGCAATCCTGCAATGTCGTCAAAGCGAAAGGTTTGTACATCCTGGAATTGCCAACACGGGAGGATATTCCCAGTAGTTTCGAGCCAAGGCAATCAAATTATTATATCATTTTTGTTTATCAACTGAATCACAGAGATATCACGCGGATGTCACTTTATATAATCGCATATCAATGGATTATTCATGGGTATATCAATAATGGGATATTAATCAGTAGTATGCTATATTATGCTCATATCCTGGCCTTTTGGTTGACAAGATCGTCAATGTGTGTTGCATCAGGACGAAATACATTAGCTAAATTAGATTCCCAGCATGTGGCTCAAGCTGGTGCCAGCCAGTGAAATCTTGTTGCTTTCTGTCCAGCAACTTTGGTTTTCGGTTGGCTGAGGTCACGAAATAAGTTGCCGAACTATTTAGCTGGTTTGTAATCCTATCATGATATGGGTTTGTCTGAAAATTAAGTAGCCCTAATTCCAATGGATTATATAAATTATGATCATTATTCCCATTTGAATAACCATTTGGTGGGTACACCCCATTTTCAGATGAACCCATATACCATATCCTACCGTAAATCCAATTGTTCACCGAACGGTTCATCTACTTAGCAGTCACAACCTGGGACACCGCCTTGCGGCGCCGAGATTTTCACCCTCCAATCTCACACCTTCTGGCAGGGGACCACGGCGGGCATTGGGAGTTTGCGGTCGCTCTCTGGAAATAGCCACCATTTGTAAGAAACAGTACATTATCAGACTGAATGGGTAAATCGTTCACTTGTTCTCGTGGTTTTTCCTCTGAATGTGAATTCATTATTAAAAGATTCGTTGGGATTTTGCCACCTAGAAGGATGATACTCAGGAGTAGCCTTGCGCATGTGATTCCGCCGCACAAGGTGAGACGGTATTGAGTGGATTTATATAAGGTTTGAAATTGGGATATTTGATGTAACATGACATGACCGAGAAATCATGGTTGATTGCATTTAATACATATATATATTAGTTCTATAGGAATTATGATGAGCCAATTCTGCGAACCTCCCCAGCAAAACAACAGCCAGATTTAACGGGATTTTCTACCGGTTGGGTTTTCTACCCGGTTTAGTCGCTGCCTGAGGTTTAGTGTTCACAAACTTTCGGGAGGTTTGCTCTTGGCTCCTTGACTTCGGAGGTCCGTGGCTCTTCCCCTGGAGGAAAAAAATGGGATCACAATGGGATAACGTATTCTGAGGCTATAACGGGAAACTAAGCATGGTGACTACTTGTACCCTCTGGTAAACTGACATAGCTATGGAAAATCACCATTTTAAATGGGAGAATCATCTATAAACGGCCATTTTCAATAGCTATGTTAGTTTACCGGAGGGTACATACCTGGATTTACTGAAGATGGTGTATGTTACAAAGGAGGTTTCTCCACTACTTGGGGAATCGATTAAGGGAAGCAGCAAATCCAATTATGTGGGTCAGTCTGAACATGGGATATAATTATCCAGAATTTGGCCTTTGTAAGGCGGAAAATGATCTCATGAGCCACTGGATCATATCGCGTTTTCCCAACATGTTCAGCCAAACGCATATGGGAAATTGAGAATGCCCAAACAGTTCCATTGTCTGAATGGACAGTAGCCAGACTCTAGGCTTTTACTTTTTTGCGGGCCTCGGGTGGAATTATATGGTACCACATATCCATATATATATATATACACACCTATACACATTATATATACATATAAATCATATATATACATATATATATATATCCCACTAAAAGTGAATCTACTTCAGCAGAGGATCAACACGCCACCAAGTCTACATAAGGATGAATTAATTTATCTTTTGATCCCAAATTATATTCCCATATTTAAGGTTACGTGTATATTTCATTGCATGCCACTGTTTCCGTTTTTGTAGTTGAAAGCCGGGATGAAGCAGATATCTTGGTCGTCCCATCCCCTTGAGGCAATGTTAAACACCGGTCCCAAAATAATCACGGTTTCTAGGCGGGTCGTTAAGGATTGTACATACGGATACTTCTGATATTCCGCCACTTTGGTTGTAGAATTTCCAAGCTATTGGACACTGACACTGAAACATCCAATTGTATTAATTTATGACCCCAATGTTAAAGATATTCGTTTGGATATGTTTGGATATATAGGTTGATGCGTGAAGTTGGGTTTAACCATTGATCCACAGGGTAAGTGGATAGAGATCAGTACACAAGAGGATTCACACAGTTCGAAGCTCCAAACAGCGACATTTGTTCGTCAGAATTCAGCGATCCTCCACATGGGACGATTCCAAACATAAAGAACCACCACCAACCGCCAATAGCTTACTACCCTTTGGTAAACCAACATAGCTATGGAAAATGGCCATTTATATAGTTGATTTTCCCATTAAAAATGGTGTTTTTCCATAGCCATGTTAGTTTACCAGAGGGTAACATTTACAAACCATCTATTCTCGCAAGGGTCTTCTTCAGGGGGCTCGGTTGAATCCCCATGATCTGTTCAAAGTTCAGGCAATCCACTAGTGGCACGAGCCGTCCCCAAATTGGAACGTTGTTGTGTTGGGTTCCACACATTAAGCAGCACTTAATTATGTATTGGTGATTAATATCCAATCATTATTAACAGTTGTTGACTGACAATGTATATATATATGTATTATTATCCAATCTTCAGTAAGTGAGCAAAGTATTGATCATTCAGTCATCATGAGTGTTTCATGGTAGCTATAAGTTGAATTTTAATTGATTATAATCAGCACTATACTTATACTGGATAACCAGATTACCATAACGGGTACCAATTTAATCATTCACCATGATTGTACTACAAGGGTCGAAGGCACGGAGTGCAGTTGCAGCGACTTTCATAGTGCGAAAGGTAAATTGGTGTATAACACAAAAGGATTTGCGATCCAGGAACCTGCAAAAAAATAAGAGATGTTCCCCAAATTTTCCCAAAAGGTAGTGGATTTCCCATTTGGAAAAGAAATGTCATCGACTCAGCAAATCCAGGAAGTAGCTACGATGAAGCACTTTGACAGAGGGGGTTCCTTCCTGCAACTATTCATGAGACCTAGGAGTTACAGGGTCGGAAGAACGCGTAGCTGGGCAAGTTCTTGGAGTTGGACACCGCTGGGGCTTGGCTACGGGGAACCCATCGGTTCCAGATCCATAGGATTAATGTGGGGTGCAGAGGATATCCAAAGGTGGCCCGAATGGGCACCGCACGACAGGTGATCCTTTCGACAACTTGACCAAGCTGGGTCGCATTGAGAACATCATGAGGTTCATTGCAGCTTGTTCACAACTTCGAAATGAGCGACTTCACTGCGGAAGTGGGCCTGACTCTCAAACCTTCTGAGGATGCCGTCTGGCTTGCTGGCTACACGGGCAAAGCCCCTCTGGAACATGGCTTGTCAGAGATTGTGAAGGGGCTCATTGTAATTATAATCATACTAGGCTACTAGATAGATGAATATTACGGCCAAACACCTCGATTTGCTTGATGCACTGGGTCATTCTGGCATTCCTTCTACCAGTTTTTCTGCTCGATTCCAAGGGCCGTTTCTCATCGGCCAGCTCGCTCCGCTTATCCAAGCAGCTTGACATGATGGAGCTATCCAGAAGAAGCTCAATCTGCCATTGTCTGAGACTTTGTGTGTGTTGACACGGGAACTACTAGCTGGGGGTGCAGTTCCAGTTTTCAGTAGATATAAATCTAAGAATATTATATGTCCATACTTATAGTAGATATATTGGTGATGTAGTTATATTTGTTTATCACCATAATACCATAGTTCTACTTATATAGGGGGGTTATTTATATATATGTATACAACATTATATTACCATAGTTATAGGGCTTATATCAATGTTATTTATACTATAATGATATAGCATATTAAGATTATGATCATGTCTCTGGATATATATCTATATAGATGTACCATGCTATATCACAATACTTATATATATATATGGGTTACAGCAACTTAGGTCATGTATATATATATATAGTATATACACAAATGGTCTTTGTTGTTATAGATAGTGATTACTGTTAAACATGATATATTTAACTAATGCGTATATAAATATATTGGGATGCAACCGCTACAACACACACACACATACCCTCTGGTTATGATTAACATAGCCATGGAAAATCCCCGAACTAAATGGAGGTTGTGGCTGGGAAAATCATCTATAAATGGGCCATTTTCCATGGCTATGTTAAATAACCAGAGGAATATATATATATAAACACATAACTTTGGTAATACAATGTCCTATATCTATTCTCAACCATTCCTATGTCACTAGAACTAGTGTGATCTATTATACAATTAGAGCATGTTAAACCCCTTTACCCGTTTTTAAATGCTTAAAAATCAGTGGTTATCATTGCATAAATATGGTGACTTCACTGACTTGTCACTGGTAAAGGGCCAACCAATATATCTACTATAGTCATGGTGATTTTTAATATATAAATATAGGGATACAAGCGATATTACAATGGATTACTTGAGGCACTGGGTCAGACATTACCAGAATCTCTGCCATAAAACGAGAACTATGGTGACATATCATGTAAGGTTGGTAATGCCATAAACCATCCCCAACTTCAGCATTTTTATAGGTGGTATGTTTACCATTCCCAGTCATGGGTGGCTTATGGCATTGGTTACCCTTTGGCAAACTAAATAGCTATTGAAAAGTGCAATTTAGTTCGTTGATTTGCCTGTTAACAAGGGTGATTTTCCATAGTTATGTTTGTTGAACCAGCAAGTTATCTACAATAATTATGATATATTATGATTATATTCAACTAACTATATACTATTATTATGATGATACTCAACTAAGACATGATAATATTCCACCGTTGTAGACATATAATATTTAAGATACTATATGTATATGTATAGTATCCCAAGGCTCTTCAAGCTCCCAGGCTCTCATCGCCGCAGCCTGTGGTCTATGGGAGGTGCCGGGATAGTGGACACGTGAACCCAGAAGCCAAACACATCTAAAATGGACTTTATATCGGGGAGTTTATATCTGATTTACAGGATTGTTTTAAGATTTCCTAGGAATTTAGAAGAATTTGTGCAATGATTTTAGAGGAATTTGTAGGGAGTTTTGCTTTAGCCATCCTGAAAATGGGATTTATATGGGTTTAAGCATGTAAAATGGGGATACAATGGGATTAGATCCGCAAGGAGAGGTAGCCAAACGATTCTTAAGTCGACTTATAACTAGGTGAATTTCATAGTTTATGGGGGATACAACTATAGTTCACTGCCCCAGTTTGTTAGTTAAGTTGGTATATAACTCCAATACCGAATACCTAGGGGTTATTGTAGTTATATCATGTTATACGTATATTTACTAGGGATTATAGATCAACCACCTGATAGCTCAGTTACTAAGCATTGCAATTGGAAATGCCTTAAACATTGTCATTGACATGAGAAAACGATCTATACCTGGGATGTTTGATAGGTTTTTAAATGGGATTTACCTTCCAGCAAAGTGTCAGATAGCTGTGAAAATCCATGGCCATCCCCAGGAAATGCTGATGTGATGGGAGGAGTAACAGGTGATGAATGTATTGCTGGGGAAACAACTATCCATGGTAACATCATGGGGATAAAATGACCAACATGGGAATTTAGTCGATGAAACTGTGGGATCATATTGGGATGTGATACCTTCTGGAAGTTTCACATAGCTATGGAAAATGGATGAACATGGTGATTTGCCTGGAATTGTGATTTTTATTGCTATGTTGGATTACCAGAGGGTAGGATATGGTAGGATATGGTATGATATACTGGATATTTAACATAAAACCACTTTTAATTGGTAGAAAAAACATACCATCTGGTAATCAAACGTGGCTGGATGGAAAATTCCCTATAAACGGAGGTCTTTAACGGAAAATGATCTATAAATCAGCCATTTTCCAATGCCATGTTTGATTCCAGGAACCGAAATCGATCCCCAACATGACCCTCGGAAATTGACCAATAGGATGTGCTTTTCCTGGTGCAACTGGTGATTCCCCTGCCATGACAATCTACATGAGGCTAATCTCTACAAGGTGAGGTTTTTCAAAATAATAAGGCCAGATGCCAGGACAGATGTCGCACCTGCGCGCAGATCAAAACTGAGAGTCGTGGTGAATGGCCATGGGCAAGCACGGCGGTGTCCTCCGCCGCCTTCGGACGACTGCCCTTGTGCACATGCGTTTCACACGATCCAGCAGTGCTCCCCAGTTATGGGTTGCTTGTTAAACCACCTTGCATGAGGATTAGTTACCCTCTGGTAAACTAACATAGCTATTGAAAATCACTATGATTAATGGGAAAATCCACTATAAATGGCCATTTTCAATAGCTATGTTAGTTCACCAGAGGGTATATCATATTCCCCAAAAACCAGACTTCACCAAGGAGTCAACGTGGCTATCGTTTTGGAACACCTCACCTTGTAGTTGATTTGCCCGGCAAGTTCACAGTGAACTTATTGTCCCCGGGCTGTGATTGACGAATGGACCACCACAATGGCCATCAATTGAACATCAAAGGAAATAAATGGAAACAGATCAAACAATATCTAATCTAATATATTTTTTCATATAACATGCGATTCAGATATATGTTTGATTTATTCTATTTATTCGCATGTTTTGTTTGAAATTGTCCCTATATTTGCCGACGGAAGTCCCCCACTTGTTTTCTGGTTTCATTGTGTGGAAAACTCCAGCACCATGGGAAGGTGAAAGCAATGCGTACAAGGGAGGAGGAAACCTTTTGCGCTAAGGCATGGTTTGGGAGGCTGCGAAGTAGGGTCTATAGGTCGGATTGCTTGTACAAGAGATGGGTACTGTTGTTTTTTTTGGTTGTAAACTAGCAACCCTTATTGTTGCAATCATTAGTTACTAGCTGATAGTATAAGAACTTAAATATGTGGTTATCATTTTACTTGTAATTAATTTACCCTCCGGTAGTCAAATATGGTTTGCTTGCAAATCCCCCATTCAGTTCGACGGTTTTCCCAGCTGTAAACGGCCATGTGGAAGGGACTTCCCAGCCAGTAGATGGTGGAGTTTGGAGGGCTGGAAAGTTGAGCCATGAACAATGCCCTCGTTGATTACTTATTGCTATGATTTATGCTACCTGGTTATTGGGGATTATGAGTCAACCCATTTTCAGGAAACTTAGCAACCAGCTAGTGGCTCAAACGGATGGGTGAAAATAAACCAACTCATTTTACAAGGCCTACCTTGTGAAGATTTGCAAGTTGGTGGTTCAATGCTGGTGGTTTTTGTTCCGGGTAAAGCGGCGAATTAACTGGAGGTGAATGAGTTCATTCGTAGGAGAATCTTCCTGAAATAGATGTGCAATGTCAGATAGGGAAGCACACCAGGAGTCCTTGCCTGGGACGTGTGACGTGCGACGTTCAGAATGATTCCAAGGTCCTGAAGCTGAAGTGCGAGGCAAATTCCCACCACAGAGCTTTTCTGTTTGAAAATGAGGGTACTCTGTCTTGGAGATGGTTTTCGAGGCCACGCTGGTTCACAGGCTGATTCCACCATCCCAATGGTTGTCCCACAGGAGCTTGAACTGCAGTCGGCTCGCCGTCAGCTCCAGGCCGGGTAGAGCTTTGCAGTGCTTGTTGCTCTGGGTCAGAACTGAGCATTAGGGCACTGACGTCGGATGCGTTGGTAGATGTAGATCAGAAAAGTAGAGATCGCTCGGCACGGTTCTGGAGACTATGGAAGATGTCAAAGCCAACCGCGCAAAAAGGACATTTCTGGAGGACCTGGACACGGAGACCAGTGATGGGACATTGATCTCTTACCATCTTCTACTGTTTGCGTTGTGTTCTTTTCAGCACATAGAGGTTGCAATATGTTTATCACAATTCTAGCGTATCAGGCGCATCCTCACATTATCTGTGTGAATCAAATCATATATCCCGTATGGTCATCTTGAGAAAGCCTAGTTAGACTACACCAATGATTCACTTGTATGTGGCATGGTAAAAGGATGGTTATATACCAATATTGGTGTATGATCATCAATCCATGAGTAGAGGTCAACATAAAAAAAATAGAAGAAATTCCTGAGAATCGGGAGGCGGCCATCAACCATATAAATAGAGAAATCTATATATATATATATGTAGCCGTTAGCCCATGATATATCCCATTGAATATACCACGTAACTTGACGAACAGCACTAATATACTGACTTCGATTAAAGGTATGGTGTGGAGAATTGGCGGGCTACCGAATCCATGAACCGTTCGGGATTCTGCACATCAAGTTCTCCACCACCAATTGCTACAAGGTGAGCCCCCCAAACAACATCTAAGTTGGTGACAACTTGCTTAACTGTGGTTTTTGGGAGGTATAAATTTTACGTAAGTGTTGTTGCTTTTTTTTGAAGCAACCCACACTGTGGGGCCTCACCTTTCCGAAGGTGCCTAGAGAAATCTTTCTGGCGGCCATGTATTTCGTGCGAAGCCCCAGAACTCAAAAGGCGGCGAATGGACAAACCAAAAGTTGAAACGGACACATGCAAGGTGGTGCCCCAGTTAGCTAAGTTGATCTACAACTCCACGAAATAGGGGGTTTATGGATGTTTATGGTAGATATATCGAACTAGTTACTATGGTTTATAAACCAACAAACATCACTGGGGGGGGCACCACGTTTGTGGGGACTACTTGCGGGAAGTTGAATGTTTCTCTGGGTAAGTTATGGAGGTTTCCAATCCATTGGGGAAATCCCAAATCATCCAAGTCATGATCATTTTAGTATTGAAACGGCATGATACAACCATGGCGACTTGGGGATCCACCATTTTAAGATACTTTTTTTTTTTTCTCGTGACTTCACGTTGTGACCTGGAATGAAACTTGGGAAGGATGTGGGGGCTACAAGTTTCCAGTAAGCGTTCACATTTTTTCCCATGTATAGATGATGTTCCCAGCTAGAAATCTCCGTTGGGGGATTCTCCATAGTTATGTTAGTTTACCAGAGGGTACCTAGAATGATGATTTCATGCTGATTTCATGGTTGAAGATTGATGGGATATCACAAACTATATTGGGTGGGGGTTATGCTGGGCAATCAACAAGCAAACATCCCAAATCCTTCGCTAAGTTGGTTTATAAGTAGATTGATTGGGGTCAAATTGGTGATTGTAAGTATAGTTAAATATGGCAACGAGCCAACTTATAACTAGCGAACACCATCTTTTGGCGGGTCAGATAGTTACCAACATCTGATTTGTGACAACTACAGGGATGATGTTACCCAAGATGAAATGTGAAGTTATCGACAGAAATGAGAATTTCATGACCAAATGATTTGAAGACCCCCTTTTTGGGGACTTCAACGAAACTTTAAAATGTTGATTTTTTACAAAGACTGGTTCTTACCGTTGCAGTGTTTTTCTTTTCATCCCAAGAAATGGGATTATCCAACCCCAGATGAACCCCAACATGTGGGATCTCATGTGGCGGCCATGTTCAGTCTTTTGAGTCCAAACAAATGGGACATGATCCGACAGCCGGGTCCAACGGCCCACATGTGTGATTCTTGTTGCGTTCCATTTCTTTTGCATATGGAAGTCCCAGTGTTGGCTAGTTCAATCGGGGTCAAAGGGCCTGACCATCAGAGCTCGGTGGCGCGGCTTTATCACATGAGCTATCTGACGCCTTGACGTACAGCGGGACAGCTGCCACAGCTGCGGCAGGGCTGTCAAAGGAATGGGAAATTCGGCTAGCAAGAGCACTCTTGAGCAACGAAGTTCCAAGGTCACAGGGTGTACACGCTGCAGAGAAAGAACAGAGTAGAGAGGCTGGCCGGGCCACAAAAACAAAAACTTGCGCACTCCGGGCTGGTTGCCATGCGAAAGCTGCCAAACGGTCAACATCAGGAGGTGCTGGAGATTGTTTTGGCCCAGTGCCTGGCAACACCCGCGATGCTTGCTGAGCTCGTGGATTTCAGCCAACGCCACCGGAAATAGAGCAAGAGAGATTGTGCTGGGCAAGGGACTGGTAGTTATGTAAATCCCTGTAAATCCCGATTTTTGATTGGTGGAATCCCATGACATTGCTCTTGTTGGTAGTTTACTCCTTGCACGTCCGTTCAATCCCATGAGATTCGTATTGTTGGTTCGGGTAGTTAAATCATGTTAAATCCCTAGAATTCCTAGGGCTGGTTGCTGAAATGTCATGACATTGTTGGTGTTAATTTGTTGAATCCCATGCGTTCCCTTTCTGGGTGAGTTCATGTCAGTTAAATCCCATGAAAATCCCAAGGTTGTTCAGTTAATAAAATCCCATGAAGATCCGTTTGTATTGTTGATTAGTTATTAGTTGCATCCCATTACTTTACTCTTGTTGGCTTGTTTACCCGATTTTTCCCTTTGAAATTCCCAGCTCATTGGGCGGGTTTCCCACAATTTTTCCTCTTGTTAGATAGTTCAATCGCATGAAATTCCCAAATGGTTGGATGATTTTGGATGGTTTGATCCTTTTAAATCCCATAAGACTGTATGGCTATGAGTCAAAACCCTGGTACCTAGTGAACACCAAAATAGCTGGTAAATGGATGTTCATCCCATTAAAATTGATACTAATAGGTTTTGACCCATCCCCATATCACAATCATTTATAATCCAATACTTGAGTGGTTTCCACCATTGTCCCCGCATTTTTCTGCGCTACGAAGCGAAGCCTTCTGAGGTCGTTGCTGGCTTTGTTGTGCCTGCCACTGAGAAGCCGCAGGCAGTGCCAAGGGCGGATTTCATGGGGGGGATTCACCACCAAAAACCTCGTAAGAAATGGTGGAAACTGGTGGGTTTTCCTTGGATTTTAGAGTGAAGGACAATAAAAACAATGAGCAATTGTCGAGAGCTCGTGCAGGCAGCAATGTTTCAGGTTCTGGCACTGAGGGCGATGAGGATGAAGCATCTGAGACGGTTGGATATCCAGGGCTGATTGAACTCGTGGTTGCCACAACTATTCGTGTGGTTAAGAGAGAATATCAAGGGCATCAGTACCAAGCCGAACTACTGTTTCCGAAGTCTCTGTTCCCGGACCGTGAGCTGCGTGTTGAAAAGGTGCTTGAAGTATTGCAAGAGGCGACATTGTCGACAGTGGAGAAGAACGCGCTTCGTAGCTCCATAGGCAGAGCGGCAGCTGTGGTTCGAATGAAGCTAAAGGACGCAATGTGATGACACATTAGCGTGATCAGCATGGCTGATTGAGGTTTTTGAAACACGTCGAAGCACATACATACATTGCGATCGGTGGTCTAATTGGATTCTATGGGGAGCTTCAAAAACCATTTCAAAATGGTGGTTTCACCATGAACATGGTGGAACATATAGGGATATGTAATGGGATTGTTCACTGGGATTGAACATTAAACCTTGGGATGAAGAGGGAATATCATGGGATAATGAGGTGGCAAAACCAATAAGGCGATGGTGATTCCAATATACACATGAGTGTTTCATGGATGTTAATACAAGGTGGAATCGATTTGAGTTGGCCCTATAGTTCAGTAGATTAACGATGGGCTTTACGCTAGAAATATCATGAATTATCATTATTGTATATGTCTAATTCATAGTTTAGAGTCTATAAACCAAGAATCAAAACTGGGAGCATCACGTTGTATACATCTGGTACATACATCCAAATAGTCTGACAAACTATCACCAGTTCACCATCATTTCGCCATAAATGATGGTGAATAGGCAGAATCATCCCCAAAATGGTTTAGGTCAACCGCTTGTGAGATGATGATTGGTTTGCTAAACGATCCAACAGTTAGTTCAATGATTGTACCTGTGTAAAACTCCATGCGTGGAGAATTTCCCAACCAATCGTACCAAAGGGTACCAGGAATGGGTTGATCTGTTTTGTTCTTGGGGCATAGCGTGTTGTTTGTCCCTCATCAAGCACACATTATTCTTGACTCAGTTTGGGTCTAGTTCATCGATAAACACAGACACAGAGCAAACCAAAAAATGACGGCTACCAATTTGAACGCATTAAGCACAGGAGTCATGTGTCTTACATTCTTTGACATTTACCCGCCTGTCAACTAACATAGATGTGGACAACCTACCATCTATAGATCATTTTCCTATGGAAACCAGTGGTTTTCCTCATCTTTTCTTGGGTCCATCAAGGTGCAAAGAACACTTGAACCGTAGATCCACATCAAAAACATGTAAAAAAAACTCCATGAACCTCACATGTTTTCACGAGCTTTGACTTTACTACTTTATGAGCTTTAATTGGGAATTTAACGGGAATTCATGGTATTTCATGTGGTTTCACAAGTTTAAATTGTTATACAAAAATCCCATTATATATCCTCAAGTAATTCAAGGTAGCTATGGAAAATGGCCATTGATAAGAACAGTAAATCATCATAAATCATATAAATGGTGCATAAACATGTTAAATAACAAGAGGGTAGATTCCTGTAATCCCTTGAATCAAATCCCTATAAATCTCTCCAAATCCATTATAAATCCCTTCAAACATCTTTAAAACCCTCAGAAACTCGTACACATCTACTTCATACGTACTGCGCTGCCATCAATAACTACCGCACCCTGGTGTCCCAGGCGATGGAGAAGATTCTAGGTGTGGTGCTGAGTATCGGCGAAGGGAGGATAAGTGGTGGAGCGGTTTTACCAAACATGTGGATAATGTGGGTAAAACACCATTTTTAAAACATATTTTTTAGTAGGTAAATCAACTATGAACGGCACTTTTCAATCGCTATGTTAGTTTACCAGAAGGTAAAACAATGCCATAAACCACCCATTTGGGAATTGTTTATACCACCTACAACAATAGTTAAATTGGGGATGGTTTATGGCATTGTTTTACCAACATTACTGTGGATGGAAGAAATCCTGCACCAGCTTGGATGGTTGACACCCTATCGATAATGGGATAAATCACGCATCAACTGGTGTGGCAGTGTAGGATTTCTTCCATCCACAGTATCATTGGGATCAAAATAGGGTATATGTTTTTTCATGGGTGATGATTGATGACTTGGAATATGAATGTGGAAATGATGGGATATCAATATACGTAATATACATATATATATATATGTGGATGAATTATAATGACCCTCACGGTTTTCCGTCACTGGGATCATGTTTTATCTATGGGGAATCATCCCCAAATGGTCGCATGATAACAATATTATTTTCAGCTAAGTGAATTATTTGTATTCAGCCAGATTACATCATCAACACTGGATATATTAGGAAAAGTCTTTGGATAACCATTGAATCATTGCGTTAATTTCCCATAAACTGCGGATGCCAACCTCAGGGCGGAAGTGCTCCAGGATCTTTTGGATGCGGATGCCAACCTCAGGGCGGAAGTGCTCCAGGATCTTTTGGATGCGGATGCCAACCTCAGGGCGGAAGTGCTCCAGGATCTTTTGGATGCCCAGCAGCAGGAACCCAAGGCGCATGAGGCGCTGCCGAAGTGTTCTGTTTGCAAAGTGCCGGTGGCCTGTTCTGAGACGAATTCTTGGACTCCAGAATTCCAGGCTGTTGGGGGCTGATTCTTTTCACGCTTGTTTGATCTTGAATTTCCGAAGCTACCAGCGCGACGTGGCACATCTCGGTGCCGCCACCATGCCACCTAGTTGAGGGAGCCCTGGTTGATCATGTTCAGACACCTCCAATTTCCATGATCGATCGGTTAAGTCCCTGGTTTTCATGGTTGAATCATGTTCATGTTCAAGCACCAATTTTGTTGGTGAAATCCCATCAGATCTCCATTTCCACTGGTGAATGCGACACCCAGGAGGAAGATCCCATACTTTTTACATATATCCTCAGTGAGGGGCGCAGTTCCAGCTAAGACGTGGGGATATTGCCATAGTCATGGGGGGGTTATCTCCCAACTTGGAGGGGGGTTGCAAGTATGGTTTGGGAGAAAGCGTTCCAAGAGTTCCTAAAGTTCCGGGGCCTGCCACTTGTTCCAAAAGTAGAATATTCGTTGGATTTATGTTGGAAGATGTTGGAGATATTACTCCTGCTGCTGATGGGTGAGAATAGACCTCTAAAAACTTGAAAATTTGGAGCTGTTTGACCTGGCACGGATTGAAGTTATGAAAAGCCTACAAGGTGATGCCCCAGGTCCTTAGCTAAGTTGATTTGGGTTTTCCAAATTGGGGGTTCCCAAGTCACCATGGGTTTCAAGTAGTCGCTTGGAGATTTGGGGCAATCCCCTGTTTTAGGAAATGTCCATTTCTCACTATGTTAAATAGACTTTATGTTGATCCATTTTAACTGGAACAGGATACCCTCCTGCAACCGCTTGTAGAACGATGAGGAAAACCCACTGTGACTGTACGGGTTTCCCCACTTGTTTTCCACATCTTTTGTATGTTTACCTCAGGGTTACCAAATATATTCATTACCATCCCATACATCACCATGAATATTCAATTAAGATCCATGAATCAATGGCTAGTTTTCATTATTCAATCTTTTTGTATGTTACCCCACTGTTTTGGCCCTTACTGTAACAGCTATACCTGGCTGATAACCTCATTTCAGTTGTATTTGTCACCTTAGTTGCAGTATTTATAGTCCCATTTATAAGGGCCATAACAGCTGGTTTTTGGGTTGTTTTATACCCCAACCAAGTAACTGAAGGGCACGAAACTCAGGCCCAGCTCTCTGCGTTTTCGGCTGGCTGCTAGCAGCGCTGCGAGCCACTTGGATGTTGATGTTGAACAAAATGGCCTCGGTCATGTTGTTTTTGTTTTTTTGCTTGGTAATTTTATGTGAACCCAATAATGAACCCAATGAAGTTTTATCTGGTGAGGTGAACCCAGTTTTGATAATGAATTGTCAGTATTGGAATATATTCGAATGATACTATGCGTATTGGGAATGATTACGTAGGTAAACCCAATGATGAACTTCATGAATGTTTGGCAATTTTTTGTCTTGGAGAGTTAAATAGATGGCCCATCATTGGCATACACAATCAGAGGGGAAAATGAAATTTCAAGGTGGTGGCCCATAGTTAGCTAAGTTGGTGAACATAACTTCGCTCCAGTAACTTGGACATTCTTCATCCTAGTTTGGATTCCAACCATTCCCAAATGGTTGTTGTTTATGCCGGCCACTGTGAATCCCACATTACAGTAGTTTTCCCATGGTCACAGGAGCTATGCAGCTCTGACACTGCAGCTCCGGCAGCGCCTGAAAGAATCGGCTGCTTTGGAGTCAGAAACTGAGCAGTTTCTTCTGCAAGGAGCTGCTGTACCAGCGACATGGCGGGGTGCAGTCATTTCCAGTTGTTCACTGGATGGGCGCTGCAGGCAAAGCATCCCAAACTCCGGGGCGCCGCTGGCATTGTGATGGTGCAGAGAGTCATGGACATCCCAGCTTTTTGCTTTGTATTGTTGAACAATTATATAAATTGCCATAGGAATCTCATAAATTTGAGACAATTGCATGTTTTTCTTGAAAAACTGCTGAGTTGAACGTATTCAATGTCAATCATGACCCCCCCAGATTCGGGGAAGGACTGGGCAGTAGCTTGCGGAATGTCAAGCATAGCAAAGCCACCAGCCCCACAGTTATGGCCCGAAATACTAGCTATAAGTCAGTGAAATAACCCCCTTGATGGAATGATAACCCCATCAGTTTACCATTTAAAACCGGTAAAGGGCTTTAACGGGATGGTGTTTCTTTTCGAATTGGTTTTATTGCATCTCCACTCGATAGTATTAGTAAATACTTTCCCAGTAGTATATTATCCCGGTAAAATATTGAAACTCCATAGTTTTTGTTACTCTATGATGGCTTGGATTCCGGGTCAATGCTGTTTCATGGTATAAATATTTATTTTGCCAACAGTTTGTATTTTTTGGTGGATGATACTTATGTAGATGGGTTAATTGCTCATAAGCCGTTGTTTGTCTTTTTATAGGGGAGGCTAAGCAGTTTTATTAACCCCATGCCCCATATAGACTTGGCAAAGTTGGTAAACGCAATTGCGTAGATTAACTAGGGTTTATGATGATTCTGAGTATAGTTCAACGTGGAATACACCAACTTATAACTAGAGGGCACCAACGAAGGTAGGGATTCCAGGTCGACTGGATGGGTAGCTGATTGTTTTATCAAAAAATAAAGCTACAGCCAATAGAATGTGGGGAGATTATGGGAAGTAAACCATCAAACACAGGGGAAAACCAAGTTGTGAATGGCAGTTACACTGGATGGGCGACAAAAAACGGAGGTTTGGTCCAGGGGGGGTTATATATGTGGAATTTTACCATAGATAATTGGACCAACTTGATGGGTAGTTGATGGTAGTTGAACATATTGGTTTATATGTTGCTATAAAGTAATGTCGGGATTTACCCTCTGGTAATCAAACGTGGCAATGGAAAATCCACCATTTATAGATTATGTTCCCATTAAAACCTCCATTTATACGGGATTTCCAATTGCCACGTTTGATTACCGGAGGGTATGCACCTAAGTTAGAAAGACTTTGGAGTTCATTGGATACTATATAAGCCAGCTACAAAGCAGTGCACTAACTCCGTGGTCCATCCAAGTAGGGATGTCCCCATTTGGAAAAAAAAGAACAAGGGGTAGAATAACACATGGGAAGGTACACTTATAGCCCTTAACATTTAGTGAAAACTGGTCTATGATCTTATTTAAGTGATATATGATATATACATATTAAATATATATGTAGTTATATAATATAGAATGTATAACCTTAGTTGCAGGGGTTCTAATCCTATTTGTAGCTGTTAAGGGCCACTACTCACGAAAGCTAGCTTTTGCTAGCTGAAGTCCCTCTTGCTTTAGCAAGGTATTGGGGGGGCTGGAATCTCCAATCCCATGAAACTTCATGAGTTATACC
>BGPT01000687.1:21114-38305 GCA_003297045.1 Symbiodinium sp. clade C Y103
CGTGGCTCGATCCCCCCCGGGGACGTCGTCAGATTCCCCATCCTCTGCATCATTGGCATCCTTCATGGGGCATGGTTTAAGCAGTCTCCTACCTAACCTGTCTATCCTATCTATCCTATCTAATTATCTACTTATCACGCTATCTAGCCTATCTAGCCTATCTAGCCTATCTAGCCTATCTATCCTATCTATTCTCTCGATCTATCTGCTTATCTATCTATNATCACGCTATCTAGCCTATCTAGCCTATCTAGCCTATCTAGCCTATCTATCCTATCTATTCTCTCGATCTATCTGCTTATCTATCTATCCATCCATCCATCCACCCATCCACCCATCCATCCATCCATGCATCCATCCATCTATCTCTCTCTCTCTCTGTCTATCTCTCTATCTCTCTATCTCTCTATCTCTCTATCTATCTATCTATCTAATTATCTATCTAATTATCTATCTATCTATCTATCTATCTATCTATCTATCTATCTATCTATCTATCTATGTATGTCTCTACCTACCTGTTTGTTTGTCTGTCTATCTATCTATCTATCTATCTATCTGTCTATCTATCTATCTATCTATCTATCTATCTATCTATCCACCTATCTATCTATGTCTCTACGTACCTACCTATCTACCTATCTCTCTATATTTTTTTTCTAGCTATCTAGCTATGTAGCTATCTAGCTATGTAGCTATCTATCTACCTATCTATCTACCTATCTATCTATGTATCTATGTATCTATGTATCTATCTATCTATCCATCTATCTATCTATCTATCTATTTATCTATCTATCTATGTACGTATCTATGTATCTATGTATCTATCTATCTATCCATCTATCTGTCGATCTATCTAGCTATCTACCTATCTCGCTATGTCTCCCTCTTTGTCTCCCTATCTTT
Source organism: Symbiodinium sp. clade C Y103 (assembly GCA_003297045.1). Taxonomy (NCBI): domain Eukaryota; class Dinophyceae; order Suessiales; family Symbiodiniaceae; genus Cladocopium; species Cladocopium sp. clade C. The sequence goes on from BGPT01000687.1 coordinate 22,024, forward strand.
CTATCCATCCATCTATTCATCTTTCTATCTTTATATCTATCTANCTCCATCCAGCTATATATCTCTCTATCTATTTATCTGTCTATCTATCTATCTTGCTTTCTTTCTAGCTATCTAGCTATCTAGCTATCTATCTATCCAACCATCTAGCTATCTAGCTATCCAGCTATCCGGCTATCTAGCTATCTAGCTATCTAGCTATCTAGCTATCTATCTATCTATCCATCCATGCATCCATCCATCCATCTATCTCTCTGTCTATCTATCTATCTATCTATCTATCTATCTATCTATCTATCTATGTCTCTACCTACCTATCTATCTAGCTATCGATGTATCTATGTATCGGTGTATCTNTATCTATGTCAAAAAATGCGCCACTGTACTTGCTCACTTTATTTTCAAGTCCAGCTCCCTGCCGAGCTAGCTTTCGTCCCTTACCCCTTGGCCTCAAGTGTAAACATTGACGTTTTTGCACTTCAACAAGGTCTTCCTCGTGCTCATTCCCTGCGTCCGGGGGTCCTGGCTCGTCATTGGAAAGGTGGCCATAGGATTGAGTTATTGAGCAGGAACCAATATATTGATATGAATTATGAATATAGCAATGGATAACAATGGTATAGTTCCAACACTTAGTGTAACTAGTTATTAGTGATAATAATAGCTCCAACATTACGTTTTGTTTTGGTATCATGAAATCCAAGATGAATGGTATAGTGATAACAATGGTAATATTTACAGCAAATAGCTGGGCTCGGCAAAGTTGCTGGATGGGTAGTTTCGTACAGATTCGATTTGTCCTCTTGATGGGAATATCGACATATCCGATTTTGTTTGGCAGGATTTCTCTGAGGTTTGTCCAGGGTGATGCCCCAGATGCATAGTGGTGGTTATAAACCAAGAAACATTGCACTGAGGGCACCACCTTGTTGGGTTTATTTGTTGGTTCCATCCCGATTTATCCAATTAGATACCCATCTGATCTCCATATTTGCTGCTTGAATCCTCAAATTGATTCCACTTAAAAAAACAACCATGAAAAACAAACTCCATTGCTTAAACCCCATGAATTGACCCTGGGACTTTCCAGCACCAAAATCTGCTGGGCGAATCGTCGGATTTAGCATCAGCTCGGCATCTTTGACAACCGGAGAGTCAACAACGAAACATAGGGGTACTCGCACCATGTGAAAATGTGTTGCTTCATCATCCAAAATTTGGGAGTTGAAGAAACAGCAATTTGGGCTCAAAGCTCCAAATGTGGCGGATGATTGGGAACTCTCTTGGATTTGCTATAAATGACACATTAATCCATGTTGTAATTTCTTGATTCCCCTTGGGGAGTGGATTGGGACCGTTGGGAAAAGGATTACGCCAAATCATTGACTCAACTGACCTCTTGGGACTGGGTGAAACCAGAATATGGGGCTTTCCTAAGTCATGGAGGTACCCCAAAAATGGATGGTTTACAATGGAAAATCCGAACATAACGTGGATGATAACTAGGGGTACCCCTATTTTTGGAAACCTCTATACACTACAGAGGCATCTAGAAGAATACTATGAAAACAATCATTTGATAGGGATATATTAGGATATAACACCATATATTATATAGATGAATAATGATATAAAAATTGTCGCATATATTCATATATATATATATATATATAGATGTATATCATTATATACATATACATACATAATCATACATATATATATATATATGATGTGTAAATGTATACCCTCTGGTAATCAAACATGGCATGCTGGAAAGTCCATGGATATTCCAGCAGCTAAGATTAGCAACCGAGGCAGCACAACGGCAAGCTGAGAGCCAGGGCCAAGACATGTTGAGGACGGGGGGAGGCGATGGTGCGATGGTCTGGTCTTTTGGGGTGTCTTAGGGTGGTCCAAAATCATCCAATGTGGGTAAAACAAATGCCATAAACCACCCATTTGAGAATGGTTTATACCGTATTGATTTGTATTGATACCATCTATTTCTGGTGGGGATGGTTTACTATTGTTCCACCCACATACAGTTTTAGCCCTTAACAATGATATCTGGCTGACAAAAAGCTCATTGAAGTTGATCATCCCATTTATCAGTGTTAAGGGCCATGAAAGATGGGATACATGTGGACTTGTGCACTTGTACATATCACCTTTCAGGATTAAGGACAATATTGAAATATGGAAGAATCATGGAAGTATACAGCCGTCCCTTGTGAGGATGTATTTGGATGCAGAGGGTAAGTTCTTGGGTATGTTTCAATGTCTTGAGTGTAGGGAAACCATGGGGAAACCCATGGTTTTGGACACCTCAATTTTGGAGAAGCAGTTTTGTTTTGCCCAACATCCACCCAGGAGGAATGTCAACCATTGCTGAAGTGGTACCCGTCCTACAAGCCTTGTCTATCACACACAACGTGCCATGCATGACCATATCTACCGATGTTTCAAGTATCATACAATGATATACAAGATACATTTGCAATATCTATGTAAAAGACAGACAGTGTATATGCAACGCTTTCATGAATGTGTATGTGAGACATATATGATCATATATGCATGTATCTACATCGAATATTTTTTTAAGATATCAATATACCTAGACATACATAGATAGACATAGAAATTCATATACATAGACATATATACATATACTGTATACTGGTTATATATACATAGATGATAGATGTCTACATGTTGCACAATCAGTGATTGGTTCGGCATTGGTATTGCCCGGCCGGGAGCTTGGAGCCATGTCAAAGCCTTCAAAGCCAATTCCAATGTTTTCCGGGAAGAACTGGGAAGTCTTCAATGGCAGATATGGAAAACGGCTGCAAAAGGCCATCCATAATCTTCCATAGCTATGCTTTCCAGTGGTTAGGAGGGAGCTAAGGAACTAGGAGTATCCATAATATTCCCAACAAAAAATCTGGAGGAATTGAAATTCCAAACCATATGATAGATGGGGAAATGCATTTTTTGACGCTGGATTTTAGGATGCTTTATTTGTCCGATTTTAAGCGAGAATCTACCGTTGAAGTTGAAATTCCGTTATATTGGAGGTAAAATCCTTGATTTTCGACTGCAACCTTTTTACTCTGAACTAATTCATTGACTGAAAGTAGGAAACTAACTACAGCTAGTACTAGCTAGTACTGGCTAGTACTGCTACTTCAAGTTGCCATAAGTTGTTTCTGTGTGAAGCCACTAGAGGGCCGTGTGTAGGGTTCCTACCTGTCCTTGGAGTCTCACATCAAAGATATGGGAAACTAATCTGAACATGGTGGATATTGAAACAAGGTGCTGCCCCATAGCAAACCGGATTTATAAAATTAGTTATATCCCATAGTATAACCAGAATATACCCTAGTTATATAATATATATATATATACACATATATATATATATATATACATAGGCATACCCCAGTTCGATTAAGTGTTATAACCCACTCGCTAAATGCGATCCACCCCCAAGTACGGAATACAACAATGCTTGTACTTTAAAACCAAACATGGGGTAAATCAACTATTTGACGGGAACACAATGTTTGGGCATAACGGGGATATTTGTTGGCCAAGTGGCCAATGTGGTTGAAATTTGTGGTAGGTATATCTATAGTCACTGGGGTCTGCAAAGCAACAAACATAGCTATGGGGCAGCACATTGTAAGGACATACAACATCGCATTGTTCAAAATCCAGAAACTGCCATTCCATTCAAAAAAATAATCCTGGTTAAGAACGGGACACCCTTATTGGATTATGACATCCCCAAGATATGAAGGGAACGAATCATCCACCCTGCCAGGGGTTTTCACTCACTCTGTGGAGCCGTGACAATCTTTTCTTGGATCATGACTGATGGGAATGGAGGTTTAGCCAGAAATTATAGGGAAATTATAGGAATGACCATGATTAATGGGAATTCAACCATGTTTAATGGAAATTCAACTATCAACAAAAGGCAGCTCTGGTATAGATGATCAATAGATTGATCCTTTGGCTTGAATTAGGGTGGCGTAAAATGGGTGGCACCCCCAAATCATCAAACATTAGACCATGTATTGAAACTCTGAAAATTTGACTCTCAAAAAATTCAAGATATTCAAAAAAAGACACCACATATTCAGCCACAAGACCATCCAGAGAAGGTTGATAGCTGGGAACATCTTCTTGAAAAATGGAGGTATCATTTCCAGAACGGAGGTTTAGTAAGCATTTAATCATCAGACACAACAATGCTTGGACAAGGCTTTCTGCATAGCAGCTGGGATTCCTAGGCACCAAAACCAGCACTAAACCATTGGTTGAAGGAATATTTATCTTCAAGCCCACTGGATTGCTTTCATTTAGAGACATTTGCTGTGTAATTCCATGTTTTTCTGGTCACATAGACTAGTTGTCCTCTAAACCAATCAATTGATAGCAAGATCTGCTGATTCAGATCACATCTTTGGTCACACTTTTGCTTGCCGCAACTCATTTTGTGAGAGGTAAATAAAAATTCCGGCAATGCCGCCATGGTACAGATCCGCCGTTTGTCGATGGTGTTTGGGTGCATCAAACCCAATCGGCGATCGGAAACTGAAAACTCGGGGAATCGATGGCATCGTTATGGTCCGAAATAGCAGTTTTAAGTCAGATATAATTTCATTTATGGAATGACAACCCCATTTATATCTATTTGATTCTATTTATAAGTGATATTTCAGAGCTGGTGACCCTCTACTGGCGATTCCTTGCGAAAACATCAAAAATGAAGGCGTCCAGGTGTTAGTTTCCCCATAGTTAGCTCAGCTTGGGGGGGCACCACTGATGACTGAGACTAATTTAATACGATTTGGGGCTGCAGTTCCATGATTTTGAAGGCTTTTGGCACCATAGATCTAGCCCTGAAAATCCCATCCAAAGCAGCTCCAACATGTTTTTTTGCAGATTCGCCTAGTATTGCACCATGCAACACCATATTGCAAATCGAGAAACAGCCTCCAGAATGTTCGTCAAGCAAGTACGGGATGCAGCTTGTACGCACTGTGAAAATTTGGACAATACAAATCGGGGACAGATTGGTTTGTTCCCACCCATCCAACTGGAGTGATTATAGCGATATATCATGATGTATGAACTCAAATCCATGTATTTTTCTGGATTCACAAACAGAGGACAGGTCGTTTGAGTTTGGGCACTAAATGGAAAGGTCCGGGTCCGAAGAAATAGTTATCTCGATCCTGGCGGGAATTTGGGTTATGTACTTTGCATATCTTTGCATATGCATCCTTCACTGCGCAAAAGATTCCGATAGAAAAACTTCTGGGACGTCATGGGTCATTTCATGCTGTTTGATCCTTATTGGCTGTTTTCCTTGCCTAATCCGATCGAGAGAATACCCGCTTCAATGTGTGTGCCGCTTGTCAGTATCTGTTTCGACAGTTTCGAATGATTGCGTAGAGCATACAGCGTGGGTTACTTTGTTGTTTCCTTTAGGTGCTGCGTGATTTTGTAGAGTTTGCATATTGGGGCATTCGGGGTTCTTTCCAGTTGGTGCAAGTTCATGGTTTCTGCAAGCCTCATTACATGTGCCCTCTTTGGGTGGTTTTGTGGCAACTTTTGAAGGCGTTGATTACAGTACCTCTTGAAGGTTGGGGCGAAGCGCTTTAGGCGCTGCAGCCGATCGCCAACAAGAACGGTTTTCCGGCCACAAGGTCCATGGTCGCTGCCTCTGGCGAACTCACCACACAGGTTATGGTTTTGGAAGCGACCGATTCTATAGGGCAGCGGATGAAACCCATGAATGCTGAATCAACTGACCTGGCGCGGGCCTCAGCATGACAAGCGCACGACAATTACCCAAGTCGCAGAGCCGGAATCCGCCGAGGCAACAGGCTTAAACGTCTCTCCAGAAGCACTCGGCCCATGGATTCACCACGTGCAAGCGTGGTGTATCCTAAAGCCGGTCTGCAAACTGCTAGACACGCCGAAGGCCAGAGCAAACTCTCTCCGCCCCTTCGCTGATGCAACGAAACCCTGCGTCAGGAGAACAAGGCCGNAGGCCAGAGCAAACTCTCTCCGCCCCTTCGCTGATGCAACGAAACCCTGCGTCAGGAGAACAAGGCCGAAGAAAAAGCTCGCCAGAGAGCCGAAAACAAGAGAAAGCGCGAAGAGGAAGCAGCGCAAAAGAAGAAGGAGGCGCAACCGACGCGCGGCACATCCAAATGCAACACTCGCCGCACGACACGCGCCGCTGCAGGCCGAAGAGAAGGTCAAGCAGAAACAGAGAGACCAAAGAAACAAACGACGACGAGAGAAGAGGAGGTCAGAGAAAGAAAACCACGACCCAGAGGCGCGCAGAAACGAAGGAAACACCAAGCGACAAAACCGGNCAAAGAAACAAACGACGACGAGAGAAGAGGAGGTCAGAGAAAGAAAACCACGACCCAGAGGCGCGCAGAAACGAAGGAAACACCAAGCGACAAAACCGGTCCAGCCTCAGTCTGTGCGATGCCAGGCGCAAGCCCGTCTCCTTCTGCGCCTGGAGAAGGACANGCGGCAGCAAAACAAACCACCAGAGAACAGCCGCGGGTTGACCAAGGCTGACAAGAAAGCGAAGCAAGAAGAACAAGCGTCTGCCTGAGCACGCGCTGGCAAAGAGCATTCACTCAATGGAAACAGCGCAGATTTGTGCCCGAGGCCGTCGACGCCGAAGAAGAGGGTGCGTTTCCGGAGGCAGAGGTGTCCAATCTTTCGAAGTNGGTGAGCCCAAACAGAACCAAGCCGGTTCTCACGGCCTTCAGCTCAGAACTTCATCCTTCGAAAAAAAAACGACACAGCGACGTCAAAAGAAACAGCGCTAGCGCGCCACTCGTGGAGCCCGCGCAGCATGCGAAGCGGTTTCGCCGCGAGGAACTTACAAGTGGCGCTAGCGACATTTTTGAGCACATGTCAGGAGCTCGCACCAAACATGTTAGACGATTCCCTGTGTATGTGGAAGCCTGCCGTCGCTCACCCGATCTGACTGCTACAAGACAGGGACCTCTATGACATGGTTGTTGGTCTTGGTGGCAGTTTGTTGAGGTCACGAGCTAAGTAGCACGGTTCACCGGGCGCGCACATCTAAAAGCCAACTTTGAGGTGGAGCCCGACCCAAGTGCAACCTTCACCATCCAAAATAGATGTCAGTCTGGAGTCTGGTTTTCTAATTTCTTGCCGCTCTTCCGCGAGCTTGTTTTTGACGTGGACAGATCTGGGACACCATGGGCTGATCCTGTCTCATTGCGACAGCCGCGCATGATGGCAATTTTGGTTTGCTTAGGCTTTGCCACTTGTCATCCCCCCCATCTTGGTGTAGAGTTTGCAGACTGGTGTAGCGAATAGCTGTCCAGTTTCATGGCTTGAGCAAAAGCCTTGAGACTTTTTTGGTTGGTTGGCATGGAACCCATTGGAATATATTCCCAGCTCCACTCGCACAGAAGGTTCGCGCTGATCCAAACCATCCCGGGTCGCATTGACGGGACTGGTGGGTAAGACTGCAACTAATTTGACAACGCACTACCGAAGTAATTGAAACAACCACGAATTATTGTCTACTCTTGACTGCATAAAGTGCCTGTTTCCAGCTGAGACAGAGGGTGTTTTCTTCTATCACGTCATGAGGTTCAGAGGTAGTTCTTCAAGAAACATAGCTATGCTGACAGCATACCAAGAAACATATGGTTTGTCCAAGGTGGGTATCACCGCTACTTTTTCCTTTGGGCGTAAGGACCAGCCCAGTGGCTCAGATTGGTTCACATATCAAAGGGTCAGTTGTTAGCATGGATCCAGGATCCAACGGTTTGTAGCCAACAAACATAGCCAACAAACATAGCCAACAAACATAGCCAACAAACATAGCCTAGCCAACAAACACAAGGATTGTCCAAGATAGCCAGAAATTGCTGTTGAATTTGGAGTGGCGATGACCGGCTGGAAATAAGGTGATCTGTTTTTCAGATAACCCATTAGCGGGATCGCTTGATCGCTTGTCAGTCTGTTTATTGCTGGGTAATTTGCAACAGTCAGTCTGACACGATGGTTGGAGGAGTTGCCCAAGCTGAGATTCACGAGACCAGTAGCTGGATAGGCTGATCATGTGGGGCGTTGATTACTGCTTGTCAGGTTGTCCATGCGAGCTGAAGCAACCGCGGGGTGCCTTCACCAGTGCATTTGCTAGAACGTTCTGGGACTAAAGCAGGAACCTGTGTCTTGTCGCCTTGGTGTTTCTCAAACTTGAAACAACATCGTCAGTCTGACAATTTGGGCAAATTCAAGAGTTGCAGGACACGCAGGGAAACCTTCCAGCGTTGTTTGTCGCTCAAGGATAGCCATCACCCTGTACAAACATCGCACTGAATGCCTCTGCAAGGTTCATGGTTGTCGCCCATGGTGAATTCACCACCCAGGCCGCTTACCCAGGGAATAACGGAAAGGTGCCAGCGACCGACCTTAGGCGACGTGGCACCCATGAACATCCAAGCAGGCTGAGTTAGCTTGCCGCTAGCATACTTTCTGCGGGGCCACGTGGCCAATTTCCCGTTTAAGTGGCGCGCTCCATGTCAAGAAAACTTAGTTGAACAGTTGAATCTGCAGCGCATGGGGTTGTTGGTTTATCTATGGCCACTTTTATGTGCGATCATGGCTTGTTGAGTGGCACACCTAATTTTCAGACAACCCAAAACGTTGTATTGATAAATTTGTTTCTTGCAGTATCCCACAAATGGGCAATAAGACTTCAAAAACAACAGACTTAAAACACAAACAAACATAAACATATATATATATATATAATTATATATATACAAACATATCCGAATTACATCTCTTGACCTTGCTGGTTGTGTTCTTCAAGGTGCGGTTCCGGTTGCATTTTTGTTAAAATGATTCTTATGGGCAATGATGCTTCTATTTCAATTTATGGTTACCATACCATTGTTGTTTCATTTGTATTTATGATTTTACGACGTATAGGGTTTGCTGAATGTTTAACAATTTTTAGCTGGTTCAGTTTTCAGCATTTTTTTCACAATTTACCGGTTGTTTTCTGAGAAAAAACATCATTAATTACCCTAATTTTTTCCAATCATCTTGGTTAGTAAACCCCTTGCCTTAACTTCCCATTTCTTTTGAATAGTGGTTAGAACTACCATAGACCCACCATTTCCTCCACTCCCCAGGAGCAACGACTTCCCCAGCGCTGCCTCCACTGCTGAGACGTTGGAAGCGCCGCCAGTGCGGCAGGTGGCACCAGTGGAAGCGCCACCAAAACCAAGGGTGGAAGCAACACAGGCGCCGGGGAGATATCACTTACAGGATCATCCCACTTAGTAAGTGGTCAAGAACCCAATAATATATTAGGAAGTAACCTGGTTATGAACCAGTTATTACTTGGGATTACGGGGGTCATCCCAGTGAGTAACTATATTACTATATTCAGAACCCAAGCAATATATAGGATTACCCCACTTAGGGGATTTACTAACAGGGCCTAGAAACCAATTCCTAAATGGGATTATCCTCCAAGTATTTGATATGTGCATCACAGTTGGATCATTGGATCCCGGTAAACATGCAAGGCAGTGCCCCGCCAAGGGTGCCCGCCCCCAGGTCAAAGTTATTAAACCAAAGATATGGTGCCTATAGAATCCTTTAGACATATAATATATACACATATGTATACCATAAACCCTTGCTAGTGGAGTTAAAAACCAACTTTGCTAGCTATAGGGCACCCCCTTGTTACAATTTGTTGGGGTACACTGGCGATTTAACAATCATGGGGACCTATGATTTGTGAAATGGGTATCAATACCAAACTAATAAATGGCTGTCAATTGTGATTTAATTAACAAAACATTGGCTTAATGAAATTTATGTGTATATATATATATAATTATATATGAATTTTTATGAGTTATTCTGATGGTTTTGAATCGGGTTATCATAAATGGGCTTATCACTGACTGACAACTGGTAACCCTGGTAAAGGGCCATAACTGTCGATTCAAGAACAGTCAGCATATGTCAACATAGAAATTTTGAATATCCAGTTTAGCATGTTCATTTCCATCCCCATATTCTTTGCTTGGATCCCCATTACATTGCAAAAAAAAATCGACTTCACCACAACCCCCATGATTTGTTGTATCGCTACAATTTTGTTTGAAGAAAAAAACACATGATCCCAAATGTTTGTTTCACCCAATCCCTTTGTTTAAACTGGACTTAGCGCAAAATAATGCAAAATACATGGTCCTGCCTGAAAATATGTTACCAGAAAACCACATGGTGCATCCTTATTATTTCCATGTTCTTTTTGTTTTTCTGGGTATACCGGTATACTTCATTTTCAGGCACATCCATATGTTCCATGTTGAAAATCAAATCACGCCTTTCCTACACCTTTTCCAGGAACGCCAAGAACGGCGTAGCACTGGTTTCGGGCTCTGCCCTGACATTCCTAGGCACCAGCTGGGTGCCTAAAATGAGGCCGCCCCAAATACCAGTTACCCTCTGGTTATTTAACATAGCCGTGGAAAATAACCATTTTTAATGGGCAAATCCATTATAAATGGCCATGTTCAATAACTATGTCAGATTACCAGAGGGTATAAGTCAGTGAAATAACCCCTAAAAATGGAAATACAAGCCCATGAAAATCACCATTTACAAGTGGTAAAGAAGGGCTTTAACTGTACCCCAGAAATGATCATTTTTTTTGGTGGCCATTTTGTGAACATGATGATATACTTGGTGGACTTAGAGGCGCCTTAAAACGTATCCCACAAAAATGGAGGTTTCCTAAGTGGGAGTACCCCATTAGCTGCATGCTTTCAGCAGGTTTATTTTGTATTGGAAACCCAATTTACGAATGGATGAAATGGATGAAAAAATTGTACTCCCATGACTTTGGAAACCCCATATCTCGCATGATGTACTCGTTTTTATGTTGTCCAACGTCATGGGGGATCACAAATTTCAACCCCAAACCGCATATGTAGGTTTGGGTCAACACCCAAGGGACCATATGTATTTTGGAAGAGGAACATGGATTTGCCGCTTGGTTGAACCCTCATGAAATGTATGGTAAATGTCACTAGACTGTTGTGGTGGGATATTTCAAGATCATCGCAGTTTACCAGTTACACATCCTAGCCGACTATGTCCCGATGTATGAACTCAGCCAGTCAACTAGAGCTGGAGTTTGGACTTGGAGCCCCTTGGAAACTGGCAGGTACAACCCAGATGTTCGGGCTGCCCAGCACTGGAAGGTGCCAGGCTGATCCCAAAAGAAGTCGAAAAAGTTGGAGATCTCCAGTCTGAAACAAAGCATCAGCACAGTTTTTTGTAGGTTTCAAGTTTATGTGTGTCAGATTTCCGGAGTTTGTGCTTACCTGGCAACCTGGCAGTGGTTTCCGCACACAGATTTCATGCGCTGAGTCGGTTCAACATTGCTTCCATGCTCCAGGAGTGTCTGTCAAAAGACCTAGAAGGTGGTGAGGAAAATAGTGAGCAAGTCGTTGGTTTAAGAGAAGGTTGACGACATGAATGATACTAATTGAATTAGATATTTATCAAAACATGTATCAGATTGAATGGGGCTTATGAACCAACTTATAACTTTTTTTGGCACCTTGTACTGGAAGCTCCCTTCTGAAATGGTTCTGGATTCATAGCGAGCCGCGACTTCACGACGTAAATGACGGCAAGGGCAACCACCCCAAATTGGCTGAATGTTTCAAGTTGGTGGCGTATAATTTCCCGAGATGAGGACTCTAGCCACAGTGTGGGAATTTCAAATCCAAAATGGGGATTTAAACCATCACGAAGGGAAAAATTGACATGTTGTAATCTGTATCCATAAATAGATTATATGGGGTGAGTAGATGCATATATATTTATGATATTATATATATAATCATATATATATATATGTATGTATGCCTTCGCCAAACAGTGGGACGATATGGATGACGAGACCACCAGTTTCATTCCGGACCAGCTCTTGACACCAGTGAAGTGACCCTGGCCCCAGCGCCCGGCGCAGAGGCCAATTCATGAACTGTCTGCCGAGTTCGATGAAAAGGGGAAAAAGTGCTGCGTATTGTGGCTTGATAGCTTATAGATATGTCGTGATATGTCTATGTCATTAGATATTTCTTTAATGGTACGTTTTCTTGGATGACATGGAACGATTCGATACTTGGCAACTTTAGACAACTAGTGAAGGATTCAATACTTGGCAACTTGGGTGTGTCTGAAAGTGGCTCCAGGCTAAAAACTTGACCGGTGGATGGAATATGACACCCATTTGTATACTACCTGCCAGGTGGTGCCACTTGTTGTTGGCTAAGTTGGGATCCACACAACTAGGTTTAATCTGATATATGGCAATAATGTATATAGGTTTGTATAATGATAACCGTAAACTCTGTTGAAGCTATAAATGAATACATTCCGTTTACGATTTGGAATTTATGATATATGCGTTTCAATCAGGTGCAATAGGTGAACGATGTCGATGTCTATAGTTGGTTATTAAGCCATCCTTGCGATCATTACCACTACATGGTTCGTCTACTGTCTACATGATACTCCTTGGATCTCCTTGGTATACTTGTACCTTTAAAGAATATGTTTGCAGCTTGGAGACCATCCTAGTAGATTGTCCTAGCTGAAACAGTTGTTCTTTAATGTCGGCAACATTTTATTGTATACTGCATACATGTTTGTTGTATATCACTATGATTTTGAAACAAAGTATATGTTGACACTTATGTTTCTAGATAATGATGGCATGACTTATCACAGACATTTCATACTTTGATGATAAAAAATGCAATCCTGGAAGGCGTGACTCCAGAGATCTATTGAGAGAACCATTTCCACACCATTCTTTGTTATTTTTTGGCTATTACTCAACTTACAGATATAGATACCTGTTATAATCTCAATACGATAAGTATCCCCATAGAATAGATACACTATAGTCTTTGTGGGACAGATATACTACTATATTGGACAGACATACTCCTTTTGGCCAAGTAGTGAGAAAAGCGATGGTAGATAGTAGGTAGTGAGTGGTATTTTTCATCCCTCAAAGAATGGAATGGTGATTTGATAGCAGCTTGGGTAGTTGCTTGGGACCTTACCCAGCCATGGAAACCATAAAAAAAATATCATACAAGGTGGTGCCCCCCAGTGAAATGTGTGTGTGTGTGTGTGTGTGTGTTGGTATGTGTCAAAATCCCATGAAAGCTACAGTTGTGGCCCTTTACCAGTTATAAGTCAGTCATAACCCCATCTATGGAATGATAATTCCATTTATAACCATTTACAACCATAGAAATAACTGATACTTCGGGCTTTTACTATAGTTCAATACATCTGCCTTCGGTGGTGCCCCAGTTCGTTTGCTAAGCTGTTGCAAATGACCCCAATTTCACATTTGGATTTATGGTAGATATATGGAACTAGTTAATTACTATGGTTTATAAACCAACAACGCACATCACTGGGGGGGCAACCACCTTCTGGCCATCAAACAGCTCCCAGAAACCATGCATAAGCAGGGGATGACATCACATGTGTTGGGACAATTTTTTGCGGGTTTTATTATTGGGATATATTGTGATTGGATTCTCCAGATCAGTTTCCAGATTGAAAAACCTGATTGGATGCCGTGGTCATGTTCCTCGAATCTCCTTCTTTGGGCTCCAGGTCGACTTCAGTTTTGTTGCCTAAATGGGCCTCCCAAAGAGATGCAGCAAGGGAACGATTGGGTTATGGTCATCCATACAGAAATGGGTATATGAATCTCTTTCAAAACGGATTGGTGACCGTTTCCCAATATGGGTAAATATGATCCAGTTGGACCAGTGCTCATATTGGAGCATTATATAGTCGTCGCCAGTGATATTGTCAAACAGTGGGTACATACCTTGATTTGGTAGGTGAATGCCTGAATTTTCACATTTGGTATTGCTTGCCATAGAATCTTGCCACCAACCAAGCCAAATATTCTGGAAGGACACATATGTTTGATTCTTTGGATAGATTTAGATGGACCATTTATCCGACAAATTAAACTTCTTCGAGCGGATCAATAAACCAGCAAGTTGTGCCACTTTCCGAGAATATCATACTGTTGCCTCTATATATACACACATACGTAGTGTGTCTGATTATACATATACCGTTATATATATATATATAATAGTTATTTATATTCATTTATAGAAGATATCATATGAAATCATATGATAATATGATATACATAGAATGAATTCTTCCATATTTGCCACATCATCTGGTATTTGATATAATCTCCTCATTGCCGTAGATCGCTATGGCTGCGCCCTTGCGGCGCCGCCCGGAGCCAGGGGAGGACGGTTGCGGAACTGCCGGGGCGGTGCGTCACTGGGTTTCCCTAGGGAAATGATCTTGAAATGGTGAAGCCACGGTGGTTTTTTTCCAAGGGAAATGGTGAGAATCACTGATAATCTATCACAATAACCATGGGAAATTCATGATTCTTCTCATGTTTTTTGTAGGAAAGACCCATGGGTTTGAAATGTTAGATTCTAAAAAACCTTCATTTTAGCCACATCTTCTGTGATTTCTTGATTTTTCTCCATGGAAAATCACGTTCTGTCCAGGACTTCGAGGACTTCCTGAGCAGTCCCACAAGGTCCAACTCCGAGCCCCAACTACGAGCGAGTCCCACCAGGCTTGGTCAATGTTGGGAGTTGTCCCATCAGAAATGGATAGTTCTCAATCATCATCCAATGAATATCAATGAATATTCATGAATATATACTTATTAATGTAAATTGATATTATCAACCTATATCATTGACTCATTGACCATTTGGTCACATATCATCATCCAATCAATATGGGGATTTGTCACCAGTCCACCTCTCCAATGGAGCCGTGAGCAGTTTGGCTATCCATATTTCAGATGGGAAGTTCAAACCAGGGATGGGGGACGTTCATGGAACTTGGTGGTTTTACCAACGAAAATGCTGTTGGAATCCTTCAATCCTCTTAAAATCCTCATGTTGCCTCATTTTGGATGATGATTTCCACCATTTTGGGTGGTTAAATCCCCATGTTCCAGCGTAAAAATATGGCGTCAAAACATGTCAAAGACACCCAAGTGATGTGACTTTGACAACTTCACATCGCCATAGATGACCATATAGGTGTTCAGTCAGGGGAACCACCCAAAAATGGTTCACTCCATATTGAAGGAAACGTGATAATTTGACGAGGATACTGGTATGAATGAGATAGAAGTGACAATACAAAACTAGCCATCAATTACTGAGATGTTTCAGCTAATGGGAATTCCAGAGGATTTCCATGCTGAAATGTGACAACGGACCCAAACAAGTGCACGTCTGATTTGTTTGTTTTTAATTGGAGATATCTATGCACCACATTTCTGCAGCACGGTGACATCACCAATCGAATGCTACTGCATGCTGTGCCTCAAGCAGTTCCAGCAAATCGCAAAGTACTCAGCATGCACTTGAGTGAGCACCTGAAAGGGGCACGACACGGCATGCCGCATATGCCCGTTCCATGGGACCAAGGCCCTCAAAAAGACTTATGGCAAGCAGTGGCCAACCCTGGAAACTGCAAGGAATACAGAGGTGGAAATTCATTACTGTGAAAACAGACAGAAGGAGACAAACGAGAAGTTCGAGAAAGCCAAAAAGGAAGAAGGATGAAACAAAGTTTGAGAACGAAAGGGGATACAACCAAACAAATACAACCAAAATATGTATGTAATAATATCATTATTTTACGAATACCTATATCTATGTGTGTACATATATTATATATATAATTATATGTATAAATGTGTATATATATATATATATCCACATTTATATTATAATTAACAAACATGATAGTTACTATACAAGTTACAATAATATATAATTATATATATATATATGTATACATACATGATTCCATGTACATTGCGTTCCTTCCAGCCAGGGCTGTCACCGCTGTCGCCTCACCCTTCATTCCTGGTCTTAAACGTGGAGGCAGGGGCGAGACGACCACGGTGTGGCTATGTTGGGAAAATCTGGAGGAGTGTATATATATATATACCCTGGGCGTCATCGACTATTAAAACAATAGGCTTGGACTTTGCGACCTTAATTATCTACAAGCGACTATTTTCCAGGGTTTTCCAGGGGGTCCAGATCTTGGC
>BGPT01000687.1:42032-54127 GCA_003297045.1 Symbiodinium sp. clade C Y103
TGATGAGGTGGCCCAGGATTCGGCTGAGGTCACTGAGGCACCAGGTCAAGAGGATGAAGTTGGTTGGGATTTTAGGGAGGAAAATGAGCCAGGGGAGACCGGTGCCAAAACTGATGGAGCTCAGATTCCGAAACCCAAAACCAAGAAACCGAAACGTCTGAAAAAGGTTGCCAAGCAGCCCACGGAATGCCCAAAGGCTGCAAGCTCAGCAATCCCAGAAGGCCAGCAGCAGGTTCCCGAAACACCAGCTGAAACTCATGGAGAAAAAACCAAAGAAGAACTTGCGAAGGAAAAAGAACAAAAAGACAAGGACTCAATTGAGACTGATGTTGTTCTGTGATATATCTCTGGGAAGAGGGTAAGCCATGTACTAAGAGGTATCAAATCACCAATTATATGATATATATGATATGTAGAATTCACAGCCTGTAGCTGTTGGTATACTTGATGATTTATCAAGTAACGGGCTTGGGTTTCTCATGTTTTGTTACGATTTGTCTTGTACATTCTGGTACAGCATATGTGGTAATTCCGCCAGCAAAGTTTCACTGCAGGAAAATAAGNGGGCTTGGGTTTCTCATGTTTTGTTACGATTTGTCTTGTACATTCTGGTACAGCATATGTGGTAATTCCGCCAGCAAAGTTTCACTGCAGGAAAATAAGTGGGCGCTCCTCCAAGACCTCGCGAAGAAAGATGGTGATTTGAGCCTGCCGGAGGAAATCCCGCCCGGCAAGTCTTGGCCCAAGAACCACTGTCTGACATCCGTCCATTTGTTGATGGATCACCAGTATAANTGGTGATTTGAGCCTGCCGGAGGAAATCCCGCCCGGCAAGTCTTGGCCCAAGAACCACTGTCTGACATCCGTCCATTTGTTGATGGATCACCAGTATAACATTATACTATATTATATTTTTGGAAATAAGGTTCATGCATGTCAGCTCAGTATTTGAATCATGAAATATCAAACACATGAGCCAATGAGTTTCTCCATTGTCACTTATCAATGCTTATCATGTTGATTGAAACATGTAAAAGTCATCAGATTATGATTGTGGCTCATGGTTGGTGAACACTAATCTAACACATGCTGAGGTCCTTTACAGTTTACGCTCGGGAGGGCACTGTGCCACCAGTGGGTAGCACTTGTGCATCCATTGGGATCTTGCCGGGGTCTTAGATCAATCGATTAGAATTGTGTTTCAACAATATAAGAATGGTATGAAGATAGGAAACTTATTCCTTTTGATTAGTCTGTGAGATGGTGTTCCCAAAAAAATGACACGGATGACACATGATGATTTCATGCCTTTCTTAAACTGGCCTCAGGATGCAACAAGCGAGGAGTTCGTCTGCATCCTTCTTTGTTTCCCGGACGAACAACATCGAAGGGAGGGTGCGTGAAGTCAATCTGACCCATGGTGCTTCCTTTGAGGCCATGTGATTGGAAGTCAAAGTTGGATTGTGGTGAGTTGGCAACTGTTATAAATCTGTTTCAACCATATACTTCCAACACATTATATAAAATATAGTTTGACACTGTGGCATCTGAACCCAGATTGTTCAATTGACTTGTTCGACACACTTTGGACTAGAAGGATCTACTGACAAGGTTTCCCAATGGAGCCAATGAAACTGANTGTGGCATCTGAACCCAGATTGTTCAATTGACTTGTTCGACACACTTTGGACTAGAAGGATCTACTGACAAGGTTTCCCAATGGAGCCAATGAAACTGATATCATATAACATTCTCGAATTATTCCATCATAATTACGTCAGCATTATTCCATACATTGCCCCTTAAATTAAATTTGATCAACTCGCATTCAGTGTCATGCCTTCGCCCACGTTCTGTTTTGTGCAATCCTCGGGGAGGCCAAGAAGAAAGGCGTAAGCATTGGATGGAACAGCCATGGTGGTTGTGAGCCAGCGTGTGGCGCCCCATTTTTCTTGTGTTATATTGATTGCATATGTTTNCAAGAAGAAAGGCGTAAGCATTGGATGGAACAGCCATGGTGGTTGTGAGCCAGCGTGTGGCGCCCCATTTTTCTTGTGTTATATTGATTGCATATGTTTTAATATCAGTTTCCTTGGGACAGATTGATGTGTGTTCATATCAGAATGTGCATGCACATTGTGACTAACAATCATGTAGTCACGCATGATGAATACTATCAATTGCATTCTGTTTTTTTAACGGATATATGCCACGTGGCACAGGTGGGTTGGTGATTTGGGAATGTTGGGAAACTGCCGGATTTCACAATACACTAGTTCAGCAAGCAAATTCATTGAGTAGTTCTGGTACAGGCAAAGTACATATAACTGGCAACCTGTGACATCAAATTGTGAACNGGATTTCACAATACACTAGTTCAGCAAGCAAATTCATTGAGTAGTTCTGGTACAGGCAAAGTACATATAACTGGCAACCTGTGACATCAAATTGTGAACAAGATCACTTCATTCATTTATGACCAGTTTGTCAAAACAATGAATGTTGATCTGTTGCATTGTTGTGATTTAGATGATTTTCCCCCAATCAATCCAGCTGCAATGATAAATTAAGCCTGCTATATTGAATGGACCATATCCCATCCCACTATATTTCCTGACTCACCCCTGCTTGCCTCTGCCAACTGAGGTGGGGCTTGGCAAAGATGCTGGCCGGATGGTTGCCTGTGACCAAATAGGAATCCAGTGTGCTTCATGGGAGGTCTTAGGCTGCAAAACCGTTCTATGATAGTAATTACTATTATATGTATGTGTTAAAATTCAATTATTCATTCAAATTGCAGTCCACCTGGTAACGCATAGTCTAAGTCATCCGATGACTTGTGCTGTACAAGGCATGATCTCCTGAAGTACTGGATGACAAAAGTACTGTCAGAACCACAGAGGGCCCCAAGAAAATGATTTGGTTTTAATGGAAATGGCCTTTGGGAATTCAAACTGATTAGTGATTAGGATGTGTATTCAAGCTGAAGTCCTGTAGGGCATTGTGTGGCTGACCCGGGGCCGTACAGCTGTGCCTCAAATCTGTCACAAACGCCGCTTGTGATCAACACTTGGGGTAGCATCAAAAACATTGTTTGGTTGTACATCCCCACAACAGTGATCATGCACGAGTTTGTTCAATGCAAATTGTTTGAAACCGTAGGACAGACCCATCTTACTTTAAATCTTGTACCCTCCAGCATTAGTCATTGCTGTGTGGGCCTGCTTTCACCAGGGGATGTGAGACGCAACAGCAGTGGGATGCTGCAGTTCGAGAAAAGTGGTGATGAAGGGGATACACAGGGATGATAAATGATATCGTAGCTATTTGCAACTGATGTGATCTTTGGGCTGGAAGGTGGTAGTGCAAAACAGGTGGTCAGGACGAGGTTTTACCAAGTGTGTGTCTTCTACATGAACTTATGAAATTCTGCTGGTCCATCACTGGTTGTTGCAAAGGTTTTTCATGGCCGTTCATGGCTTTCCCCAATCTAAAACTTGAGCCACTTTGATATCAGCCTGAATTCTCTCAAGGATCATAAAGGCTACTGAAAAGGCATCACCATGGTGCGCAAAACTGCCCCAGCATGGACCACCAATCCGCTGGCTCTGTCGAAGCGGGCATCAGCACTTTTGATGGCATGGGGCATACCATTGGTGGTGTTACTCAAGCCCAAGTTTAGTACATATTTTGAAGATGTTGATTCACGGAGTTCATTGGTTTGTATTGCCAATTTCTGCATTCCAAATGAAGATCGCGCATGGGCAACCATGAAGTCCATACTAAGAATTTGGTTGTATATCATGCGCATATGCCATGCTGCCGACTAAGGTTGCACTGTTGTGACATGATTGCACAGCATGCTCCCCCTGACCAGTCGCACAGAGCCTGGCACCCAGAAAAGTTGATTGACACGGATTGGGATCCTGAAACTAGTTGCAAACCTGATGCCAAATCATTTTTGAGGATTGCAAAACAATGATATCGCAAACGTTTAACTTGGTTGCATTTGGGATGGATGTCATGTGTGACAAATGCAAATGATGAACTGGCTAAATCAAAGTAGACTTGACAGACTCCTGGGGTATAACGCAAACCAAACAGGCTGTGTTGTTTTGGACCTGGATTGGATGTTAAATGTGGCCATCTGAGCCATCTACAAAGACATTCACCCTTTTGTTCACATTGTAGTGTTGGCTTGGTGTGCTCNTTGTTTTGGACCTGGATTGGATGTTAAATGTGGCCATCTGAGCCATCTACAAAGACATTCACCCTTTTGTTCACATTGTAGTGTTGGCTTGGTGTGCTCATAGTGCTCAAATATGGCAATGTAGTAAGCTTATAACAAATTGTTGAGTATAAAACAACAGCAATTACACAGGGATGCATACGTTGAAATGTTATGAAATATCATCTGTATCATTGAGATATAGTAGTTATATTATAACCCACAACAATAGAATCCAATGTCATAGGACCTGGTGTAAGGAAATTTTCTGGATTTTATGTTTTATAATTTATCATGTATATTATATATTACTATGTATTGATCATTACATGTAGTGTAGTTATCATATTAATGGCATTCTGGAACTGCTATTGAGTGCCAAGCAAGCCCAGGACGTGGATATTCTTGATGCCTTTGGAGGTCATGGAGAAATCTCCAAACAATTCAGCTGGGATCCCAGGGAGCAGGTACATTCTTTGAGTTTCAATGGGTAATTGTCCATCTACAGTTGAATGGGGTACTGAACCAAAAGTGCATGCCAAACTTTGCTGGAATCTGCAAATGCATAACATTGTTAGATCGATATATTACACATATTAAATATTATATGCACTAGATTGAATATAATATATATAGTATAGTGGAGGTTTCCAAACTGCTGATGAACGCATTCACGATCAAACCAGATCCACCCACCACCATTGGAAACTGCACACAATTGGATTGGCCAATCTACTCTAGCAATGCCTTGACCCCATCCACCTTTGTGCTGTTGATTGAGGTGCCCAAGGAATGAAGACGTCAGAGCCCAAGAAGGCACACTAGGTTGGGCACAACCACCCACAAAAGTACAGATCAAAACATACTCTGTGCCAAATCAAATTGATTTAAACTTAAACTATTTGGCAGAAGTGGTTGTGCTGGTATCAAGTTTTGGCTGACGGGGGATTAGAGATAAACAAAATATGCAGTGCTAAATATGAAGGCCAACAAATCCCTAAATCAAGCAAACCATTTTGATTCCACAAATTTCCATGTCACACATCCTAAACAAAATGTATACAAACACATTCAAGCCACCACATTGAGAAACCAACTGTGTGGTGCCTGCGAGAGCTTGGTGTAACTGAGGAGCTACTTTGACCTGGCCACACAGGGGGAATTTGGAGACATCATGTCTGTGTCTCATACTCAGTTCAATTGCCTCCTGTGGAGTTCTCTTAGTATGGTGATAACTCAGAGAGTCTTATGTTTGTCGATGATGTATATGCATCAAATGTTTGAAGGATTGAAACTTGTAATCGCTTCTATTGATCTGATGCATCAATATCAATGTCTATGATATTTGAAATCGGCCTTCCACAATTCTACAGAGTTGAGTTGAACAAGAACACCCCCTCCATGCCCATAATGCATCGAATGATCTGTGAACCATGGCATTGCTTCAACATAAAATTGTTCTAAAGATATATATGGGACCTGTCACCAGTCTGTGCCCCTGAATTAGTTGATACATTCCTGAATTGCGGGTCCTGGGTTTGGGTGAACCGATCGACGTCGAAAAGATCAAAAGATCGTATCTTTGGAGATTCAGCACGTGAGTACATAAGGCTTGCAAATTCGATGCTCATCTATATTACTACCTTTGATTCAACCTGGTCTTTTTCTTGTGGTTGTCACTAGTGATGTAGTTGGTTGATCTTATAGCAATCACTATCAAACCCATCAATTGCAATGGTTCGTTCTTGTCCAACTGTTTGCACTGCTGTGACTCTAAGGATTACATGTCGATTTGTGATCTTATCGTTGATTGCGATATGTCGTGGATTGGAAATACTTTGGGAGCAACCATCGGGATCATTGATGCCTGAGTTCCCGTACCTGAAGTTTCTGGCCATTGTTATCGACCCTGTGTTGTGGGGAAAGGTGAGATTGTCTAGGGCTCAGCAACATGGTTTGTATGTGGCACTTTCAACTTCTTGTGTGGGCAATGTCCTCTATGATGCTTTGATATTGACTCCCCCACCAAACATCAACCACACACGCACGACCAAGTCCTATGGGTGCATTTGGCCATCCCAATTTGAAGCCAACACTCCTTATGGGATCTGTGTGGCTGGCCTGCAAGCATGACCGTTTTTGATCTTGAAATGCATCCTCGCCTGCATTGAGCACAGGATGCTGCTGTGATTGGAACTGCAGCCTAGGCCTTACCTGGCTTCTTTCCAGAGGAAACTTACGGCAAAGGATAGACGTCGTCTTCAGAAGAACAAAGCAGTGAAGAAGCACCAAATGGTTAAAAAGACGATTTCCAAGAATGGAAAGACTCAAGTGTACCTTGATTTGGACTTAGAATCAACAACACCCAATCCGAATGGTTGAAAATATGTTGTCACAAATGCAGATGTTCTTAAACACCTATTACTCTGTGTGCATTCAAGATTGGGGGTTCCTGTTTGTTTTTTTTTCCAGTTAGAGAACCCATGTTCTTGCCGAATAATGATACCGACTCCTCTGAATTAAGTCATCATCCATATTATCAGTTTCCTGGTGCACTGAGGACAGGATCACATGGAATGAAGGCCAGTGCTGTCTATCCACGTCTATTTNTCCTCTGAATTAAGTCATCATCCATATTATCAGTTTCCTGGTGCACTGAGGACAGGATCACATGGAATGAAGGCCAGTGCTGTCTATCCACGTCTATTTGCCAAACACTTGGCCACCCAGCACAAAGCCTGTATGGTCAGAGCCTCAAGGTGTTTGATACATGAACCCCATGGTTGCAACCAATAGGTAAGATTTCACNGCCAAACACTTGGCCACCCAGCACAAAGCCTGTATGGTCAGAGCCTCAAGGTGTTTGATACATGAACCCCATGGTTGCAACCAATAGGTAAGATTTCACAGGTAAACAAAAACTGACACAGGATGTTTTTGATATATGTGTTATATAGCATTATTCATCCATGTATTTTATTGTATATGATAACTATCGGCCCATTCATTGGTCAATCAATGGGTTTAAACAAATTCACACTCCCAGGCGAATGGGCACAGGCATGCCATGCCAAAGGCCCCAGAGCCACCCGTGAAGGTTGGATCATGCCGTTGGATTGGTTNTTTAAACAAATTCACACTCCCAGGCGAATGGGCACAGGCATGCCATGCCAAAGGCCCCAGAGCCACCCGTGAAGGTTGGATCATGCCGTTGGATTGGTTTTGCTTCTGTGTGTTTGTTGATTGCACAAATTGCTGTGCCACAGAAGGTTACAGCAACGTATGGAGAACACAAACGACACATGTAGGAATGTGGGAAATCAGATTGGTTATTGGACATAATATGCCTTGATCCAATGATGTGCTGTTTGTTCCACCTCCTTGCCTGTGGTATGCTGAATTAGACTGTGATAGCCACCGTGTTTACTCCTACACAAGTGTGCATGCATGCTAGCTATGGAGATGTCCTACTGGTGTCAAACTGGAGAACAAATTGCAGTGCTTACTGTACATGTATGTTCTGATCCTACAGTAGTTCCCTGAGATACATCCTTGTCATCAAAAAAAATAACCATTCCCTACCACCACACTCCACACCATGCCCTTTAGCCATTCACTACATTGCCTCCCCGGTCGTCACGCCAGGCACCTTACCGTTGGCGCCATGCCAAATTTGAAAATGTCCGAAGGGACTTGAAAACCATGGTGAAGGATGGATCATACCGTCCAATTCTCACCACAGGACTGGATTGGATTTAAAATCAAATCCGTGGAGCCGGTCAAATTCAAATGTGGCCCAACTAAAATCTAATGGCGCAGGTTTTTACACAAACCAATAATAAAAGCCTTGCTTTGATGATGATGATCACATTGCACACGGTGTGAACTACACACGGTGGCACAATTCAGTGCTATTTGGGTGCCACAACCCTGCTTGGGATACGGATGCCATGGCCATCAAAATATCTTGATGTTTCAAAGATCCATAGAAAATAAATATCAAACATAATTATATGAATTCTATTTGTGTCAAACTCGCAATAATGGTTCCTGATTTGCACCCATGGCTTCCACGCAGTGATTGTATGGTGGAGCGCTGACCCGGGGTGACAAAACAAATTATATTTCATGGAGCTAGATCTGAAGGAACCCCAATTGGGTTGAGAACCACACACAAAAACAAATCAAGTTTGACAATGGTTATAGATAGAGTTTCACGGTGTTTCACGGTGTTTCACGGTGTTTCACGGTGTTTCACATATACCTTTGCATAGTGATCGGACCATGTGCAGTTTCACGCAGTTTCACGCAGTTTCACGCNGTTTCACGGTGTTTCACGGTGTTTCACGGTGTTTCACATATACCTTTGCATAGTGATCGGACCATGTGCAGTTTCACGCAGTTTCACGCAGTTTCACGCAACTTTATGGCTAAAATATTCATTTTCTATAGATGGCAGGGGGGTGCGTGAAACATGCGTGAAACTGCGTGAAACATGCGTGAACGACCTTAATTATGCGTGAACGACAGTAATTATGCGTGAACGACATTGCACCAAAAATCGATGATTTTTTGAAGATGCATTTGAAATCACCAGGTGTAATTTGCAGTATCGGATCTCCATTATTGCCATAATGCATTCTTGTAGCTATTTGGATGAGACATAGCCTGATTGGGGCACCATGGCGAGAACGGTGAGTGAAGCACTACAACGTGCTGCTGACCGGGCTAAGAGGCGTGTGGAGCTTGAAGTTGCCCGGGATATAGTTGAACGGAACTTGGGCCATCAGCTGGCCGATGATGAATTTGGATGGTTATCAGTTCTGTCCATGCCTTATTTTTTCACATGATTACTGCTGAGATGCTTGCACAAATAATGAACCGTTGTCTTCGGCCACCACGAAGCCGAGCAGTACTGCCTCCAGTCGCAGCTCTGCCCACTCTTCGTCAGAACCCGGGTCTACTCCATCATCTGAAGAGTCCCCAGGACAAATGATCTGACTGGATGACATACTGATGGTATTCTTGAAAAAACAAATATGAGCTGATGTGATGGTTTTACCATATATTTTGTTCAAAAGGGTGATGGAAATTGTACTGAATTCTTGTATATGAGCTACACATATGTGTCAAAAACCATGGGCCAGTATATAGGTATTTGCTCATCACGTAATTGTGCTTCCCAGTAATTACGGTTCTGATGGATTTGAGATAATTACTACCAATGAACGTGGTATGAGTTGTTGGGTGGATGTTTGTGGTCCCAAAGTGGTGAAACTTTCAAACACTAACACTCATCTCNGGATTTGAGATAATTACTACCAATGAACGTGGTATGAGTTGTTGGGTGGATGTTTGTGGTCCCAAAGTGGTGAAACTTTCAAACACTAACACTCATCTCATTCTGGGCTACCCTGCTTTTGTACAATGTATCTTATAGCAATGTAGTTACTGGTTGTGGTTGTGTGTCTTGTAGTGGCATGCACTATATCGATCGATATGTGCCATGGTCTTTTGATTACACACGTGCCCCAAATGCACGTGAAGACTGAAATAGCAGTTGTGATCTTCAGGGGTCAACTCCACCAGGGTTTGTGCTGCTCCATGTGAACCCATGGGGAAAAGTTTAAACTGTGCTTGGGAAGCTCAAAGGGACCTGCTGAGGAAGATCCAAGTTGGCAATCCTAGAAAGCATATACTGCCTATGCGAATGGTAGTATGTCAAGTGCCTGGCTGGTCATCAGTCAAAATTATGTCATGTTGCATCCCAGCTCGGCATACCTTAAACCCATTTGAAATTGAATATGATAAACATAGTTTATTTATATTATAGTCACTTATATCCCTTAGCTGAGTGTCATCGTTTTATATATTTCCGTTTTTTACTATTGATATATGATTTGACAGATAATAAATAAAAAAAACAGCACATGCACATGTTGATTACCATCTACACCAGCTGAATTAACATAATATTGTGTTTGTTTGATGTTCATAACCCTCTTAGAGTCTTTGAACCATCCCAGCACGCTGTTGCCACCTGCAGGAGCCAGCAGCAACGCCACGACCATTCCTGCCACGGATGCTGAGGCCATGGAGAACGCTCGAAAGGGATTGAAGGCTGCTAGGAAGTTAGAAGCTGAACAGCCACAGCCACCACTAGCAACAGCCCCAGCTAGTAAGCTTCGCAGGATCAACAGTNGAACAGCCACAGCCACCACTAGCAACAGCCCCAGCTAGTAAGCTTCGCAGGATCAACAGTGTGCCAATCCTAGAACCAGTGACCCCTTTGGATCGAATCAACCGTAGAACTACCCCAACGCCTGATGCTTTGCAGAGTCTGACCAATGGAGAAACCGGACCAGAGGAACAGGATCAGGAAATGCCATCAGGAGCCAAGGCAAAGAAAAAAAGTAAGAACAAGAGAGTCAGGAAAGCAAAGAAGAACAACATGCCATCCGAACAACATGAGAATGGAACGGATGCACACGATGGAAACGGTGAACAGGCTGAACCTGCTAATGACACACAGGATGATAACAACCAAGAACCTGCTGCTGGCACTGCTGTCCCAGCTGTTGCAGTGCCAGCAGTAGATCAGGCCAATGTACCGCAGCCAGGAAATGAGAGACCTGTCAAACGCCAAAGAGCAACTGCAAGCAAAGCAGCAGCCAAGCCTCCGCAGCAGACTTCACCCCAGGAAACTCCTCAGAATGGTGCAGCACTGCCAGCAACGGCAGACATGCATAAACAAGTGAAGATGCAGCCAACCCCGATGAGAACTGAAGCAGCTGATGGTGCAAGCAAGAAGACAGCTGAGCAAGACAACCTGACCAGAGCAAACACCCAGGAGCAACTGCCCCCTGCAACACCAGCAAGTGCGAGCAAAGGTCAATCTGAAAACAAATCAATTGAGGATCAGTTAGATGCGGAAATCAAAAAGGAAGATGAGGGCCAGCAGACTCAAGCAAATGCTCAGTCACCTGCAGCACCTGACACAGATGTCAAACCCAAGAAGCAAAGAAAAGAAAAGACCCCAGCGCAGAAAGCCGCCCATGCACGCTATATGAAATTCTCCAGGTCGTTTGAACGAATCTTGTCATGATTCAGTTGAACTATGTTTGGGGAACATTAACAAAATTGACAGAAAGAGCATTAGCATGGCATGACTGCATGCACTGCTGTTAAATACTGCATGGGCACATGTGCGTACTATCAATGTGTGTGCTGTGCTCCCACCGGTTGTGNAAGAGCATTAGCATGGCATGACTGCATGCACTGCTGTTAAATACTGCATGGGCACATGTGCGTACTATCAATGTGTGTGCTGTGCTCCCACCGGTTGTGAGTTATATTTGATACCAGCCAATCGCTTAGCTGCAGTATATTGATCAGCACATATTACTATTTTATATATATCATATACTAAATGTTTATATATGTAGGATAGGTCACATTATCCAATGTAATTAAGCTCTTGTGATGCACACAACTTTATGCTCTTGGTGTTGAGGTCTGCAAATTGCACTTTTTAAATGATCTCCTGTGTGTGTGGGTTTGCATGCAACATCATGCAACCATTTTCTTCAGCAAACTGTTGATGATATGCGACTGTTTTCTCCACTTGTTTTTGGTCTTGTTTACGGAAATCATGCGATGCCTCAGGAAGGGATTGCCCGAAAGAGTTGAAGCGTGCATACAACAATGCGCACTATTGTTCCTTGGCTAGCTGTATTGAAAGCCTTCTTGGAAGATCAACCGCTTCACCTTTAGCAGTGAAATCAAAACCCGTAAGAATTGGCTCCTCAACATGTGAGGTGTCTGCATTATGTATGCTATTTGCATTATGTTGTCAATTTGATATGAA
>BGPT01000687.1:62182-86259 GCA_003297045.1 Symbiodinium sp. clade C Y103
TATTGAATGGCTGGGATAAGGATCTGGGCGACCAAATTGAAAGTCAAAAGGTGACTTGGACCAATTAATGTTTGCTTTCCGCATCTTTTTGCCATCAAACAGGAGAATAATGACCATATATCACGAGCACAAGGTTCCAGCTATCATCTTTCCTTATGTTTGATTTGGTTCCAGCTATCATCTTTCCAGCCAATCAGCCAAGGATGAATCGAGAAGTACGTCTCAAACTTTCCAAGGGACGCGGTTAGAAAAAATGCGTATCTGGGAGAGTGGTTCTGATTATATCAACATGTGCTATTGAACCTTGCGACTATTTTGGATTCNAAACTTTCCAAGGGACGCGGTTAGAAAAAATGCGTATCTGGGAGAGTGGTTCTGATTATATCAACATGTGCTATTGAACCTTGCGACTATTTTGGATTCCTGCGACTATTTTGGAAACCGGTGCTGGCTGAGCGACTATTGTTTTTATAGTCTTTTGAAGGCTAGGGTATATATANAACCTTGCGACTATTTTGGATTCCTGCGACTATTTTGGAAACCGGTGCTGGCTGAGCGACTATTGTTTTTATAGTCTTTTGAAGGCTAGGGTATATATAGAGGTTTTTACTCTACATGTTTTTATATACTACAATATGTAAGACTCTTGAACAATTGGGCCCATTGCTATTCTGTGGTTATTTCAAAGGGACTCATGCGGTTATCATGGACACTTCTATCATGGAGGTGTCTCTGCCATTCCTGAAAATGGCAGACTCCAAAATTGGGGTCTACGCATGATCAAATGATGACCAAATGGCAGTTTAGCCATCAAGAATAGGGATTCAACGAACGGATAATGATGACAATGGAGAATATTTAGGAGTCTCTGAAAATGGGGTAATACCCACAGCCATTGCCATTGTAATGAACTGGACAATCACCGTTTTTTTATGGCTATTTCAATGGGACTTGTGTGGTCAATCATGAGCTAACAATGATATTTAAGATATCGGTTGACCTTTTTTGTTTTTTGCGTGGTGTTTCTTGAAATGGCGGATCTCATACTCATCCAAAAGTGGTGAGGTTTGAGAGGAAAGGCATTGGTTTGGGGGAGAACCATTTGTGTGTGTCTGAAAATGGAGTATACACCCCAAAGGGCTTCTTAAATAGGGTAAAATATGACGACTCATCAATTTTGTAGGTACCATATTTTCAGACACACCCATTTCAAGAACTCAATAACCCTCCCATTCGTTGATAAACCTCAGAGATCACTCAGAATACTTGCTGAGTGTTGAATTCTAATATTGGTAGTTATAAAAACCATTTCAAAGTTGATTGGTTAGTGGGAACTTCCAAAAATACCATATCTGTGGCTATATAGTGTGATTTTCCGTTGGAATTCCCTTTGGAACTTTTGGCATTTTCTTAGATTGTCTTCATTGATGTTTTCTCAGTTTTCATTGCAACAAGAAACAATATTCGAATATGACTGAGATCCGTGATTATCTCATAATTGCACGAAGGAAAGCTGCCGAATAATGAAGGGGCAATGTGGGCCTCCCCAGTTATGGATTTGTTTCCAAACCCCATTGCTATAGTTATAAGTATCATAAACCACACTTATTGGAGTTATAAACCAACTTTGCTATCGTTTGGGGACCTCAAGTTGTACCACCATAGTGTTCATTATTTCATGTTTCTCTGGCCATGTTGGATTAGTGCAGGTTGCTCTTTCCACAGTGCCATCCCTGCAGGAGAGCGCTTCAGTCAGTTTCTGAGAGATGATTTTCGCGATGAGGACGGAGACGTTGTCGCAATGGGTGGAGCTCAGCTAGGGCTGGATGGTCCTGGGAAGTGGCAAAGTGGGATAGATGATAGTCATTGTTGAAAGTGAGGGATGTTGGGCATGCAAACCATATGCTGTTCTCCATATGGGGATATTTACATATAGAAGGATGTATTACATGTACATGGCCAACATTAACTAACAACATAATGGGAATATAGTCGAGTATAACAAATGAACTAACCTACACTATGAATTGAGGCTGTGTCAGAAAATGAACAGATGACCCCGCAAAAAGGGCCATTGAATCGGACGATGACCAAACACCCAATGGCCACTGGGAGCGCTAGATGTGCAAACCACTCCAAATCCAAAGGGTAGACCACTTGGGTGCGCACTTCAGGTGACTGATTTTTGGGTATACCATGGTATAACCATGGTCATTATGTCAATAAATTGGCATATAACCGATATATAGAACCACTTGTAGAGCTACATATACTTATTGCTGGAACTGCACCCCAAGGCACTAGTTTGCACCCGATCAACAAATAGCAAGCTGGCAATAAGCCTGGGGATTGACCGACAATTGGGATGAACAGGATATCCCCGAATGTAAAATGACTAATCTGCCACATAGGCAAGGATAAAATTAGTTATTTCATGTTATTTCCAAGGTCACTTGAGGTTTGAGAGTATAGTTTCAACATGTTTCAACTAAGGCAAATTCTTTTTCTG
Organism: Symbiodinium sp. clade C Y103; assembly: GCA_003297045.1. Classification (NCBI taxonomy): domain Eukaryota; class Dinophyceae; order Suessiales; family Symbiodiniaceae; genus Cladocopium; species Cladocopium sp. clade C. The sequence continues at coordinate 64,692 of BGPT01000687.1, forward strand.
AATGAATTATGACCACCTTGCGACGGCGCTGGAATGATGGGAATTCGATGGGTAAATATCATAAGCTGATTGATATCCACCCATCCAGCTGAAGTGACTTCCATATCCGCCATTTAAATCCAACAGTTACCCTTCGGTTATCAAACATTGCAATTTCTTATAGTCATGACTATAATTCATACATGATATTCCCATCAAATCCTTTGTGGTGGATTTGCCAGCTAGCCATGCTTGATTGCCGAGTATGTGACGTAACAGACACTGATCACATATCAACCACAAATCCACCAATCGTTGTTGGCTTGACCCTGATTGATCCTGTTCAAACCCATTTTATTTGCTGCTTCAATTAGTTAAGTCATGCGAAATCTATCTGTTTTGCTGGTGAACCCCCTGTCAATCCGCCTTACTTTGAGGATCATGCCACTTAGTAAGTGGTTAGTAACTCGGGTAATCGTAAGTCCCCGGTGGATTACCCCACGTACTACCTGGAGTTGTTTTCACAGAAGATCACAGAGGTCATCCTCCAAGTATGTTCCCATGATATCATCGATATTTGATATGTAATGTGGGTAAAACAATAATAAACCACCCATTTGGGAATGGTGTATACCACCTATTTATGGTGATTTGGGGGATGGTTTATTATTGTTTTACTAACATTATACTACATTCCAATTACTGTTGTTGTGGGGATATTCCAATATAAGATTCCCAAGTAATTCTCATCTTACATTCCAATGATATTCCAATGATATTTCCAATTACTAAATGATTTATGGTGATCCTCTGAGTAGTGGGGCCCACCCAGTTTCCGGCTCCCCTCAGCTCCACCCAGCAGGAGGAGTCACCTTCGCAGGCGAGTCATATTTTCGATGGGATTCATGCTGTTGGAGGATCATCCTACGGTCCTCGTAAGTGGATAAGAAGCCAGGTGATCGTAAGTCCCTTGCCCTCTGGTAAACTAACATAGCTATTGAAAACGGCCATTGATGGTTGATCTTCCCATTAACAAATGGTGATTTTCCATAGTTATGTGGCTGTTCACCAGAGGGTAAATAGATTATCCATGATTATCCCATTGATGATCATTTATGAATGGCTTGTAGCCCCACTTACAAAGTGCTTATGGAGTGGAGTGTTCCTCCAAGGGATATCATCGGGATAAACATAGGGATTGGATGATGAGTGATGAACGGAATATCAATCATGGGATCATGGGTAGAATCATGGGAATTTAACATGATTTAACTGGATATTTGTGGGATGGGGATGGACTATTATTTGGGAGCTAATGGGATGTCAATCAATATATATCTGGATGAATTTGAGCATGACCTCACCGTTTTCCGTCATTGGAGTGATGGTGAATGGATTCGGGGAATCATCCCCAAATGGCTGTATGATAACAGCTATTTTCAGGCTTGAGAGCAAGAGAGTGTTGGAGTCAACGGTTCTGTTTGAGTGTCTACTCTCTGTCATGGATCAAAATGGAAATGGAAAACTGCGATTGGGCGATCCAAATACTCCACCAGACTCGCTCAAATGGGTTGTTTCAAAAAGATCCAAGACTGTCTTGGAGAGATCTTTGAAGCCATCGTTTGTGGAGTCTTTGCTGAAGGACGATTTGGAGGTACCTTCTTACCAGCCACTTGGAAGGTTCACAGAGGAGTACTCTCTCGGTAGAGATTTCTTTAGAACGAGGCAGGTTGATGTGTCTCATGACATCTGTCCCTGGAAGATGTCCCAATGTGGAGTTACCTTATTGTAGTATAGTAGAATGTAGCTACGTTCAGAATACCTGCCGTACCTCTTCAAAGTTTTGCCTTTCATATCCTTTGAGTCTTTGAGTGAATCGAAGGCAGCAACGGCAGTCAGCTGACCGAAAAGTTGCATCCAGCCAGCTAGACATCAAAACCGAAACTTCTGCAAATGTGCAGCTTATTGCAGGTTCAGGCAATACCGGCAATACCCAACAGCTTCGATTTTTCGATGTTTTGCCTTGGTGCTTCCTGTGTCTAGGCATCTTATTGGAACTGGAGCGAGTATCAGTGCCAGAATGACCAGGCGCTTTTACATAGCAAGAGGCGCTATGTATGCTCTGGAAGAGTCGATGTACAGGTCAAGAGCTATCATGTCGCTGCTTCGACCGAGAGAAAGGGTCAGAAGGAAACAGTACACAGAAGCACTTGCTTGCATGCGTGCACTTGAGGACACTTCACTCAGATGAAGGGAACAGCAACAGCTATTTTCAGGCTAGTGAATTCTGGTAATTCAGCCAAATAAGTTCATGGAATATCAAACATTCGTTGCTCGATGTTAGTTTCTGGGAGTTTGATGGTATTTATGATACATAGTTGGGAAAACATGTTTAATCATAGGGTATATCACCATGAAAACTTGGGATATACGCAACAAAAATGGTTGTACTAGTGGGATATGATGATCATGATGGGATGTAATGACTTGTCCGGACACCTGAACTATTTTTACCTTCAGGACTTAAGAATATGAGATTTACAAATCCCACAAAACGAATGGAAACATTGGGTCAAATCTTATTGGTACCTGGTACATGTTTGTGGATTTTTTAATGATTTGATTAGGTTTCTGTTTCAGCCGTTCTTCACGGGTTAAAATATATGTATTCTGTCCTGCTGAAAGCCTTATCTGTTTCACTGTTTTTTTTCACAGGGTAGCTTAGGTCAGCCACGGCGAACCAACGACAAGGTTGTGCCAGTTGTTTGTTTACCCTCCGGTAATCGGCAATCAAACGTGACAAAAGGGAAATCCCTATAAGTGGAGGTTTTGATGGGGGAGTTTTCCATTGCCACGTTTGATTGCCGGAGGGTAAGACTGTTCAATTATGTCTCGCTGAATCAGAACGACCTCACTGTGGTTGTATGGTGGTCGTCAATCATATCCCAACCCCCACTGCCAATCAAAGATGGCAGTGGTAAATTCCTCATGTATGATTAGTTTATTCACTGAACTTTGTCATTGCCATGTTTGCTTGGGTGAGGTATACTTATGAAATTCCTTCCTCAGTTGTTTCAACTCCATATATTGATTCGTGATTGAACCACAATCTAATTCTGCATGATGCGTTTATCTAGTTCTCCATCATATCTCCAACAGTTTCTTGTACAAACCAACAGATACCTATCACAAATCGAGCATCAAACCAACAAAACCCTTTGTTGGTTCAACGTCCTATTTGGATCGGCGTGTGCCAAATCCTGCGCAGCTGCAATGCAGGCACTTTCGTCCATGGTCGAACGGCTCTATGATGAGGTGGGAGTGGTTTTATTTGGATGCGCATCCCAGGAATCCTAAGTAACCACATTAAAACCAGGAAATTACCGGTACATGTAATTATGCAATATCCATGGGTAACCCCCCGTTCTATATAGGTTTTAACCCACTTTTGCTAGGTGAAACATGATGCATTAATCTCCCCATCATTAGGGTGTACACATAAATTGGGGAATCCCATTGGTGATGGTAGGATGACCTTACTGATCTTCCGCGGGGCCAACACGTGTATCATTCATGTTTTTGGGATAATATATGTTTGAGTCTGATTTCTCAATAAAAAGGATGGTAAACCATAGGTTTTTTTGGAGATGGAATCATCCTACAGAGCTAATGATGGGTTCCAACCTTTTGGAGCTTTTTCTGTGTTTGATTTGCTGAGTCGATGATTGTTTTATTTTCCCATATAGGAAATCCACTAGATATAGGATTCCATAAGCAAGTCTGAGTTTCTGCGGTTTCTGGGTTGGAATCTGTCATATTCCATTGAACATATTTGAACATGACATGTCCTGATGGGAGCCATGTTTGTGTAATAGTTTTGCTTCCCGGGTCAACCATGGTCAAGACTGTTACAATGTCGTGCCCCCCTAGCTATACTTATGATAAACTCATGAACTAGAGATATACATATCCCATCAGTTCTAGTTCAAACCCAACGCGGGTTCCTCAAAAAATGGAATACAATCCCAAATCCAGTGGTGAAGCCATCTTTAATCCCATGAATTGATGACATCTGAATATGATTAACCACTGGATTCCCTAGGAAATGACCATTTCAGGGGGTTAGCCTGGCTGCCCCCCATTTTTCAGACTCCGTTTTCAGAGTTGAGACCACCAGTTTCACAAAACATGTCATGGTTCAGGAGTTACGAAAACGCGAGGACAGCGGAATGGCAGGGCGGTTGATCTGCTATTCTTGGAAAACCAGAAACCTTGCCAAAATCATCCCCAACTTTGGATGGGTAGTTGAATCCTGTAATCTAATTTTAGGGTATCTAAAATTGGCAATGAAATCCAGAAGGTTTGTTAGCTAAGTTGTTTTCGCACTTTTAATGAGGTTTCAAAAATCGACAAAGATCACTGGGGGGGCACCACCTTGCAGTGTTTTAACAAAGATTTCTTGGATTTATGACAATGTATGCGAGTGATGCAGATTTATAAGAGGTTGTGCCCCGGACTTCGCTAAGTTGGTTGAAATAAGTATGTCAAACAAGGGTTCTTGGTAACTGTAGTTAATAGGCTTGCTAAACAAACCTATACCCTTCGGCACGACTTTGTAGTATTTGCAGTTCAAGCAAGGAACAGCAACTATAAGGAGTTGGTTAATCCTGTTTTGTTTGTCGGATTATCATTGGGGCGTACCTATAAATTTCCATGAATGAAGGTATTCAAGGCCTTCAACATATACTGCAAAGGTGGTGATATACTCCCTGGTTCTGACTAACGTAGCAAACGGGAAAATCACCATTCTCAAAAACGGTCAATTCACAATAGGTAGATCAGCCATAAGTGGACCATGGCTTCCATCGCAAACTGTTAAATGACAAGAGGCTAAATCAAGAATTGGAATATCCATGAATATCATATGAATTGGTTGTGAACAGTTTGAACAATTGGTATATTGTTACTCATCAATGAGTTGCTTGTGATGAGTATTTGAAAGATCTCATTGGACCGTTCTTGTCTAATGTTTGATTGCCCAAGGTTACCCGCCTTGAATCAAGCCAAATGTGCCCATTAGAAGTTTACCCCCAGTATGAACCTCATGTGTCTGAATCTCACAGAATTCATTGTGGGGAAAATTAAGAAGAAACCATTGACAGTGAGGTGAAAGATCTACAGCTTCAGTTTCAATTCTCCCCTTCAACTCATCCATTGATCATATACGACTGGGTGTATTATTGGGTTGAATAAGCCATGAAATACCGACTTAATTACATATAGTTGTGCATAGTTGCGCTAAATATACCCTTGTATACCACACATACGATATCCATGTATGTGTCATCGTTAATGGACCCATTTGTGCCGATTTACATTTAATAAACCGCAACATACCCGTCATACACAAACAACACATATATCATATACCTGCAAATTGTTACACTACTATGAACATCCGTGGTTTGTAGTCATGGTTTATACATGCTGATATGACAAATCGCCCATAACATAGACATGTATTCCAAACATGTCTTGTATAAACAAAGCTCTTCAATTGCGCCGCAGGCGTAGCATGGCGTAGCATTATAAGAATCTTAGTCAGCCAGGGAATGGACAACCCAAAACAGCACGGCATACTGATGCCCCACACTGGGCACGGTCGGCGCCATCAAAGTGGGGCCAGGCTTTTCAATTTGCATAGTTGAGAATGTTCACCCATCTTACTGGAGTGATATATCATTGTGGGTGTTTGGGCCCCGGGTTTGTGAAAATGTGCCACTTCCTGAAATTATGCATGATCATTGTGGTTGTTATTATTGAAGTATGATTGAACATTCGACAATGTTGTAGTGACGAACAACAAACCAACTGAAATCACATTGTGAATTGTAATTCAATGTAATTTTCCATGATAATATACCCATATGAATCCATTTAAACCCATATAAATATACCCATCATCATGTACTAAGAATGCACCCATAATTCACCGAAAATATGCCCATCATGGATCCAGGATGTACCCAAATTAACCCACAAAGTACCCACAGCGTATCACGATCAAAATGCCATAGAAATATTCACAATGTATCCATAATATGACCGAAATAAAACATGTTTTATACCCAGTCAATATATACATCATGATTTTTTGTTGATTTTCACCGCAGGAGCGTCGAATGGCTCGGACAATGGAAAGAGAGCAGGAGTGTTTTTTTCCCCTTGCCTGGGATGCCAAAGGAATGCTGCTACTGATGGTGCGCAAATATGTTTGTTGCTTTTTACAAAACTGGGATGTCCCAAAATGATTATTTTGTTTTGGATGACGACTGCAAGCCATGGCACTGAACAACGGGATATCGACCAACAGACATGGTGGTATAAAACTATCAAAATACCGGAAGATCATGGGATATTCTGCACAACCAGCCATATGATATGGGTTGGCCTTACATGGGAGATGCCTGCCTTTGTTTTGCTCACTCAGAATGAGAAGAATTTGATAACCCATATATCTTTAGGTACAATGTACTGTCAGACACCACCAGATTAAATCGTGTTCTTGTTATTGTTTGACCGCCCCCCCCCCCGGACTAGCAGAGTCTTGAAAAACTCGACATCTCGTCCAAGTCTAAGTTGGAAGGTAATCCCAATATGAAACAGCCCCATTGGATGATCGATATGTGGATCTATCCCCCACATCCACCATGGTGCTGAATCCGAGGGGGATGGTCCCATAGGGTCAAGCCTGGTGACGAGATGGGACCAGCAGCTGGAAGTAGGTGGTGGCAGTGCGCGATCTTCGTCTTCAATGTGAATTTCGGGAGCGTATTGAAGTACACATATCATCAGATTTGCAAATATAATTTTGTTTGCGAATACGTGTACATTTTTTTTTGTATGTGTATATATTTATCTATGTATACAATATAAATGTGTGTACACATATGCCAACGTGTCATTTCCAGCTATTCCATGTTGATTTGCCCCTGCTTGGGGGTGCATCCCACTTAACCCATAAATAGTCCATAAGACTGGTGATATTCCATTTCTGTTGCTGGCGTACGCTAGGGTTATTACCCACTTAGTGGCGCAAAATCATCTCCTTGAGGTGATCTTTGTTCACCTTAGTTGTAGGAGTCAGTCCCATTTATAACTAGCTTACCCTCTGGTAAACGAACATAGCTATTGAAAATGGCAATTTATAGTGGATTTTCCCATTAAAAATGGTGATTTTCCATAGTAAACTGTTAGTTTACCAGAGGGTATAGGGCCAGAACTTCGTGATAACTCAGCAATCCCAACCACCATTTTCCTGTGGTTTTTGTAGGCCACCGAAATCTACGGGTATTTTTCGTGTCATCACCATCGCAGGAGTTCGCAAAGCAGGCTCCCTTTGCGTGGAACCCAGAGAGATGCCAAGCTTGGTTGATCTTGGTTGATTGGTTATAGGGAGTTCTATGAGATTTTTAGGAGTTGTAATGGATTATACATGATTTTAGTTAATGGATTTTAAGGTGTGTTCTCTGGGATTCAAAGGATTTTGAGGGATCCTAATAGCCTGGTCAGTTACAATGCAAATGCTAGTTATACATGAAGTCAGTGGCACTAGGTGGGGGTCCCCTTGGTGATGTTTGTTGATTTATGAGCCCCATTAACTATAGTTGTACCCCCCAGAAACCCAAATGTTAAGCAAGTTAGTCAACTTCGCTATGGTTTGGGGGCCCCACCTTGTAGGGCGGCCCCACCTTGTAGGGCTGTTTGATGGGTTTTAATCATCAATTGTGGGTTTTCAATAGGGATTTATGGGGCTTAACTTTTAAGCTTATTGGGGATTATTAAAAACATATAAAACCCATACTAGAGAAACCTGTGAACCAACTAGTATAGTGAGATGGGATAGGGCTATCTTTCATGGTTCAATATTAGAAGTAAGAATGGGGGGTAAACAAGTATAGAAGTGTGTAACTATGTTGTGGATACAATCCCTTCCCCTCTACTATTAAAGACCTCCCAAAAACCATGGTTTAGTGGATTTGCACATATTGTGGACCATTTGTTATGGGAAAAGTTTGGCAGAGTGAAGTTATAGGTGATGTTTTTGCACTGGCATTGTTCCGCTTGTAATAAGTTTAAAACAAAAAACATGTTGTTTGACTCTTAAACAGCTACCAACATCCAGCAGTTGGGAGGCTATACTATTTATTTTCTTGAATATCAGTTGCCTCAGGGTTAAGTTCCACAGAGTCAACCGAGAGTCTGCAAATGAATAGTTCTGAGTTGTAGAAAAGAAGGCAGAATGTAGGCAGATGTAAATATTCTCACACCATTCCAAACTAGTTTTTTGCTGTCTGAATGTTTGTGATTTTGTGGTCCATTGGCAAACATGTGGGCTAATCTCATAAAACTGCAAATGCGGCGATAGCTGTTCCACCAGCTACTTTTGGGCAACTAGTTACACGTGTTCTTTTCTTATACACTTTGTCATGACCCGGATGAATTTCACCCATGTTGTTGTGCGAGTGCCAGCAGGTGCCAAAATTTGAGACTAAGCTGGGTTTCTTTGGAGAGATCTAAATTTTAGTGGCTTGAGTTTTGCAGCTGCCATACTTGAATGCAGTTTCCTTTGCCTTTCTCAACAGAATAAAGACCTTTGTGACCATGCATGGCACATCGCGGTCTACAGGCAAGGTATGGTATCGATACTGCGTGGCAGTGGTTGTGGGTTGAGGTTCAAAATTCATGGGTCGCCTGCCTTCTGAAACTATTTGAAACTATCACACAAACTGTAGAATTGTTTTTTGTCTTGTTTTTTTGGTTGCCCCAAAAAAAAACACCGAAAAACATCCCTACGTGCTTCTGCCAAGCCCCTTGCCGTAACATGTGGGAGTTGTTTGATATGGGAGGATGGGATTTATTGGTTGGCTTGAGATACAGTTGATTCGGCATTTAAAATTGTATGGTAGAAGCAATCAGTATGGAAGTGCGCAACAATGTAACCATAAATAAGGGGATTTGATGTGCATACAGTATACTGCCATGCTTTGGGTGTGTCTGCAAACTGGCTTTCCTTTTTGCCCTGGCCTTGAATTTTTGACATAGTATTCATTAGCATTGTACACATAAATATACATGCGTACATGTTGGTACGTATATCTACATTCGCATACACACGATAATCAAGACCAAATGAGAACCCCTTAGAAGCCATGACTTGGTTTTAACCTATATAGCCATGGTTTATTGTAGTCGCAGCCCCCAGTATCCCCCAATATATTTTGTATTTTGAAATACTTTGATCCGTTTAAATGGTCCGGGCCGACCATTGTAGCAACCTAGTATATCCATGGTAGGAAATGAACAAGTGTCTGTGTGTGTGTTTGTCATTTCTGTTTTGGATGGTCGGTGGTAATAGTGATACGTCCGCGCCACCGGCAAAACTGGGGATAACAGGGTAATTAATTACCACCACAACTATAACTATGCGAAGGTCCATTAAACAGTTGCAAACTGGGATGATTTGTTAGGGGACATCTACAGCGATTTTTTTCCTGGTTAAACAATTTTGGGTTCAACTGCACATTTCCCTGAAACCAATCCAGCGAGTAAGAGGCATAAAAGAACGAATCCCCAACAAATGGAAACGCTTTCTGATTTGTTTCTTGGTGCTTGTTTTTCTATCTTGAGCCCCTGGAATTTGAAGTTCTGAAAGCAACATACAGGAGAGACATGTCATGTAGCTGTTGGATGCTGTTGGAATCTAACACTGCAATGGAAAACAGTTGCTATAAGTAGAGGACCGGCTGCTGGCCGGTGGGATGGCGGAGGAACTTTGTCAGCCATCGTGGACACAACAGACGCTTATGGAAATGACCAAAGAGATGAAGTGTTGCCCTTCAGGTTGTGCTTTCCAGAGGCTTTTGTTGAATACAGCCCCTGGATGACATTAACATTCCTGAGCCAGCACAAAGTGCTGCAAAATCACGTATAGAGATCAATAGGGAATCGTTTATTGCCTATTTAGATGCAGATTATCAGAAGGTTCACGGAAAGATAGTGAACGCCCAAAAGGACAATTGTTGGGGTTGGGTGATGATCCCCTACTTTCTAGGAACAGCCTGGAACAGTAGACTTCCCAAGTTTTTTTCGATATTTTTGGATTGTGGTCCCAACTGCAATGGGCAGCCATTAATATAGGCAATTTGGTTTGTAATTCAGTACCTATTTATGATGGATTCACGGTGGATATATATCCACAGTTGGATGGATTTGTCCAACATTAAACTCACGGGGCCACTTTGTGCGGGAGTTGATGTTCCATCACTATCAAGGATGATGAGCAATCGTTGAATCATACACAAAAAAATGTGCGCTGAAAACTCCTTTGTCGGGATTAAGTGGATTGACATCCTGAAATGTTTTATGCAACTCAGACACCGTTATTTTTTTTGAAAAAAAGTCAAACACAGGAGGTATGGATTTCTTTGGGATTCCACAATTCCACATAATTATGTACAACGTATTTGGATAAATCAAAGACCTCACCGCAATGTCACCGGAATTATGGTTTGTAAGGGTGACTATACCAGAATGGCCCTAGTTCAGGTTGGTAATTTATGAAGTACCCCAAAATGGAAAAAACATGATCGAATTTGCCTAGATTATCTTCGGTAGAAGTGCTGACACTTGCTCTTCTTAAGGCACCTCGCATTCGAGCCCCTCGGCGTGCGGGGCCCAAGATGTTTCGGCCACCGCACTGGGTGAATGGAAAACATGTTAGCAAGTGCAGTTTAGGAATTCGGATACAGATGTCATACGAGGTATTTACACAGTATACTGGAATGTATTTGGCCCATATGGTTTTGCAATACCTGCATGTGCCTCCGAATTAGAGGAGAAGGGGTTCGTTTTCGAACTTGGGCACGTTGAAGCTGCTAGAGGAAGTCCATCCAACTCCGAGGTGATGCATCAGTTCGTTAGCTAAGTTGGTTTGTAGGTCAGTTTAAGTTGGCTTGGTGATACATATAGAATTATCATGATATACTGACTGATAGTTCATGTAATTTACGAAACAATTTACAAATTTGCCGCCCTAAATTAAATGATGTCCGCTAATCTAAACTAGGTTTCTGGATCTGCTAGGTGTCCCTCTCATGGGAGTAGCAGACATCATTTTAGGCGTAGAACACCTCGAACAGCGCAGTTCGGGGCCTGCAGGTTCCAGGAATGACAAGGTGGAGCGGCATTTGATCCTCTACGACAAACACCTGGAGATGGCTGGGGCACCCAGCCGGCACGCTTGATGATCACGAAGTTCAACGGCACCCAAAGATCGCTATCTGCCAACAAACTAACGTAGAATGACGTAGATATGGACAGAAAATGCGGAAAGTCAAGGAACATGGTCGACATTCATTCATGGTGGTTTTTCTATCCATGTTCCGTTGCTAACATCACTAGGCCAAGGGATGAGTTGCCAAGTGGATCAAGTGGGGCTACCCAGTTATAGGCTGGCTTGTAAAGCCATCCATGTCCATTAATCTTGAGTAAGCCCATAGCAACCTCCAAAGAAGATAGAGTCTGGTAAAATCCAATCTGAACATAGTGATGACTAGCGACAAATTCCTCCTTTTCTGCTATTTTTTGGTCCTTGCAGCCTGGCATTTCACCTATCGCAACAAAGCCCCACTATCAGGCGCAGAAGCGTCGGGACAAACAAGAGCAAAAGCTTCGGGATGAGTTTCTTGGCACGAAACAGGAAGGATGTCCTGAGAAAACATGGGGGGTAACGGGGTAACCAACAAAACAGTTTGTTTTGGGTGTTAGAAATGGAGATAATGCTTCATATCTAAATTTGTTGTGGTTGAATCATTTTGATCCAAACTGGGGATGAAATCGGGTTACAGTGGGGATGTAACGGGTAGTTATATAACAAATATAAACCTGTGGTTGGTGGTTTGAAATAGCCATGAGGGAACAAATCCGTCCAGAGGTGTGGTCTTGCAGGCGAAACAATTGCCACGGCCAGTGAGTTGTTCCCCATGGATTTCTCTCATGTTACCAATGGTAAGCACATTGACTTGCGATTGGTATGCAACCTGATTTGTTCTATGTTCTTCTGATCTGGTTGACGGTAGCCACATTATGGAGGCTTTCCCATCGGGTCAGAGGTTTCTTTTCAGTGGTCTTTTGGATTCTGGATTTGAATTCTACACGATCTTTGAGGGTCTCATGGTCTCGCAATACCCGTTGCCACTGGCCGTAAGGGTCAAGTTCTTTTGGGTCCTAAGACCCCAACCTGGGCCAGTCTCCTGTCCGTTGTGGATTCCATCCGGTTGTGGCAGTCGATCACAATCAGCGAATGCTGGAGTTAAAATACTCTCATGTGTCGGGGATTCCTTTGATTCACGGGGACGTTGGTGACAAAAAAGGTTATGCACCAAATCTGGAAGCATGCAGGCAACGCATGTACCATGTCAGCTGGTTTTAGCTGTCAACCCTTCTCCTTGCTTGGAGATGGGAAAAGCTCTGCAGACCCTAGGTCCAGTTGCCTTTCTAAGATCCTTGCTGCAGCATTTTACCTTCGCACGCACATGCTGGTGCTCGAATGCGTAGCCCCCGCGGGGCAGGACAAGTTTGTTCAATCTGAGCTTGAATATGTTTGCAAAGTCACAGTTTTTTCATGCACACAGCAAGACTTGCGGCTTGACCATGTTTGGCCATGCAAGCGGCATAGAACTGGTGCATTCCCACTTCGCCATTGATCGGCAAGGTTCCACCTTTACATGCCATGCCAGAAGTGACTCGAACTATGCCTTTCGCGATTTGTAAGCCAAGATCACCTTATCTTAATACGCCAGAACTTTTATACTCGTGGTGAATGGTAGCCTATTGCGAAATGGAGGAACATGGAGGAACATATTTTTTCACTTCTTTTTTCTGCATTATATCTTTGGAAGCTGAATGCGCCAGGGAGTGGAATACTTACTTGGAGTTGCACCCCAGTTAGTCAGCGGGTCGCAACCATTTTTTTAGCCATGTGTCTCTGGAATATCCCAAGTTATGTGTTGGGTCGTATATGGATTCTTAAGAAAGTAAGAACTGCGATGCACATCCAAACAGCTAACAGTCATATGAATGAAATGCAAGCTTGGCAAACATATATATGATCTATAGTGTGGAGTATCCAAGAACGAACCATCCCATGAACCAACCATTTGGGTATCATTTTTACATCGTCGCAAATAGGGGTATACCCAATAAGCCTATATAAGCCTCTATTGCAGATAGTTCATTCGTGGGTTTACCAAATTATATGCACACAATAGATCTTTATCGTCTAGCTTCAAGGCCTAGTCTGAACGACCAGTCATCGTATCCGGGTATCACCCAGAAAAGTGGAGATAGTGTCGAGACCATCCTACATGATTTAATTAGCTTGGTGAATGGTTGGTTTTCATGGAATATGATGGACTTGATGGCTTATTCTGGCAGGAAAGTAGTTCCTTTCTTCCAAGGGAATTTAAAGGTCATCTAGGGCCTAGGGGGAAGCCAAATAACCGCCCCTCCGCCCGGAAATCCGGGTTGATTTTTACTTTAGGTAAACCTTGATCGAGTATAGATGAACCTCTGTGAATTTAACGTAACCATGGAAAATGGCCCATTTGGTTCGATGATTTACCTTTGAAACATTGTGATTTTCATTGATTTTCCATAGCTATATCAAACTACCAGAACAGTATGTCCCATTCGTATACCAAATTTTGGTGGTGTAGTTCCCATGACTCACATTTGTTATCCCATTAAATCTCCATAAACCGTCATTTGTTGTTTTGCGATGGTGCTATGCCCTACATCAGCTTGAGGCGGTATCTAAGGTCACAGCGGCCGTTAAAATAAAAGCCATCCAATGATATATCCCCCTCGGGAAGCTAGTTAGACTAGGCATACAGAAAGCTTTGATCAAAACCATGATAAATCCACATTGTTGATGTCGTTGTTGTCGTTGTTGTCGTTGTTGTCGTTGTTGTCGTTGTTGTTGTTGTTGTTGTTGATGTTGTTGTTGTTGTTGTTGTTGTTGCTGATTGATACTTAATACCTCATGTTTCTTTGTTGACTCGCATATTTTTGCCGGTTCAACTGTTCAACTCCTACGTTTCATGTCTGGTTCCCCACCAAGTCCACTCTGTCTCCTAGGCAAGAGTACCTGGAGCGTCACAGCGTGCATCGAACGGCTTCATCGCCGCGATCTCCACAGGCGACGCCGGGGATGGATCATGGCACCACGGCTTCAAACACGATGCTATAACCAATCGAAACGGCGGTTGCTGTAAATGGAGTTCAATGCTCATTTCGTGGGGAAACTTGAGAATTCAAGATACAATGGGATGTATCACTAACCAACTGGTAATCAAATATGGCTGAGCAGTGGCTGCGATCTACCCCTAGTAGTTGATGATTAGTTTGGGGGTTCAACAAGCGATTTTAATACAGGGGTTGCAAGTTATCACCTTCAAAATATGGGGATGCGATTGATAAATGATGGTGGATTGATGATTCTATGGTCTTATACATTCTTTTACTATCGGGGAATCATCCAAGTCATGATGGGAAATACTCATAACCATCCAGTAGAAAGGGGTGACGTTGCGGGTTTTGAACACTGCTCACTTGTGTGTTTCAAACATCAATGAGATTTCAGGACATTTTGGCTTTCCCTATATATTTTCAGTCAAAGCTATACCAATGGTAACCCATTTAGATATTGTTTAGTTGGTGAGGATGCAAAGCTTCACAGATTATGTTGTTTCACTAAGATCATGATGTCCCACCAGATCCCATAGATCGCCATGCATCCCTAAGATCAGATCCGCATCATAACATAATTCAAACCAGACATGTATTTTCTTGGTAAATTCCTCATGATCTCGTAGATTCCATCTTTGTTGGCTATAAAGTCAATGAATCTCAATTTATCAGGATTTACCTATCCTCAAAATACATAAATAAATATGATAGCTTACCACTCAGAAAAAGAAAGATCTGATATAGTTCATGGATCACTGAGGATTTCACCAATGTCCAACTCATCCCTCATGCCTTTTTTACCGAGCTGATGACACCGGAGGGTACCTGGGGGATCACCCCACGAATCGCAACTGGTGAACGTAACTGGGGTTATAATCCATTTGTAATGGGATAACCTCTGGTACATTAACAGTTGGCTATTGAAAATGGCCATAGAAATAGTGGATTTTCCCATTAAAAAGAGGGGTTTTCCATAGTTATGTGGCTGTTTACCAGAGGGATAACCCAAGAATCGGAGACCTACCATCACCAGGGTTATTCACCACTTAGAGGGATGATCCTCCAAGTATTTTTCTCATCACTGGGTGACAAGCTCGGAGGCTTCTGATGCAGCAGTCTATCAACGCCCAGCGCCCAAGATCGGGAGATATTGGGAATTATGACCAGCAACATGGGATGATATCGCCATAGGCCACGAGTTTGTTTAAAACTAGGATGCCCTAAAAATCCAATGGTGTATGATTCATCATTTTACCAATTAAATGACCATGGGGTGGGTATACCCCATTTCTGGAACTGCATAGGTAGTAGTGACTATAGTCTTGTGCGATTTAAGTGGGGATGTAAGTATTACCCTGACAAGTGTTTTCAAAACATGCAAAGTATCCTACTAAACCATGGTTTCTGGGAGGTGTTTAATATGAACGAGGGCTGGGATTCATCGATCTGAACTTGGTTTCAACTAACAAGGGAGAGCATTCAGATCATCTTGTTGATGAGGATCAACATCCCCAGGTCACTGAATGTAATGGAAATGTTGCCAATGTCAAGGTCAGATTCATGGACAGAATGGCAGGAAAGCAGAACATGCTGCTGAAGGCGACCACCAAATGCATTGCAGGTGGCTTCGCGGTTCTCAGTTGCCATGGAGAGAGATCGCTCAGGATCTCATCATATCTCATCAATCCTGAGCCCCGAGGACAGGCTCAGAGTGGTTTCCATTTCCACTTCAACTCCAGTCCGCATGGAGGGCGCATTGGCTCTGCGGGTGAAGGTCCCCAAGTTCGAGGTTGAGGTGGCGGACCGTTTGGTGGACCCTTTGTGACAATTTCTTTTGAGCTTTGACAAGGGTCTCTCAGGAAAATCGAATTTCAAATGCTCGGTGGGTGGATTTTATGAGTGAGCCAGGGAAATCAGAGCTTCTTGTTTGCAGAAACACTTTTGTATCTTTTGTACGAGATGTACACGAAACACTGTAAAGCAAAAGGGCCCTCCCCCTTAGTCTCCAAGAGCGATAATTAATGCTCAAAACTTTGGAAAGCGGTATGGCACCCACCAAAAAGCGACAATCGATGATAGCAACTATGGAGATGTAAGGATTTTGATTTGTTTCCATCTTCAACTTGATCACGGGGACGTCGGAAGAGGCTATTGGGATCTCATCGCAGCGCCAACATGTTTCGTGTGTTTCTTGAACCTACGCGCTGGTGAACTATCAGCGTGTTATGGAAATCAACATTTGGGGGTTTCCTAAAATGGAGGTACCCAAAAATGGATGGTTTATGGAAACTCCATCTATAAATGGATGATTTGGGGGTACCTCCACGGATTGGAAACCTCCATTTGTTTAGATAAATCCAATGTAAATCATCGAACCTTTCCATAGCAAACTGTTGCTTTTCTCGAAGAGATTATTCTTGATGTGGCTGGCTTCCAGGATTCCAGGAGATTGAGAAGTACTGACCAATGCCCAAAAAATGGCCAGTGGGATGGGATCCCAATCATTCTCAGGCCATTTTTCAACACTTGGTAAATCAACCTTGGATGGGTATAGTTTCGTATTTCATTTGTTTGGCAGCAAATGGTGAGGATATGTACAGAAATATAAGTACCAACCAGCACATGTTTGCAGGGTATCTAAGATTGGCAGAAAAATATCCCAGTAAAATCACTGAGGCCCGTCAACTTTGCAATGTGGTGCCCTTCAACACTTGGCAATGTGTGTTGCTGCATTATCATCTAATTATTATCATAGTCACCACAATTCCAACAATTAACATATGCTCCACATATGTTGTTTGTATAGTTATGTAACTACCCACTTAACCATCATAAATCATAAATCACATCAAAACCTGTGTTGTTGCCGTTGCTCCGACCTGTTCCCAGGAACAGTGTTGATGAATCCCCCATCTTGTCTCTTTTATACTTCCATGAAATGGTTCAACCTGACGAGTTTTTGCTTCAACCCTGATGCTTCTGCTGGAAAAACATTCGCTGAATCCCATTGAATCCCAGGTTGATCCCATCAAATCAGCATGGAACCCCATCAAAAATCACCGGTTTTTGCAGAAAATCCGCCACTTTTTTGGGTGCTGGTGGACCAGTGGGAAGTCCTTCGCTGAGGCCTCCACGAAGAGGCGGAGCTGAAGAGGTGCCAAAGTCACGTCGCTGGATTCTCTGGGAATAACACTTAGTGGGTTATGGAGTTATGGATATGGTCCATAAAATCAAATTTAATTATACAGTGAGTGGGTTATATAAAACTGGGTGAATATGGTTGAATTATATTGACATTTAACAACCATATCTATAAGCCAATTATACTATATATACATATAGATATAACCCCATTGAAGGTACTTACGGACCACGGTTAACAAATTATTTTTTATACCTCTAAAAGAAGTGACGTCGGCTGCAACTGGGCTCCCCGTTCAACGCAATACAACGAATCAAACGGTGACCTGACCGGGGCCAGAGCACCCGTTGCCTGGAAAATGGGGGATAAACCGCACAGTCATAGCGATTTTTTAGTCGGAAACAAATATGGGAAAAATGATCATAATCCATTGGAAATGGGACACGCTATGATACATGATGACACATTATTTTCTGGCAGACCCATATATATATATACATGTATATAGTTACACGTGCATATCATGATTTACATGTAGATATAAATAGACATGTACTTGCGCCATCTGACAGACAGTCCTATAGGCCGTTGATGTCTGATAGTCATGTTTTCTTGAAACTTCCGCCCTGGCTTGGCCAAGCACTGCCTATAAATAGAGTTGAGCAATGTCAACCCCCGATTTTTGATTTATGGGTGGGCTGTTTGATTCGGGGGTGCACCACTTTACCCGAAGATGGAATCACTATTTGGGGTATCTTCCCTACATGTAACTACGGTTTCTGGTAGACATATCTATATAGCTACTTTGGTTCTTAAACTAACTTGGCTAACTATGGGCTATCCCCCCTGGGTTCAACATTATTGGAAATCGGACCAATGTTTCTGCGGATATTTGCTCTTCCAGGGATTGCCAAGTTGTTTATGCGGTTTGGCAAAAATGATAGCTGGGGTCGCATGACTTCACAACCTGCCACTTGGGTGATTTCCTTGCCTTTCGTTTGTCAAAATCCTTTGCCACTGGATCAGCACCGCCGCGGATTCATTCGAAGCCCAATCGCTTGTTTGACTTTGAAGATTCTGGCACAGATCGGGGGAGTTTTTTGTCGGAGCCTGTCAAACAGATGGAATGGCTGGTTCCTTGTCACGAGCAAAACTGACCTTGGTGAAGCGTCAGGTGTGACTGAAGGAAGTGATGTTAGACTAGACTGCTTCGCTGTGATCAAGGACTCGTGAGTGGCGATCTCCAAGGTGGAGTCCAAGAGTCTGGCCATCCTTTGCCCAAAGAGTGGACAGTGTATGAAAATCATTCTATGCATATTTGTGTTTTATGTATGCATATATATATATATATTATACTTATGTATGTTCATATCCATCTATGTATATAGAATGCACGTATGTGTATGTATTCATATATATGATGTATAAATATATCCACATGTGCATGCATACATGTGTATAGACTGTACGTATGCGTATGTAGAAATTTTAACAAAGAAATGCAGTTTCTATGTTCCAAGATGTTCCAAGTATATATATATATATACATATCTATACCTGCACATTGAATAAATAGGGAAAAACATGCGCATGTACAGAAACAGAGAGATAAACATACTACGTACCGGTCATGTAATTTGTGATGTAGCATTTCGTTTTGCTAAACTCAGTTCCCGCAGGCAGCGCTTGGAACAGCGTGAAAAGGCAGTGTCACAGCCGCAACACGAGGGGTCGCGTGATGGTAGTTGATGGTTTACCAACAAACTTTCAGGTTTTGATTTGGAGATTCGTTGAGATTATAGTGGTTTGTGATGTTTCCAGATCTCTGTTGATCTAAGATGATTTACCCAGTTTCAGACTCTTGAAGGTTCCGCTCCAACGTTCGTGAGAGGCTTGCCCCCCATATGAGCTCTTTAAAAAACGCGGGCGTGGGTTGATGATTGAAAGGAGAAACCATGGTTATCAAAGGAAGTTGGGAAGCAATCTTCCGAGTTACGAATGAAATTCACTTGATTAGAATAGAAAGTGGTGAGCTAGAGTAGTGGTGAGCTAGAGTAGNATCAAAGGAAGTTGGGAAGCAATCTTCCGAGTTACGAATGAAATTCACTTGATTAGAATAGAAAGTGGTGAGCTAGAGTAGTGGTGAGCTAGAGTAGTGGTGAGCTAGAGTAGTGGTGAGCTAGAGTAGTGGTGAGCTAGAGTAGTGGTGAGCTAGAGTAGTGGTGAGCTAGAGTAGTGGTGAGCTAGAGTAGTGGTGAGCTAGAGTAGTGGTGAGCCAGAGTAGTGGTGAGCTAGAGTAGTGGTGAGCTAGAGTAGTGGTGAGCTAGAGTAGTGGTGAGCTAGAGTAGTGGTGAGCTAGAGTAGTGGTGAGCTAGANGAATCGAAGAAGCTTTTTCAACTAGAAGATCTAGAAACCTAGAAGCAAGATTGGATTTCCACCCAGATTGGATCAACAGATTGGTTCTCGGATGCTCTCATTTTCTTTTTCGCTGGCACAGAAACAGCGTCACACGCTGCACCACCGCCTGCTTCGAGCCATCCTTGGACTACGTGGTGGCGAAGGTACCACGCTGGGATCTGCAGAAGTTCTCCACGGTGNTGGGCGAGGTCGGGACGTGCCATGATCTGACAAGCATCAAGAAGTCACACAAAAACAAGAAGAACGAAGCCAAAGACTGCCAAAGAGCACTGAAACGAAAAAGACTCAGCCCCTAACTCGTAGCTCCTCCCTGATATTCGGAGTTTTTGCAGTTGTTTGAAACTGGCAAAATGTTCATGCTTACGTAAAAGAATATATTATCAAAGGAAGTTGGGAAGCAATCTTCCGAGTTACGAATGACTTTTAGTGGTGAGCTAGAGTAGAGGTGAAGTAGAGTAGTGGTGAGCTAGAGTAGAGGTGAAGTAGAGTAGTGGTGAGCTAGAGTAGTGGTGAGCTAGAGTAGTGGTGAGCTAGAGTAGTGGTGAGCTAGAGTGGTGTGGTGAGCTAGAGTGGTGGTGAGCTAGAGTAGTGGTGAGCTGGAGTAGAGGTGAAGTAGAGTTGTGGTGAGCTAGAGTAGTGGTGAGCTAGAGTAGTGGTGAGCTAGAGTAGTGGTGAGCTAGAGTAGAGCTGGAGTAGTGGTGAGCTGGAGTAGAGGTGAGCTAGAGTAGTGGTGAGCTAGAGTAGTGGTGAGCTAGAGTAGTGGTGAGCTAGAGTAGTGGTGAGCTAGAGTAGAGGTGAAGTAGAGTTGTGGTGAGCTGGAGTAGTGGTGAGCTAGAGTAGTGGTGAGCTAGAGTGTGGTGAGCTAGGGTAGTGGTGAGCTAGAGTAGAGGTGAAGTAGAGTTGTGGTGAGCTAGAGTGTGGTGAGCTTGGGTAGTGGTGAGCTAGAGTAGTGGTGAGCTAGAGTAGAGGTGAAGTAGAGTTGTGGTGAGCTAGAGTAGTGGTGAGCTAGAGTAGTGGTGAGCTAGCGTAGTGGTAACCTAGAGTAGTGGTGAGCTAGAGTAGTGGTGAGCTAGAGCAGTGGTGAGCTAGAGTAGTGGTGAGCTAGAGTAGTGGTGAGCTAGAGTAGTGGTAACCTAGAGTAGTGGTGAGCTTGAGTAGTGGTGAGCTAGAGTAGTGGTGAGCTAGAGTAGGGGTGAAGTAGAGTTGTGGTGAGCTAGAGTAGTGGGTGAGCTAGAGTAGTGGTGAGCTAGAGTAGAGGTGAAGTTGCGTTGTGGTGAGCTAGAGTATGGTGACTTAGAGTAGTGGTGCGCTAGAGTAGAGCTAGAGTCGTGGTGAGCTAGAGTAGAGGTGAAGTAGAGTAGTGGTCACTGAGAGTAGTGGTGAGCTAGAGTAGTGTTTTGGAATCTATGTTGTAATGTAGTGGCTGGGATTGCTAATCGTATTGTAGTGGCTGCATGAATGTTGTCATGGGACATCATGGGACATGTTTCTGGGAGGATGCCGGGGNTGTTGTAATGTAGTGGCTGGGATTGCTAATCGTATTGTAGTGGCTGCATGAATGTTGTCATGGGACATCATGGGACATGTTTCTGGGAGGATGCCGGGGCACGAAACATTGCGTTTTTTCGGGTAAAGTGGCTGCCGGCGGCGATGATAGGTACCTCGGGTGCGCGACGGTTGCGGACCGTTCGTTTTGGTGCTTTTTTGTTCCCGCACTG
>BGPT01000687.1:86539-163793 GCA_003297045.1 Symbiodinium sp. clade C Y103
GTTTTTTCGGGTAAAGTGGCTGCCGGCGGCGATGATAGGTACCTCGGGTGCGCGACGGTTGCGGACCGTTCGTTTTGGTGCTTTTTTGTTCCCGCACTGTAACTGTGGCTTCAAGGTGCTGTGGGTGNGCATGCATGTTGCATATTGTGCTGCTCTGTGCGTAGAGAGATGCGGTCTAGTCACGTGCTGTTGCAAAACGCATTGTAATGGCTGCGTCAAGGTTCCTGGTTGCCACGGCTGTGTGCGTAATACTANCGTGCTGTTGCAAAACGCATTGTAATGGCTGCGTCAAGGTTCCTGGTTGCCACGGCTGTGTGCGTAATACTATTGTGTTTTGCAGCTGGACATCGTAAACCGCATTGGAATGGCTACATCGAGGCTGCAAAGGTGATGTGTCAGCAGATTTTCTCAATTTCGGGGCTGGTGATTTTCCTATTAAAACTCTTATTAAAAAGTCTTCAAAATCGTGCTTTTTTTGGCTTTGGCGTCGAGATCCGGTTTTGGAGCAGCGATTGCTGGCAGCGATGGGCGTAGTTCCATTGTGTTTTGCAAGTCAGTGTCTGCAAATCGCATTGTAATNGCGTAATACTATTGTGTTTTGCAGCTGGACATCGTAAACCGTATTGGAATGGCTACATCCAGGCTGCAAAGGTGATTTGTCAGCAGATTTTCTCAATTTCGGGGCTGGTGATTTTCCTATTAAAACTCTTATTAAAAAGTCTTCAAAATCGTCCTTTTTTCGGCTTCGGCGTCGAGNNCGAGATCCGGTTTTGGAGCAGCGATTGCTGGCAGCGATGGGCGTAGTTCCATTGTGTTTTGCAAGTCAGTGTCTGCAAATCGCATTGTAATGGCTGCGTCCAGGTTCCTTGCTGCCACAGCTGCGTGCGTAATACTATTGTGTTTTGCAGCTTGACATCGTAAACCATATTGGAATGGCTACATCCAGGCTGCAAAGGTGATTTGTCAGCAGATTTTCTCCATTTCGGGGCTGGTGATTTTCCTCTTAAAACTCTTATTAAAAAGTCTTCAAAATCGTGTTTTTTTCGGCTTTGGCGTCGAGATTGGTTTTGGAGTTGCAATTTCTAGCGCGATCATGTGTGTAAAAGCTTCTCTGTGTAAAAGCTTCTCTGTGTAAAAGTGTGCTGTGTGTAAAAGCTTCTCTGTGTAAAAGCTTGCTGTGTGTAAAAGCTTCTCTGTGTAAAAGCTTTTCTGTGTAAAAGCTTCTCTGTGTAAAAGCTTGCGGTGTGTAAAAGCTTCTCTGTGTAAAAGCTTGCGGTGTGTAAAAGCTTCTCTGTGTAAAAGTGTGCTGTGTGTANGGCTGCATAAATGTTGTCATGGGACATCATGGGACATGTTTCTGGGAGGATGCAGGGGCACGAAACATTGTGTTTTTTCGGGTAAAGTGGCTGCTGGCGGCGATGATAGGTACCTCGGGTGCGCGACGGTTGCGGACCGTTCGTTTTGGTGCTTTTTTGTTCCCGCACTGTAAGTGTGGCTTCAAGGTGCTGTCGGTCCGTTCTGTGTGCGTCCAGACATGCGGGTTGGCTACGGGGTGTTGCAAAACGCATTGTAATGGCTGCATGCATGTTGCATATTGTGCTGCTTTGTGCGTAGAGAGATGCGGTCTAGTCACGTGCTGTTGCAAAACGCATTGTAATGGCTGCGTCAAGGTTCCTGGTTGCCACGGCTGTGTGCGTAATACTANTTATTAAAAAGTCGTTAAAATCGTCCTTTTTTTGGTTTTGGCGTCGAGATCCGGTTTTGGAGCAGCGATTGCTGGCAGCGATGGGCGTAGTTCCATTGTGTTTTGCAAGTCAGTGTCTGCAAATCGCATTGTAATNATCCGGTTTTGGAGCAGCGATTGCTGGCAGCGATGGGCGTAGTTCCATTGTGTTTTGCAAGTCAGTGTCTGCAAATCGCATTGTAATGGCTGCGTTAAGCTTCCTTGGTTGCCACGGCTGCGTGCGTAATACTATTGTGTTTCCAGCTGGACATCGTAAACCGTATTGGAATGGCTACATCCAGGCTGCAAAGGTGATGTGTCAGCAGATTTTCTCAATTTCGGGGCTGGTGATTTTCCTATTAAAACTCTTATTAAAAAGTCTTCAAAATCGTCCTTTTTTCGGCTTCGGCGTCGAGNCAGCAGATTTTCTCAATTTCGGGGCTGGTGATTTTCCTATTAAAACTCTTATTAAAAAGTCTTCAAAATCGTCCTTTTTTCGGCTTCGGCGTCGAGATCTGGTTTTGGAGCTGCAATCTCTGGCAGCGATGGGCGTAGTTCCATTGTGTTTTGCAACTCAGTGTCTGCAAATCGCATTGTAATGGCTGCGTCCAGGTTCCTTGCTGCCACGGCTGCGTGCGTAATACTATTGTGTTTTGCAGCTTGACATCGTAAACCGGATTGGAATGGCTACATCCAGGCTGCAAAGCTGAATTGTCAGCAGATTTTCTCATTTTCGGGGCTGGTGATTTTCCTATTAAAACTTTTATTAAAAAGTCTTCAAAATCGTGCTTTTTTCGGCTTTGGCGTCGAGATTGGTTTTGGAGTTGCAATTTCTAGCGCGATCATGTGTGTAAAAGCTTTTCTGTGTAAAAGCTTCTCTGTGTAAAAGCTTGTCTGTGTAAAAGCTTCTCTGTGTAAAAGCTTGTCTGTGTAAAAGCTTGCTGTGTGTAAAAGCTTCTCTGTGTAAAAGCTTGCTGTGTGTAAAAGCTTCTCTGTGTAAAAGCTTGCTGTGTGTAAAAGCTTCTCTGTGTAAAAGCTTGCTGTGTGTAAAAGCTTCTCTGTGTAAAAGCTTCTCTGTGTAAAAGCTTCTCTGTGTAAAAGATTCTCTGTCTAAAAGCTTCTCTGTGTAAAAGCTTCTCTATGTAAATGCTTCTCTGTCTAAAAGCTTCTCTGTGTAAAAGCTTTTTCTGTGGAAAGATTGGGTCCAAGCTGTGAAGTGGAGTGTGGAGTGTGGAGTGTGAAATGTGGATTGTGCAGAACGCAGTGTGAATTTTGAAGTGTGGAGTGCGAAGTGTGCAGTGTGAAGCGCAGCACATGTGCGCAGCGCACGCACGCACGGGCTTGGCTCCCGCACGGTGCAAGCAAGTTCTCTAGATGAAAAAGGTCTTATAATATATCCAAAAGGCAACTTCCGCCCCGCCTCGTGCGGGTACTACTGGTATATATATATATAAATATAAATATAAATATAAATATAAATATATATATATATATATATATATCGTAAATATCCTTGGTACTATGTTGTAAAATATCATAAATATATCGTTCGATTAGTATCTTTCTTTCATCGCGATTTTCCATGGGGGGGTTCCCATCGAACCGCCCAAGACCCTCCCAACGCCCCACGCGGACGTCAAGTCTTGGTGTTGGAACCTCAGAGGGCTGAGGAAACCACGGTGATGTTGGCGGGATACCTCTGTTGGTTGATGATTATAGGGGTTCATATTATCCAATACATTAAAGTTAGGAATTTTCATGATTTGCTATGGAAATCCCTATTAGCCAAGGGTATTTCATGGAACGATCGATGGTTTTCAACACTGCCTGGGAGATGGTCATGCGCCAAAGCAGAAGCAGAACCGGTGGAGATTTGGGGGCGTACTCCTACTACATTGAAGACACTACCTTTCAAGATTGATCCTGAATCATCCTTCTCTATGATTGGGAAATGGGCTGTGTATATGTATGTATGTATATATATATATATACATATATATATATATATATACACATTTTATACAGTATTTACATAGCTAAGGCCGGGAATCCAGAATCTAGGCATAATTTCTGGGGAAACCATTTCAAGAATGGGCATGAGCTGGCCAAACTGGTCAATCCGAAGCACGGTTTGGGTCTGATCCACCTCTTGCATCACTGACGTCTCGTCATGCATGCGTTGTTTTTATTGACGTCGTGGATCTATGAAATGTTCATGAAATCCAAGGATTTATCTCTGTTTTGTGTCCCATTATATCCCCAGAAGGTCCAATTGTATCCCTATGAAATACTCTAGAATACCATGATATGTTAAATAC
This sequence comes from Symbiodinium sp. clade C Y103, assembly GCA_003297045.1. Classification (NCBI taxonomy): domain Eukaryota; class Dinophyceae; order Suessiales; family Symbiodiniaceae; genus Cladocopium; species Cladocopium sp. clade C. The sequence goes on from BGPT01000687.1 coordinate 90,581, forward strand.
CATGACATGTTCATAATGGGTAAATCATGTAGAAATGCGCCAGTTTCCACAGCTATGGTAGTTTATTGGACTTATTTTCGTCATGGCAATGGAACATGTCCATCAGTTTCTCATTTATTTCAATGTTTGTATTTTGAAAACATATTGAAAAATTGAAACCACCATAATTTAGATGACTTCCCATTGCCATGTCTGATTACCGGGGTAAATCCCATGAAAAATAGCACTAAATAACCCACAAGTATCCCATGATGTCTGGTGGATGTCCCAGCCGTGTTGGATGACTTTGCCTTCACCGAGGCATCTCGGTGCTGTTTGGGCACGAAGCACCAGGAACCACATCAGCCGGGTCAGATCCAGATGAGGGTGTACCCTCTGGTAAACTAACAGTTTGCCACTGAAAATGGCCATAGAAATAGTGGATTTTCCCATTAAAAACAGTGATTTTCCATAGTTATGTTAGTTTACCAGAGGGTAACTCTGCTGATGTAGCTGAGGAGATGTGTAACTATGAATGTGTTTTTGTTGGGTCTATCTGAAAATTGGGTACCCCAGAATTTGATGGTTTAGAATATTTTAGAATCATGTTCCCTATTAAATGGCCATTTCAAGAATATACCCCATTTTCGAACACACCCACAATTGTTCACATGTTTCCAGAATCTTGTTGCAGATCTTTAATCTCAAACCCTTTGTCTGACAGCCTTCATGGAGCTATGATATTGTGGGATTTTTACCAGACATGGATTTCACCCGGAAAAATAACGGGTTCCAAGCAACAGATATGGGGGTTTCTTAAAATTGGGGTACCCAAAAATGGATGGTTCATATTGGAAAATCCTACTAAAAGGGATGATTTAGGGGTACCCCCCATTTTAGGAAACCTCCATCTTGATAGAAATATAGTGACTTGACCATGCAAAATGGGTGTTGGACTACAATGTGGCTGGGTAAGTTGGTTCAGAACTAGGTTAACTTGCATGGTTGACATGGCATGTACACATATATATATATATATATACATACATATTATATAGTGAAATGAATTCTAAAACTAATTTATAGGTGTGGGGGAACGATATTGTATATGTATGTGTTCACATTGCAATCAAATTGGGAACTATAGTCATATGTCATATTATGTCATAATTGAGAATGCAAATTGACAATTCGTCAAAAAGAAGCCAAAACGGTCAACATGGTCAACCCAAAGATTTACAAACTCATGAAATTGTATGAAATTGTAGTATGGTTTACTACATAAACATACATAAACCATTGTTATCCATGGTTCCAAGATGTTCAAAGTGCTTTTTCTGTGCTAAACCGGTTAAACCCAATGCCATAAACCTCCAATTGGGCAGGTCAAAGCCGGTCAAGTCATTTGGGGCCACGCGTCAGGCCACAGGTGGCTGGACATTTTTATTCTATCACACATTGTTTTTAATGTGTAGATGTAATATATATATATATATATCATATATATTTCATATGTGGATATAAAATATCGTACAGATATAATATGTATATTTCTTTTGTAGTATAGATATTAACATGTAATATATAGTACATCATACATTCTCATTTTCTGCGGCAAGTCTCAAAAACGTTCCGCCTCCGTGCAGGACGCCGGGAACATCGTCGCCGGAAGATGCCGTGGAGAGCAGTTCACCAAGGTGGTGCCCAGCTTCGCTCCCTTCGTGGTTCGTTAAGCTCGAAACATTGGAGGAGTTTTTTTTTGGGAACACCAATGGTTTGTCTGAAAATGCCGTGTATCCCTAAAACCAATGGTTCATTATCATTTGAGGCCCCATTTCCAGACACATCCACATATGAAAACAATTAGAAATGTCACATGGCCAGGAGCCGGGAAAACATGATGGATTTATGTTCATTTGGTTTATAACTGTGGTAACTCTTCGGCTTTCTGGTGGTTATAGCTATAGTCAGATAGGTCATCACCTTCCACGGAAGTCATGACTACTTCACCTGGTTGAGATCACCCAGTTTCGTTGGGAAACCATACCCCCTCTATCGGTCCAGATTTGCCCTTCCTAACCCTTCTATTTATGGGAAAAGGTGATCTTTGGGCTCGGTTGAATCCCCATGAAGCGGGAGATATCACCAACAATAATCCACTATGGATGTGTCTGAAGATCCGGGACCAAATCGCTATTCCAATCGAATCCAATCGGGGAAAATGAGGATAAAACCATGGGATGGAGGTCCCCTTATTCTCGGACAAATCTAGATGATGTAGGAAATCAAAGAATGGAACATGGCCATTTATAGTGTTTTTTTTCCCATGAAAAATTGTGATTTTCCATAGTTATGTTAGTTTACCAGAGGGGAACAATAATGATGATAAGTAGTTGTATGAATCAGCAAACCCAGTAAATCATACTGATTCTTCGATTTGTGTTGGCATAGGCTGTTGCAAGCTAGTGCCTGCCCAACGTTCCATCCAAGTTGTAGGTACATAGTTTTGATCTGAAAAACCACCGGCCTGATAGTACGCAGGGGCTGGGATTTCTGAGACATGTCCAAACGTACCTGCGGGTAATGATTAAAACATATATATATATATATAGTACACATGTCATATGTGGTACATACATATTGTACATATTTATATATAGATATCACCTACAATCCAGATGTTGTTGGGTAATCAAACAGTTTCGTTGGATGATTTACCTCTTAAAGATTGCCATATTTTTATTTGTGCCACGTTTGTTGACTAGAATATACCTCACCAGATTTCATTGTTGATGTCTCACCTAGTTTTATTGTTTAAGATTCCCTTGTGTTGGTAGTTCATTCCCATGTCCAGTAGCTTCAGCAGCGGCCTGTTGACCTTGGAAACTAAAAATAAATGCTAGTGATGTATGATGTATGTGCTTACTAAGTCGGGAATATCAATATTCCATGTTTTTCCAAATTGGAAATGGAATGCTGATATTAGATGATATATGGTATACCCGTGGCTATAGGGGACATTCCAGCAAACTTCCATCAGAATTGCTGGGGTAGTAGGGGCCCAATGTGGATCCCCATCAAAATTATACAGCATCCACGTGACCTTGGTAGTATTCCCGTTTGGGTATGGCTCAAAAATGTGTTTCCAATGATCATTTTGGGATGGTTCAATCGAAGATCTATGAATCAAAATATCATGAACCCAGTGGACTGGTAATTCATTCTGATTATCATCACCATCATCAAGCCATCAGTGATGATGTTAGCCAATGACGGGTTGATGGTGATCATAGAATCATAGAATCATAGAATGTTGACTGGTTCATTATCATTAACCCAGTGGACTGGCGATTCGTTCTGCTCATGAATCATCATTAAGCCATCAGTAACCCATCATTCACCATCATGAACCATCCCAAAATGGAGCTCCAGATGGGTTCAACTCACGGTCCAGCTGAGTTGCAGGTGCCAGGCAGAAACCTCTGAGAGGCCGTCTTTACGAGTGGGTGGGCGGGTGCGTTGTGGCTGGTTGTTGCGATCGTTGTGGATTTTGTGAATTCATCATATTTCTTCACTTTGTGAATCTTGAACCAGGGTCCTACACTCCCAAGATCCCATGGTTGAGAAACAGATGTTCCCACTCTTGAACTGGCCATACACCATTACACCTAAAACACCACATTTCTTGGGTGCTTCTTTTTTGAAAGACAATTGTGAGGTCGTATTTTCTCACAGATGGCAACCCCTCAGGCCCTGGGATCAGATCCGGCAGGTCTCTGGGGACATGGACAGGATGTCCCAGGTGCGGCGCGGGAGCCGTGTGGCAGAAAACAAGGGGCCAGACGCCGAAGAATCTGCGGTTAAAATATGAAAACATGAGGTTTCAACATGGCTTAACCATGAACTCATCAATCATAGATAGATGATATCAGTGTGCACATCAAATGTCTCTATATGCTATATATATATATATACATATATACATATGTTGTAAAATGATAATTATATGTTCAACCGTGGATAGATATGGCCGTGAAAGGTCCGTCCACCATTGTGATAAGTTTTATCTGTTGGGGTTTCCTTCAGCAGATCCAAGTGTCCGAATGTGGTGATTCAGTGATTTCATGGGGATATCATGGGATTGTAAGCAACCATATTGATAGTTGGGTGTGTCTGAAAATGGGGGGATGAACCCCCACATGGTTCTGAAATCATAGGGAAACTGATGATAGTTCCATGGATTTGGTTGTGCACTATTTTCAGACCTCCATATGCTTGATCTGGTGAAATTGACAGAGATTTAGGAATCATTTCGGAGCTGATCAGGAATCAGGAGGCTGCATTTTGACTAACAGGGTCTTTCAAAGGGTGGAGACGTTTTTCCAGAATGCCTTGATATCGACACCTCATCGGTTCCAGAGTTCCACAACTTGTTCTATATGCTGTGCAGTTGCTACAAGTTCACTTTGGCTTGGAATCCAGGATAGCACAGAGTGCCGAAGCGCGCCACTCGTTGCAGGTGTACAGGTGATGTGATGCAGGTTCTATTCCCACGCGAGGCCGGAGCGGTGGAACGGTTTTTCTGGGGCCAAGCCTCCAAACCTTTTTGGAAGGATTTTATGATATGCAATGAATATCTATGAATAGAACATATACATGGTATGTGAAAAAAGAAACCAATCAACCAATCAGAACAACCAACACACTTGGTACTCTACCAGCAAGGCGAATCAATCGTAACAATCATGTAAATACAATGCTTGGTGATTTTTCAATGATTATTGGTTTGCACACTGCAAGTGCTGGATTAAGGCACCATGATTGATCGGTTCAACAAACCTGCCAGGGCCAGAGCCTGTCTATGGTGATCCCTTACCGGGAGCATTGGCGGATTGATCTTCGGAACTTCATGGCCGGCAGACGGGCCGAAGATTATCTCGTGGAAGACAGGCAGAGATTGGGCGGCTTGTGGTGGATGTACTATGGGATTCACCGCCATAAACCCTACCATGACTGGGGATGGTTGCAAAACCCACCCATTTTATGCCTGGTCATATTGGGGATGGTTTATCACCGGTATACACCGTAGAAAGATATAAGGGTTTGTCCAAAAATAGTTTCTAAATCCATTGGTGAATCCTCATTATCCCCAGATATCCCCAGTAAATGGCTATTTCATTGGGGGTATACCCTATTTTCAGACAAACCCATAAGATGGTATTCGGCTGAGGTTTATTTCAAGGGGATACAGGCCGGCGAGTCGCAAAGTCAATGATGGATCGATGGGTACAGACCCCCCTTGTCACGTCATGGCTGGTTCGGTTGCTTTTCTAATCTGTGTACTGCGTTGTTTTGATTGCAACTCTCCTGTGTTGATCCCCCTGTTTTCAGTGGAATAATCCATTTATTTGATTTGTTCAATCCCCATGGGTTATGACTATATAGTGACTCACTAATCTTCGATCTTCATGAGTGTTTATGCTGTTGGTATGTTTTAAATTTTGTATGTGCATCTCAGGATGCCCATGTTCCTAGTTGTGTTGATTCATATGCGGAGTGTAAACCTTGGCAAACAGCTTGGTTTGTAGCCTAAATGAATCATAGCATTAATCAGAAAATGCACTACAGCATCCGGGAGCTCAGAATTAATACTGCTTTGCAATGTGGTGAATATAAAATCCATCCCAAATTTCACCAGAAATTGGTGGTAGAAACTTTCCAAAATTGAAGATATATTAGAGGGTTCACCCAATTACATCATGTTCGCTACGAAGGAAATTCAACGCACAGATTACGGGGAAAACCCAACAATTTGTCTAAGCAGTCGTTTGTTCCCTGAAATATTATAACGTAACAAATCATTCCGTTGAATACCTCATTTATGCATCGCTCATGTCTCATTTTACCATGCGTGTCTCAATAGGCTGATCATCAAATTATTGGGGCATCCCAAACCCATCCCAAACCCATCTCAAGCCTTTCGTAGATATGTAGCATGATGTCGAATATTGAATCTGTTGATGTAAACTGGTTGTTCCCATGATCTCATTCCTATATCCCCATTCCGTCCCCGTAGAAACGGTTCGTTCAGCCCATTTCAAAATCTGGGGTATGTGCAGTATCCCAAAATCTCCATCTCGCCCATCTCAAATCCATTTTTCCACTATTATCCCATCATTTTTCCCACGAAATCCCCATGTTTGTTGGATACCCCATAGGGTTTCCCAACATGTTTCCCATGATTTCCCCGTCCCGTCTCCCAGAGGCTTGGCCGCGCCATTTGCGCGGCCGGCGACCTGGAACATGTGGAGGAAGATCAGCCCCTCGAAATGATGATGGGAACATGAAAAATGCTGGTGGTACCCTCTGGTAAACATACAAAAAGCTATTGAAAATGGTGATTTATAGTGGATTTACCTATGAAAAATGGTGTTTTTCCTGTGCTTTTTGTATGTTTACCAGAGGGTATCCAAGGAAAAAAGGACTATTTTTGGGACATGGATGGGAGATACTGTACTTAGGAGACTTACATGGGTCATGGAGTTATAATTAACTAGTGCCTGTGAGCGCCTTGTAATTGCAGTTAAGCGTGACTGATCAGTTTTCGAAGTACATTCCATCCCAGTTAGAAATAGCGATATCGTGGTAGTTCTGCAATAAGTTCTTAGGTGGCGGCACTAGGAGTTTTTTTTTGTTTCAATGTTCAACCGTAGAAGATATATTTTGGAACGATCCAAAATGACTCATATTTGTTCAGGGGGTTGAAGCCACCAACCGGCAAATGACGTTTGTAGGTTTACCGTTACACCTTGCAACATGAGATTGTGTTCACTTTGCAGTATGCGCAACATTGCAGTATGAGCAACATCGCGATGATGGCGTACCAGCAAGGATGAACATAACATCATGTAGTTTTTCCTCACTTGTGGTGTTGTATTAACAAACACAATGGTTTGAACATGTTGAACCAGCGATTATGGTGTATTATCCTTCTCAACATTATAAAGGAACAACTCACAAAATATCAAAGGATCAAGGGTTCTATCAGACTGGGAGAAATATGGATGAAGTCTTCAGTATGTACTTTGCATCAACTGAAGCGGACCAATTCTGCAAGAATTTGGTGCAGGAAACTCAAGATTGAATTGCTGTTGCTGTTGCTGTTGCTGTTGCTGCTGCTGCTGCTGCTGCTGCTGCTGCTGCTGCTGTTGTTGTTGTTGTTGCTGAATGAGCCGTCATTTTTCCGGGTAGTTATACATGTTGGGTCTCGTTGGCGAAAAAATAGATTGAAATCTTCAAAGAAACCATTCTTGGGCCCAGTGGCACGAAGCTCATCCAAGATGCACCAGGCTTTTGTAGCCGCCAATACTCTGGCAATAAAACCTGGCAAAAACAAAAACATATTTGTAATATAATAAGGATGATTTATTCCAAGATGTTTGAAGTCAAATTACTGGACCATATTAGTAGTAGTACAATCATACCATTAGAATACGTTAGTTTAAATACCATCGATATACCAGTAGAATATTGATAGATCGTTTATGATATTTCCACGGTTGATCCTGGAGGAGTTTCCAGTGTAACCGAGAGGCTCGTGGAGCCTAGGTTCCCCTTGCGGGTCTTCCGGCTTCAGGACCAGGGTATACCAAGGTTGCCTCGGGAGCAGAATGTCGTAATGTTCGTAAAGCAATAGTAAACCACCAATTGATGGTTTATGCCACCCGTGTATGGTAAATTGGTCGAATTGAGGATGGTTTACTACTGCTTTACTCTTGTTCCTAGAATCAGAGAATTGTTGAAGTGGATCTATTTGTACCTCAAAAATGCAACTTTCTTATTCCTCAAAACGATGATGAGCGTCAAATTGGGGGGTACTTTATTTTCAGATGCACCCAAGTGTATCTGAATGTTTCTTGTATCTATACTTGTTTTGATTTATGATGTTCAGAGAAGTATTTGCAAACATATCACTACTATCAACAAAACTTTGAAATATAAGAGATTCTGGAGTCCTGAGAGTCTCGGCAGCAAAATCAAATCAAGCACTTGTTCTTGGGGCTGTTCCCCAACCACACACATTCTAGAATAGATAGAATAGTAAATCAAGCATAAAGCCAAGTCGTTCTGTCAGTTTCCATGAGTTCTTTGATTCTTCCCTTCTTCCTTGGTCCATTTTTTGGGTGGGACGGTTGGGCTCCGCAGCAATGATGGCAGGATGCGCCATCGCCCAACCTTTGTTTGATTTGGCCCGGAGCCAGAGTTTGGGCTGGTGAGGTGAATTGTTTCATGGCTTCATGTTGAGAAATGGAGGACATGTACCTAAATCATCCTAAATCGTTAAAACAAATCGTACAAACATATATGTATAATTGTATATATGTGTGTGTAATTGTTTATATATGATTTTGTATCATATGTTCTGTAGTATCATTTCCAGCTAAGAGGGGAAGCACTGTAAGTTTGTGAAATGATGTTTTCCAAACCTGCAGCCTTTTGTTTCATACTTTCTTACACAAAAAAGGATCCAAAAATCTGCAATGCTTGGAATGTGCAGCTGAAGATGGCCCGAAATTCCAATGTCGACTTGGCGTAGAGCTTCCCGCAAGCAATCATTGGGTGTCGATGAGTCACCGGTTGGTGGAGAGGTATCAACAATCTTTGGCAAGTATGGTGTATAATGGGTACAACAAATGGTACATCAACAGATGCCTAGTGGTTTTGATTCACGAACCTATCAACCAAACAAATTCGAATCATGATCGTCATGATCCCCAACGACCACGATTTTCAGATTTGTGTGTCACCGTGAGATGATGGGATGGGTGGCGAAAAACTACTGGAAACCAATTTTTGGTCATCACCCCCATATCAATGGATTGGTCAATGGGAAAATTTGCAGGAAACCCCTATATTTCATGGGAAAATCCATGGTTTCCTGTAGATTTTCCCTTAAACCAATCCAATGACCATATTAAGATATATTAAGATACTTCGTTGCATGATGAACGGATGCAGTCGTGGGTTTTGCCTTTCAGAGACTACCATGTTTTGTATGTTTTTGTTTGTTTTAATGGGTGTATGAGTTTACTATCTCAACATGAGTCCCATTTATGAGTAGCTAGGATCCATCACTGCAAGCAGTAGCTGGTCAACTGGTTTTGTCGCCGATTCTGGTTAGGACATACCCTCCAGAAAAGTAACTTGAGTAACATGCACCATGTCTACGCGATCAATATCATTCAATCATTCTCCTTTGAAGAGCATCAGTTTTCCACATGTTTTAGGATGTTTGCTGAAGTGTACCACAAAAACCTCTACAGTTCCTGCTTTCAGACTTGCCTCAGGTGTGATTGGTTGCATCGTCAGTCCTCGTGTGGCCCTCGGTGAAGTTAAACCCAAATTGGTTGCTGAATGATGTAGATGTCGACACTTGACTTGTTGCAATCAGACTGTTTTGGTGATTTTTTGTGCGCACTTAGCGTCTTGATTCAGTGCTTACACTTCTGTGATTTCAAGATTTCTTTGCCTTGATGTTTTCAGGCTTGCGAGGGTATCTTATTGTATAATATATTGACTCAAGATAGGCTTTGCGGTTTAACATCCAATGCCAATACCCTGTCTGGGATTTGTTTCAAACCCCTATTGGACTTAATTTTCAACATTCATTTAGGATGGCATGAAACTAAACCATTAGCCACTGGCAGTTGGATGTACCCGCACGTCTTGAATTGATCCTTGTATTTGGACAATGTTTTCATGGATATTCTATGATTATATACTTTTACGTACATATCTATATGTATATACTTTATGTACACAGGTATGTTTCTAGATATTGTGAAAGAATGTGATAGACATGATAGATGTTCCAGATATCTTCCAGATATGATAGACATAGATACTCCATGTCTTTTGCCGCCTTAAACAAACAACAACCGCGGCCGTGTCTGGATCTTCGGATCGAGGCGCGTCACATGCTTGGCGTTGATTGTGTTGCTCTGTGCCGGGAGCCTTGGAAAGTCCCGATGTTCACCACCATTAAGTTGCATTAATGATGGTATGCAACATTAATTACTTAATGATATAATGATGGGAATATTAAGTTATTCACCATGGTAACAATGATATAATGATGGTAAGTAGCATTAATTACTTAACGTATTTCCATAGAAACAGAGTTGATGAGTTCATAGATTATAATTATTAGAAAATGTGAAAGCAAATCGAATTGGGATTTGGATTAATATGGATTCACCAATATGTTATCAAAAAAAACAGGTGGATTGTTTGGTGGTCAAAAAAGACATGCGGAGGGCCATCTAAGCCGGCTGAATGGTAGGTTCGTGGGTGACATGGTCATTTAGTTCGCTGATCTGCCTCTTTATAAAATGGTGATTGTCCAGTTCACTATGCGATTTTACCAGAGGTGATGTACCTATATGGAGGTTTCCTAAAATAGGGGTACCCCCAAATCATCCATTTTCAATCCGGATTTTCCATGATAAACCATCCATTTTTGGGTACCTCCATTTTAGGAAACCCCCATATAGGACTTGTTGTGAAGGGGAACTTCAAAGCTGTGGAGAAGATGAGAAGCGTGTGATAAACCCACTGGTTGATGGTGAAACGGTTCTTTCTGAAGCAAGGTACCAGGGTGAACCGACTCATCTCATATGAAGAACTTGACCAGCAACATGTATGGGGATGGCGTCAAGTTACCTATGAATTTACCATATGACTGGGAAATAAACATTCCATGAACCAGCTAGTTCAGGGTACTGAGGGTCCCAGGGTTTTGACTTATACCCGTATATGATTGCGCTGGAATCTCCCTGTCAAACGAGTGTTATTTAGACTGAACGGAGGTTTTAAAGGGAAACTCGGCTATGAAGATGTTCCATTGCTTGACTACCGGAGGGTAAGTTGTCTGATTCATGGGGGCACTGCAAATGCGCAGTGCCAGCTGCAAGTTGAAGTTGGGTCTGGGGGTGAACTACCAAAGAGGACCCTGCTAAGTTCAGCACCAGCCTCTTAATCCATTCGCAGGTCGGTTGTTTTTTCATTGTTCTTTCAACATTTCTGATGCAGAAGTGATGAGATCACCATCCCACATCAGGTGATCTTCATTTTGCACTTGGGTATACATATTCCCCCAAATCGTCTGCAGGGCCCTAGACTTCGGAACGACCAGGTCCATCCGTACCTCCATTTCAACTGGGATTCTTCAGAAGAGTTAGATCGAACCAGCAGCCGCTCCTGGTGGCAAGACACTGAAAAAGTGGCAAGATTTTTTTGAAGATCTGATTGAAGGCTATGAAGGCCAAATCAAGTAGGGGGTTACCTTGTAAAAGTGGCAACCTTTTAGGGATTATGGATGATTATGGGGTAAATCCTAGTGGAGTAATATGGAGTAGTCTTATGATGTTTTATTATTTAACTGTTTGCCTTAGTTTTGAGAATATCATGCCCAGCCTTCAAAAATAACGGAGGCACGGAAGATTATGGCGTTTCTTCATGATCTAAAGAAACCAACCCTTCAATTCATGTTGGTTTATGATCAATTCCTCAATATGTTGGGTAGTATAATATCCTATAGCCTATATTATCATCAACCAACAGGGTTGGATCGCAACCACTGCCCAATTCATGTTTCACTAGATTGGTTTAAGGGAAAATTTACAGGAAACCCCTATATTTGATGGGAAAATCCATGGTTTCTGGTTAAAATTTTCCCGTTAACCAATCCATTGAATGTTGGATTCCCTTAAACAGTGGCATTGCCAAGCTGCCCAGCTCTGCAGTTAGCGATGGGTGCCATCTTCGCGCAACAGATGCTGCTGATCGCGCTAGGGCCCAGCAGCAGAATCCAGCGGAGCTGGGTATTACTTGAGGATGGCAATGACATCCAAATAGGCATTTGAACAGTTCGCCATGGTTAAAATGGCCATATCTAATAGGTAAATCATCATAAATCATCTATACTTGGTATCTATATTTGTGTCATGCATTGAAAAAAGCACGATACTCCCAGGGGCTTTTTCTGCCCCGAAGCTCCCCAAGTTGGGGATGTGGACTGGGATATGAGAAGTGTTCCTCCTGGTAGATCAGGTACCAATAGGTCTCCATTTTTTGATTGCACCTATCATAAGCATATTGGTGTGCAAAAATGCTTGCAGGCAGTTGCTCTGTCAAGTGTTCGGTTTTTTGTTTGTCGCTTGTGCCTGTACGATGCTATGTTTTCCATGTTTATATGTTCTAACTGCCCAACCGCACCCTCAGATCGAATTATGTCATGGCTGTGACCTAGATCAAAACACACCAAGAGTCGCCGTATTGTTTCGTTGAAGCATCAACTGACCTTACGAATTGCAAACTAATCCCATCCACTACATATGAAATACCCAAGAAAAAATGGATGGACTCAACACTTGACCGTGGTTTGGAGATGTTTCAAGGGAGGATATTCAATATCAGGGAGGAGGGATTACGTGGCATTAGTTCATGTTTTTTGACTCACCTGAAATATCTCCTGTGATCAAGCTGCAGAGCGCAGCATTGACAAGGATTTTTGAAAGTCCAAGGATGTCAAACCATCCAATGTTCTGGGCAGACAATGTTGACCCTGTTTCATACCGAACTAATTAAATTTCTTCGAGGCTTGACAGCTAGAACTTCCGTTTTGAGAAGGGATGTGGCACCATGAGCTTTTCAGAGCCTGTAGACGCCCAGGTTTGCTGATGATCTATGATTATCTAAGGCATTCACTGGCAAAATGGATGATTATCATACGAATTCCTACTAAACATCACTATCTTTGTTTGCTGATTACCTATCATTCTTGTGATCACCCATGATGAACCCCAAGTTTCCCCGGTGGATTCCTCTATCGTTGCCCGCCATGGCGCCATGGCGAAGTCGAACGCGCCTCTGTTGCCCGGCCCAGTGCAACATGCCTTTGAGGCGGCGGAGATGGGACAAGGGTTGAATACCAATAGGTTAAACCATATATAATATATGTACATATTATACATAGATATACATAGATTACATACATAGATTATATATACATATATATCAATTACCTTATGCATATAAAACTTATATATATATATATATATCAATTACCATGGTTAAGTCATGTTGGTTGGTCAGGTCAAATTATCTATGAATATGAACGTTGAGAAGGTACTCCATCCTCCAAATCATAGCCAACATACTTCCTCAGAAGGCTCTTGGATCCAACGGGTATGGCTGGATGAATCTGGTAAAACCCATGCAAGAAACAGGTGGTATAGACCATCCCCCAAAAGGAGGTTTACGTTTGGGTTCACCAAATTATGTCCTGAACAACATCTCCATACAATAGTCGTGTGTTTTTTTGTTCTGCCCTTGCTGATTGCTGGAGTCTTGACTTGTTGAAGGTGCATCTTGAGCGGCGCCCACCACGGTTTAAAGATAGCCAGGTGGAGGGCACGAAACCGGAAGCGGCCCCTCCACCGCCGATCTTCCAGGAGGGAGATGTGTGGCGCGGCAGCGAAGATGGGATCCAACTCGGAAAAAAACATGGGGATTGATAGTGGTTAATAATAGTGGTCAATAGTGGTAATAATAGTGGTAATAATAGTGGTTGATAATTAATAATGGTTATAACGGTGCTTAATAATGGTGATTAACAATGGTGATTAATGGGAACATACCCTCTGGTTATTTGCTGCCGCTGTGGAAAATCACCATTTGTTTAAATAGGTAAATAATCATAAATCATCTATAAGCGGGCAATTTTCCATAGCTATGCTAAATAACCAGAGAGTAATGAGAATATAATGGGGATATGATGTTGATGGGAAAAACACATGATCAACCCATATCAAGAAGCTATATCCTCATTACCCTCTGGTTATTTAGCGTTGCGAAGTAGAAAATCATCACTTTATAGTTACAGGTAAATAATCAGGTTTATCATGGAACTAGATGGGCCATGGCTTCCATAGCAAACTGTTAAATAAACAAAGGGTAATGAGGATTTGATGGGGATATCATGTGGATATAGATATAGTCATGATCAACCACTACCAACATCTACCAACCATTTATTTTTCCCAGCACTCAATTTCAGTTCAAAGCCAATTCAAGACAATGGCATATCTTGAAATTGGGGACTTACAATCACCATTTTCAGATACTCCCAAGTGCCCAAGCGGCGCAAATCCAAGGTTTTCGCATTTCCAGGGTGTTCCCTGTTGGGGACTTGATGTCATAAACCCAATAGGAACACCCTCAGTTCTTCAGGTTTTGAATGGTAAAACCAGGCATGGTCTATAACTTTTGGTTTGTACTACACTATGACCAACAAAAATTACAAAGTTATACATACTAATTACTAACATATATTTATTCATTTACAGCTGACAAACTTGACCAAAAATCATGGAAATCCAGGTGGAATGATAATTGAAGTTAGATAGAAAGTATTTGAAGTATGACAACAACTTCTGCAGAATTCCAGAACTGGAACGGAGGATAGACAGGAAAACTTTATTGTTTATTAGTGAGTTGCCTGGGTTTCCTGTATTTTTTCCAATGTCCATTTCCTGCAGCTGGTGTAAGGGAAAATCAGCAGCAACCCCCTATAGTTTGGCTAAACACTGATGGTTTCTAGTAGTTTCTAGTAGTTTTTTTCCTAAACCAACCCTGTGATCATTTGTCAAACTCCATGGCTTTCATGAACTCATTACAGACCTGGGACTCGAGGTTCGCGGGCTTCTGCCGCGCTGTTTGCTCCTTCCTGCTTGGAAGGGGCCTCACCTCCCTTAACAAGGCGGGAGTGGGACGTTGACAAGGCAGATTCTGGTCCCGTTGGAGCAATTGAAATGTTGGATTTGAGTTGATTTGTTGTGTTGCCTGTGTGTTTTTGCTGGTGCAAACAGATGTTAAATGCACACCATCCAACACAGATCTTGTGAATCATTGCTCTGATTAGCTGGTCTCGGATCCTCCATGTAGGGAAGATCTACAGACTCATAGCGAATTTGCGGCAATAATAACCCCGAATCATGTGTAATATTACAAATCTACCACACATGGCGGCTATGTAGGTCATGTCACGCAAGTTAAAAACTATCAATAATTTTCTTATTTGTACACATTTACATCAATTTACCACATCATCTCCAGTTTACAATACTACCAGTCTCATCACCCCATTCATATTAATGAATCCATTTAGAAGTTAGAGTTTATGAGAATCGGTTTGCAACTAAATCACTACCCCACACATCGTCATAATTCCATTTGAATCCACAAAACATGTAAGAAACATAGACGTCAATCTCACTGGTACTTTCAAAAACTGAATGTAAAGAAGCACCATCAAGTATCAAAACCTGCCAAAATCAGAAGGACTTCTGTTGGTTTCTCTTTGGACTTCCCATGTCAACTCCGCTGCAGGTGGCGTCGGCACCCCTGGTGCAAGCAGAGTGGGCGGCCTTGCAACAGCTGCGGGCCGTGGGGAAGAGCACCAAGATGAAGCAGGCGCCACACGTGACCGGCGGTGACGTGAGACGACCATGGGTCAAACATGTGGATTTTTATGGGGTTTTCATGGTATATCAATGGAAGGTATTATATGGAAATATGATGGATTATAATGATGATAAGTTGGATTGTATACCCATATTGTCCCATATTGGGGGATGGTCATCCATCCCATGAATAGGGATTTGTAAGCCCATGAATTGCGGAATTGGTCATTGTAATGACGGTGTGATGACCACACCCCGTACACCATGGGTTGACCATGGTACACGTGGGAACGATAGGGAACGGTGAATGTGAAAATAGGGAAGTAAAACACAGACATGGTAGATTGGATATGATGAAGATGAAGTATGGGAAATCTTGGGAAACTATATGGTAACGTATGGGCCGTATGGAATTTATAAATTGAGAGGAACATAATCTATAGATGAGGTATTTTCCATTGCCAAATTTGATTCCCAGAGGGGGCGGGTTGCAACTTTTGAGATCACCTCAGATTCTAGGGATTTCTTGGGTTTATCATTGACTTTTCCATGCCATTGTCATATCCTGGTGGTCACCCCTTCCCTTTTGAGACAAACCCCATACCATTTGGTTGCTGACCCTCTGGTAAACATACAAAAAGCTATTGAAAATGGTCATTTATAGTAGATTTTCCCATTAATAGCATGGTGATTTTCCTTAGTTATGTTAGTTTACCAGAGGGTAATATAGGGTACCTATCCCATCAAATCCCATTGGTTTGTGTTGATTAAAACACTCCGCTTATGTCCACTGCAAATCCCTTCTATCCCGCTACATCACCACAACATATGTACGTAGAGAATCGTAGATAAAATGCTTCAAATCCGCATAAGTCACACTATTTAGTACTGATATTCTGCTTGATATTCTGCTTGATATTCCCAATTAACTATTAAATCGAAATTTTGTTGACTAAATCCCCATGTTTCAAAGATTATTACTCCTCGACAACTCCTCGACAACTCCAGTGCGAACCCCAGGTGCTGCTTGATCGACATCACCTCTTTGAGGTGGAGTGACGTCATCCACCTGGCTTTGTTGGAATAAAAACCGTGGCTTAGAAGATCATGGGTTTGTCCGAAAATCGTGTACCCCAAAATCCATTGGATTTAATTTTAATTCTCCGTATTTAAATAACCATTTGGGGGTATATCCCATTTTCATCCATTTTCAGACACACCCCATGTTCTCGTTAGATCTTGTTATTTGATCGCCACTTGTCTGTGGGGTATAGCATGGTATACCCCATTCGAAACACGAAGATCCACTTCAGAAAGAGTGTGGACACAAGGCTTTGGAATATAGCTGAACTGCAGGGATCTGCATTCCTCTCAGGAAGCATATGCAGCATACCACACAAGCCAGGTAAGAGGATGGGTGAACGAACTGTGTCCACAGGTTCAGCTGGATGCCAAGTCGCAACCACATGTGCGGCTCATTGCGAATCCACCGCTGGCAGCATTGCTACTTGGAATGAGATCAGTGGGTTAGGACACGAAAATGGCTGGGATTTATGGACAAAAATCTTCAATATATGATACTTTCTGGTAAATTATATAACGTAGACCCGGAAAATCACCCATTTTTAGTGGAAACTTATCTAACAACCCCTATTTGCCAGGGTCTAAAATATGAATTTACTGGATGGATCTGGATGGTAGTTTATAGGTTTTGAACCATCTCTATACAGATGGATGATTTGCCGTGTGGTTAGCGAGTTAATTCGTGAGTTAGCTGGGTAGTTACCCCAAACATAACTGTGCATACAATGGATTATAGATTCCAATCCACAAGAACGAACTCGTCAACCAACCATGGCCCATCTACGCAGAATCTGTTTTAATGATTTTCAATGGATGAAGTTGGGGATGAAGTTGGCCTGAGAACTTGGTTATAACTAGGTCAGCAGTCTTGCCGGGTGTGTCATTTTGTTTATCTAGTGACGCTAGTGTTGTATTGATGTGACATGATGGACATGACCCAATCGGAAGGGTCCAGCATCCTGCAACTGCCCCAGCTTTTCATGATTGCCCCAATTGACATCTCTCCCAAGAGGTTGAATCCGACGGTCACTCGAAAGAGCGTGGTTTTCCAAATGAATGAAGATAATGCCACCGTGGTCTTTCATCCCCCCGTTGTAGACCTTATTATGAAAATTTTCTGACTCGCATTGTCATTGCGGTTTATGGCACCATGACACTATGGTATGCCAACAAAGACGTCGGGATCACCCTTGCGGTGAGAAACCGGTTGGGAAATGGTAGCAACTGCGGAGCATATTAATATCTATACAAATGGAATATATTGGGATACTGTAGCTGGGTCATACCCACGACTTTGTGTTATTTTGTATGTTATTGCATATATTATCATTCATTATAATATATACATATATATGTTCAGCTGTGACCAGTCAACATTTGTTTAATGCCAACGTTTTTTTCTCGAAACCCAAGCTTTGTGTCTGAAATACCCCCATTTATGCACTACAGTAATACATAAACACGCACATCCTCATTCTCATGTGAGAAATCCCCAACTTAAATGATTACCCTCCAGTAAAGTACCATAGATATGGAAAACCAACCCTTGATTTGGGAAGCATAGATCATTTTCCGAAGCTTAAAGAGCAGCCCCGCATAGATTTCCATAGCCCCATCTTGCTTTTTACAGTTTCAAGAAAAATATATTATAACATATAAATACATAAACATATCATAACATCTATAAGCCACTATTCACATAGACGACCCCACTAGTAACATCTATTCACCATTGTCCATATTAACATATGGGGGTTTCTTAAGTCATGTGGGATCCCCAAGTCACCATGGTTGTTTTAATACTAAGTCATGGTCATCCATGGCTTGGATGATTTGGGGTACCCCCATGACAAAACAGAAACTTCGAAGTTGAAAATACTGTTAACATCTATTAACCCCCCTATTAAGCACTATCTCGGTTTGTCTGAAAATACGGGATACCCATAAATAGCCATTTCAATAGGAAAATTATGATAATTTATTGGGAATGTGATTTTCAGACAAACCACTATCTATACCCTCTGGTTATTTAACATAGCCATGGAATAGCTGGCTAATTTTGGATGATTTTCCCAGCTAGAAACCTCCATTTATAGTGGATTTCCGATTGCCATGTTAAATAACCAGAGGGTAACATATATCTCCGTTGCAGGTCCCACTTCTCCGCCATGGCCGCCGCCTCCGCCGCCATCGCTGCAGCCGCCGGCGCGGCGGGATTTAGCGCGGCGCTAGAGGAGGGCGCCGGCGTGGCGGGCGTGGCACCCGGGATGGAGGCAGCACCTGGAGGGCAAAACTCAGGGAAAATGGCGGATTTATATTGGTTTGACGTGGTTTCACCATCAATTTAAGAGGATTTGATGGGAATATCATGGGATAATAACTAACAAGAACTGGGGCTATGGGTTTTCTTGATGGGCTATCCCGTCTGAAGAACCTTTTTTTTCAGACAAACCCATTTCAAAAAAACAGAAAAGACTATTCTACTTCACGTGATCCACATGGTTTCAAAACCCAAGAGTTTTTGACAGAATTCTGACGTGAATTCAAGCATATATTTTTCTGACATCTGCCCGGGCGTATATTCCGACATATTCTGACATAAATTCGGAGATTCATATATATATATATATATATTGAGATATTTTCCGACACATAGTCTGACATATATCCTGACATTGATTTTGGCTTGTTTTTTGAAGTAGTTCTATTCTAACAGTGATCCCGACATAAATTCTGACAGTTGATCTGGCAAATTTCATTTGACCTGTATGTTGGCATACATTCTGCTTCTGACAAGTATTATGGGATTTGGTCCGCAAAGCTCATGATATTATTTGCTGCGGCAAATTTTCTTGTGACATATTCTGACATTCTGTCTGAGGTATAGGCGGATGATTTTTGTTGGGGATTGATCAACAAACAATTGGGGCATCAAAGATCAGCAGGGTATTGAAGATCAGCCAAAACTGTACGACCATGGGAAATGAGATGAAGGGGTGAACATAGACAAACCAGCTGACCTTTGGTGTGAATAGTAAGGTCACTGTCAAGGGTATGGACAATGGTAAAGAAATGAGGGCGGGAAACCGCATGAAGGACTGGTCATTCTGCATCGTCGACTATTCCATTAGAAGGTGCCCATTGCTTGTAAGCCAACCGATACACATGTGATATCATATGATAGAAATACATCGTAATGATGGGTCTGCAACTGACTAAATTGAATATCCGCTCAACAAAGTATGGGATTTAAACTTTTAAACAACAAAGAAACGATCAGAAGAATGAGGAATCTACACAAGAAATCAACTGCGCAGTGTATACAGATTATAGCCGAACATATACATGCAATTGGTAAACTAACATAGCTATGGAAAATCACCATTTTCAATGGGAAAATCCACTATAAATGGCCATTTTCAATAGCTATGTTAGTTCACTGGAGGGTATATAACACGCACATGTATCATGACGAGGCTTCGCAGCTGCCGGGTGAAGCCTTACGTCCCGAGCTGCTGGCAGCGCTGCGGGCGCATTTGCTGCGGCAGAATGGGAGCCTCGGCGATTCAGACGGGAGATGCTGGGGCGAAATGTAGGGAAGGGTAGCATAGAATGGGACATTTAGTGATGATTGATGATATATGATAGTTGATATAGAATATTGTTTTAGAATATTAACAATCTATTAACAAAAAGGAATGGGATGATTGATGATTGTGAATAGTTATTATAAAATATTATAGATCATTCCCCCATTTCCCGACATGGGGATTTCATCATCTCAAATGGGACGGGGTTACTCCAACCCATCGTCACCGTCGATTGTAACCCACTATTTGGGGGGACACTTGATACCCTCCGGTATAATCAGACGTGGCAATTGGAAATCCCCTAAGAATGGAGGTTTCATTGGAAAAATCCACTATAAAATGGTGGATCTTCCATTGCCACGTTTGATTACCGGAGGGTAATTCATGGTAATTCTAATCATGTTTACTTCATCTAGTCATGTTCCCCTCAAAATGTATCTGGGGTCTTGGGAGCATCCCTGCTATCTTTTGGATATGATTGGGGTACCAAGCCAATCACAGGGTCCAAGCCATGGCGTAGCCACCCAGGCGTGAACGCCACTCCGTGCTCCGGGCAAAGTTCGGGGTGAAGCAAGCGCAACTGCGGCCATACTTTCAGGCGGGGAACTGGTTTTTAGTGGCTGAAATCTGCTGGTCATTTGGAATACGAAAATGGGATATGAATGGGATGTACCTGCTGGTAAGTTAAAAGGTTTGCTATCGAAAAAGGCCATTTGCAGTTGTTTAATCCATTTAAGATGATGAAACATGGTGATTTTCCATAGCTAGGATTCTACTGGTGGTAATGATGTGACTCAGGAGAATATGTATGACGTTTTAATCTCTTTATTTCCTCCATATTGTTTTGCTTAATCAAATGATTGTGATCTGAATCCTCTATATGTGTGTGATAATACTGTAGATGTGTTTTTGTCGTTTCGATAGATGAGCTGAAAAGTTATAATCAAGGAAGTGCGTTAAATAGCTACTAACCCTACTTATATCTCCCTAAACTTCCTTATGAAGCATCAATAAGTGCGAAGATTCATTCAAAATATGCATTCTTCAAAGGCACGGTGTACCTTTAAAAATTGGTGTTCCTGCAGAACAACAATGTAGTATGCTTTTCACATACAGCATTTCATGCAGCATTTCCTTCTTTTACAAGGAATCTGGCACCCAGAGTTACCGCCTTTCTTTAAGACAATACAATCACTACAGTGTTTCTTTTGAGAAAGGGCGCCCCTGTAAAGTAAGGGGGCATCCCACTAGTAGAAAAAACATATGTGAACTATTATGACATATTTATACTTATATAATTATATATGATTGACACAAGAATGCAACCATCCTTCCAATTTCAGAATTCCTCAAGTGGTGCAGCATTCCTTTTGCACCTGCCATACGTTGCTGGCTGTACACTCATGGCTGGGTTCTGTGCTGCCAACTTGCTGGTTATATGTTGAGCGTTTCCTTCTTTCAGGGTTTTGTATGGTTTTGTGTTGTTTATTGCATGCTTCATCCAGTTCTTGGTGTTTGAGGTGTGTTAAGGTCTATTCTTGTCGTGTGGACATGAAACTGAAAACATAGATAGTTGCTAATTGTGCGCGAAGCATTATTTTAGTAACAAGCTAACAAAGCACACATACCGATGACAATTGATATTTCAGATCTTTCAAGTATTGTTAGTTTGAATTCTTCCGAATTGCCAAGACACCCGTTACTAGTAGCAAGTGACAACTAATAATGAATCTGCAAAAAAAACAACATATGAAGCACCATTTAACAAATGAAACTGCTGAAGTTGTGGATTAGGACTTGACTGATGAACCACAAACCCATCAACCAACGCTATCTGCGGCAGGTGCTTCCCGCCGGTCAGGACGCAGTGGTGGCCATGCTGGATGAAAAGTCCACGGCGCTGCCGTTGCCCAAGGAGCGGAGCTGGAAGATCATGGAGAGATATACAAATGGCTGCTATAAATGGTTAACAATGTTGATGATATAGTGGTTCATGATGCGATAATCATGGTGAATATGGAGAGATTGGGATATACCATGGTATTATTTAAGGATTTCGACATGATTTCACCACGATTGTTGGTTGGATCTCCACAGACAATACCGCCGATATGGCTATGGGTGCGTTGAAAGATAGGGTATCCCCCAACATAAAACTACGTAGGTCTTGTATTTATCAGGATGGAAAATGATGATAAATCATGAAAAATCAGGGATGCCTTATTTTCAGATGGATCGATGGGAAATATGAAGAGATTGATATTTAGACACGCGGATAGACTGGTAGATGGATGGTGTTTCTTCCCCACTAGCAAACTATGGCGCAGTTATGTCTATACACATATATTACATACACAAACACAGAAAACAAATAATCTGTTTTTTGTGTCCCCAAACATGTTTTTGTTTGGTCCACTGTCTCCCCCTCAGACGATTCCTGCAGTTGGAAGATTGCGGTGGGACAATGCCTCAGAGAACCAGTTATAAGTGCATAACAATGATGGACTCATATCGTTGGCATTGGCATATCCAGTGTTTTAACATTTTTTGGGCATATTGGTTTGTAAAAAAAAATGCAACTTTCCAATTGTTTGGAATTGTTATCCCATGAAATCCCCATTTCAGCAGAAAATCACCATGAAATCATGGAATGCCGCGGAATGGCCATGCGTTTCTCATCGTTTCTCCACCAGGTCCCTGGGCCCATCAACAGCAGCGTCAACGAAGCCATGCAGGGCCTGGCCTCGTTGATGGGCGAACTGAACTGCAGCAGGGTCTCCATAGGCGCGGGGGCACTGAGCCACATTGGAATGTGAAGGAAAAATATGGGGTAGCGATGTATGATGTATTTCTTATGTGGTTTTATAATGTTTTATAATGTTTTATAATGTTTTCTAATTCATACAGACAATTTGTCCATGTTTTCTTCATATCTTCTCTTTTTTGTTCACCGCTGGTCAGGCCGCGCCATGGTCTTTTGTATGGACCGTGCAGAGCACCATGCAGCGCTGCTTTCAAGGTGCGCATCAGCCATGAGAGTGTCGATTCTGATGGAGAATCCGGGACGTAGAAAATCAACGTTATTTTTTATTCGGATTAGTGGAATAACATGTCATTTGAATGCTTTTCTTAGGGACCTTAGGGATTTTGCTGTCATGTTTCCCATCAACTGAAGATGGAGATTTATGCATCCAGACAAGACTACCAGTGATGGTTCGGTGATTTCCGATATTATGTTTAACTTTTACCCGTGTTTTTGATGAAGATAGTCAACGTCACATATTCTTTGGATGGCTTGAAACCACTAGTCAGAAGTGTTTGGAGAAAAGGATGGGACTATGTTGAATCAACATGAATCATGAATCCACAACCAACAATATGAGGGAAGGCATTGCAACAATAGAGACGCGACTTACTTTAAAAATAGGGTTGAACATTCCAGAAAACAATAGAAACATGACGCTTTTTGAGATCAATGTGCGGATAGCCTACTTGAAAAAAACAAACACGTGTTACCAACAGAGGGGGATGATCCTAGGACGTAGCTAAACGGATGTAAATCCTTCAACCTAGGATGGATGTGGACACGCTGGAGGCGTCTCAGCACGGCCCTTGCGGAACCCAGTTTGACGGTGACGCCGTTGGCCAGGCGGGGACGTTTTTGGCACGGCTGGGGTGGATTTAAAGATGATTTATCTGGATTTCATGGGATTTAGTAGGGAAATCTATACTTAGTAGTGGTGAAGCAATGAGAGTACTGGATACTTATTATTTGCTTGGATTTTGCCCTCCGGCAATCAAATCCAATATCAAAGGATATCAAAGGTACAATGAACAATGACTGCTTGGCGGTGTTGGATGCGGTGGAACCATACAGGAAAACATCGTGATTTGATGAGTTGATTCGTGACGCTGAAGTTTCTGTTGCCGAACGCAGTGCAAATGAAGGTCTCAGATAGGTCCATAGGTTTCTCCCGGAAGATGTACCAATTACATATTTTGGGAAGTCATTTTCCTATTTGTGCAAAATATGATGTTGAACGTAAGTTGTGACAACTGGAGGGTCTCAGAGTCCTTGACGGTTCTGCCATGGTCAAAAGTTGAAAATTTCTGTATACACCCATATTGGGGATGGTCATAATCCACTAAGAGGGATTCATATACCCATGAACTTTGGATTCCCATTATGGGATGGATGGTCCATGTAACTGGCAGACTGGGGTTTCATGACCTATAATAACCATTAATAATCATCCCATTCCCCCATTCCCTACTAAGCACCAGTAAGATTGTAAACACCAACTTCGAGCATTCAAGCATTGCTTGAGAATCAGAGGATCAATCGCTAGGTGAAAGATTTGAAGTGAGGCTTGACCTCCGATTTTTTTTTAGCTCTTCACCATGGATGTGAGGAGGGGAAGTGGAGAGAGGTCGTGGTTGGAGCATTGATATATTGATGGACGACAGCTGACGATAGAGTTCTTGCTCATGATTGCTCATGATCCTGATTATATACATGGTTTGCTATATACTCCATTGTATCCTGGTAGTATCCCCCTTATACATCCTTATACGTCTTTTTTGTTCTGATTCAACCTTCATGAAATGAATACCCCATGAATCTCTCTCTGTTGCGTTTTGGCAACAGCCACCGCAACAGCTCTGGCTGTGGTGACTCCTGGAGGTTCTACCTGATCAGTGATGTTCTCCACAACGCTGGCTGTGACAAACCAGGCGCTTTTGTTGTGGAGCGACCGAACCCGAACGACGACATCACTGGGTTGAAAATATGTGGGTTTACAGTTTACAAGAATTCAATGCGAGATTCATGGGGATTTAATTGGATTAGTGGGAAAATATGTATAATATAATTACATGTATATATATATATATAATTATATATATATATATATTTAAGTATATATATATGATATATAGTACTTATATATATAATTATATATATATATACAATCACCAACAATATGGCAACCTCACCCAATGTATGAGCATGTATATATGTAAATACATTTTTTTTACATATGTACTACCTTACAGTGTGTATATATATATTATATTATATGTTATGTTATGTATTTACATTTAGGTGTGGAATATAATGTATACATGAGCAATCCCCTCGAATCACTTAACACTTGAGGTTGGCGAACTGTTACATGTCAGCAGGAATTATATACCAATGTTTATGATTGTTTCTGTACGGGGAACCCCTTCAAATCACCAAGCAAAGAACCATTGCACATCAGCCAGATTCTCAGTGTAGATAGATATGGGAGAAAAAGCGGGAGGGTATGGCCCAAGCAATTGATGGGTCATTCTCGCAATTCTGGAGGGACAAAATATTGATCAATCATAGGTACCCATAATTTCTGGCATGACACTTGCAGTCCTGTAAGAAAGCATGGTGGGTAGATGCACCCATTGGATGAATAATCAGAATCTTCAACCCCCCAAAAACTGAGGGTCCTCAGGTACTCCAATCAACGACTTGACCACAGAGTGACAGTGGAAATTCGTTGGCCAGATATGTGCTCCCCCTAGCGGAACTGTCGCATGTTTGACGGGATGACTGGTTCCTTTCACTCCAATCCCAGTTGTGACCCATTCATCTTCATACGTTGGTTCAATCACCAGTGTTCATGGAGGAAACATGTCGTTGCCGCAACCCCAATTAAAAATCAATGTATCCCACTACTTCAAATTCCTATTTGCGATATCACCATAAAATGGTTGGGTCAATACCATCATTGATGGTGCTAGGTAGCCATTTATTGGCGAACATATCCTCATTTATTTCTGCATATTTCTGCTAAATGTTCACTGATTCATAGTTCGAGATAAATTGTAGCGACCTCACTTCGACCTAAAACTGTACTTGACGGTTTTTTTTGGAGTCATTCCCAAATGACCCAACATTTCAGGTGGGCGAATGATGATAATTCACGCAGATGGATTCTATTCTCTACAGCTATAGTTAATGTGAAAAAATCAATGAAGCACCTTTTGGAAACCATTGGTTTTAATACCACGGCACTGGTAAAATGGTGGATCCCCCAGGTTTTTTGGTGCCTGCAGGAGCTAGACAATTCCGCGACTGCTTGCAGGACTTGGGCATACCGGCATACCGGCATACCGGCATACCCCCAACAGATGGCTATTTTGGTTGAAATAACCAGGCCAACTAGAATCTATGAGGGACATGTATAGTGGCAATCCGTCAACCCAGCCCATTGAGTGGGGAGTCACCAATCTGATTAGGATTTCTGCCTTTGCATGCTGCTGGATATATCACTCCAATTGGATGGGTTTACTACGGTTTACTTATAAAACTACAGAAATCTCTGAACGGGCCCATATGAAAACACCATGTTTTGCAAATCATGATGGCTATGGAAGGGACGATCATGGAGTTTGCTGCTGAAATCTCTACTTTTATTGATGAAATTCCCATTTCTGCTGGGTAAAACTAAGAATCCTTCATGGTTGTTCACCTTTGATGGACTTTTCGTTGCTTAGATGTTCATTTCTGATGGCTTCAATCGCCATTGTTGGCTTCAAAACCCTATGGTTTTTCTCAATAAACATCCGTATTTCTTCGCCTTCCCTCCAATTTTTGTCACTTAAATCAGTGAGTTCCTCAACTTGTTCCTGGAAAATCGCCAAAATCCATCCAAATCCCCACACTTTTCTCAGTAAAGTCAGCCACACCCCATCCAAATCCCCAGATTTCCCATGGGTTTCGCTTGGTTTCGCCATCTCCGACGGCCTTCCCCCGTGGTTGGCGTGGCGTCGCAGGACCTGCTGCCGGAGGCACTGGAGGCGCTGGGCCGCTGCTATTTGCGACGACTGGAGCTGCCTCAGCGGAAGACTGCCGAAGTGCGGCTGCTGGAGGCGGGACATCGGAGATATTGAACCATTGATATCTTTATAATACTACATATATATATATAATTATATATATATGTTATCAATATATATATATATATACATATATATATATATATATCAATGGTTTATTTCTACGTGAAAATAAATTATTGCGGTATCTCAGATAATCACATACTATTACCATTGATATCAATATAGTCAATTACTTAACCAGTACTGTAAATAGCTTATTGATTGTCCGATTTGAGTGATCATTTGATATGATTATTATACTTTATTATATAGTACACATATTACATTATATTGCATTATTTACGTATAAGTTAGATAACGATGATTGATGATAGTCGTTATCTATAGCTATTTATATAGTTAACCATATTAATCATGATTAGTCATGAACTGCAGTTGACCTTGAGAGACAATGATCGAAATGGTCATATACCCATGATATGCCATGATCATTTTTTGTTGATTAGGAACAATGGGGATATTACCATATTAATGATGTTTGAACTCCGATTACAAACCATCCCCAACAATGCAATAAACCCATTTATAGATGATTTTCATATTAATACCTCCATTTCAAGGGGATTTCCAATTGCCACGTTTGATTACCGAAGGATAGTTGGTTGAGCGAGTGTTCTTATCAGCCTTTCTTTAAAAACAAAAAGATTAATCCTGATGAACATATGTTCAAGCGGTAGTTCTCCTTATAAGACTAGTCATGATGAGCACATGAGCAGGATATCTTTGAGAAAAACCACTGGAACATGGTGCTCGCAGGTGTTGCATTGTTGGGATTCCTGGAGCATTTTCCCAAGCCTCTACACCAAGGTTCGGGCTGCGGCGCTTGCGGCCCCCTTGAGTTTGTTTGTTTTCATTTAAACATATATATTAAAAAATATTCTTAGGAGATCTTAGGGTGGTAAGTAAAAAAGGCTATGGGCTATGACTAAAGACATAGAAGACACCTAAAGAGTCAATCAATTTGTCCCACTCATCCCATTTTAGGATGGGTTGCCACCACAATTTAATTCAGAACCCACCCAGCATGAGTGACACATTCACCATGACAACCATAGTTTAGCTTGTATAGAGCCGCCCACCTTGCAGAGAGTTTTGGTGAGTTTTGAACTTGGGATCCGTAGGTCATTTGGAAGTGGTTGGAAGAACCTTGTCTTGCCTGAGGCATTCCTAAAACAAACTCAGGTAGGGAACCTGTTCGCATCATTGCACAAGTCATCCTGAGCGCTAACATCCCAAGCCATAAGCCCTATAACCCCCCCAAAGAATGGACAAATCGAGGGAAAACCGTAAGACCTAAACACATACACCGTAAAACCATGTAAGCCCCTGTCTGGGCGAAGAAGTACCCTACAGTACGCACAGATTATGGTAATTGACAATCCGACATTTTTGTGTAAAGATAGTTTCCCCGTTTATTTTTATTATTGTGGCCTTGTTGGATTACCCGCAGGTACAACTTTCGTATAGGATGCTGTCTAGATCCCAACATTGCTGGAAAGTCCACGATGAATCTATTAATATTGGTGACCTCGTGAAAATTGCATGTGCATGTTACACCACACCAGAGGGTATACATAGTCTTGCTAGGTTTGATGAATCCGTTTGTGAGTAAATCTATGACGTTTGTGGAGCATGTGGGAATTGTTTGACATATGCTCGATTTTTGGCATCATGAACCAAAAACCACTGAGGGATCCTATACCATGGCTGAGACTTGTCATGCTGGACAGCTGTTAACCTCGAGCTGTTGACTGAAGATACGCGCGACATTCACTGCACATATGTCAGAAGTGGAACCCTCTAATTTCCAGGAACGAAGGCTGTGATGAAGATCAACATCACCTACCACAAGCAGAATGGAATGATTTGGAGAAACAGCTTGGGTGAGCCCGTCACACGGTCAACAGAGCAACATAGGTATTGCAATTTCTGCTTAGTGCTGCAAGCCAACTCAGCTGCTAGTCAGTTGGGGGCCACATCCAAGATATCAATGAAAACAATGGATATGGGTTGGGTGATTGGGCACACCCAAACTAGGATACTTCTGAACTAAAGGTGACGAGCATTAGTTGAACCATGGGTCTTAAAATTCTGAACATGCATATTTTCTTGGTTAATTGAATCTTTCATTTGGTTGGTTGATTCAACTTATTTTTTGTTGATACTAGGATTTGCGCTCTTTCAAATCCTCAATTTTGGTTGATTAGATCCCATTATATCCCCATTACACTCCCCAATGTTGGTTGTACACCCCCATCCCATCATTTCTTGCCATTGTTATAATGGTACCCTCTGGTAAACTAACATAACTATGGAAAATCACCATTTTTAATGGGAAAATCCACTATAAATAACCATTTTCAATAGCTATATGTTAGTTTACCAGAGGGTAAATTCCCTGTAGAAATCATGGCCCCAGCCATGCCCAGCTGATATATTTTTTGCCTTCCAGCCATGGCCACCTTCATAGCCTGTTTGGGGCAAGCACTGTCGCCCGATGGGTCGGTTGCTCGGTGGCACACGGGGCTTGAAGGAGTTCCTGGGACATTTGGGGTTCTCAATCATTTTCCCTTTATCCAACTTGGGTCAGGTGACAATTCCACTTTAATCTCCAGTTTGATGTGTTTTGGCGGACATTGTTTTGATAGTGTTTTGATTATCAACTCAGATCCGCGTGTTACCGCGTGTTTTTTTTGTATTCTTCAATAGGTCAAATGGCTCAAATCGTTCAGCTTCATCCATTTTACATCCCCAAGGATCCAGCCGTACCCTCTGAAGCATTTTACCTTCATACCACCATACCTTCTCAGGGGGATTTGGATCCATAGCGAAAATATGCGAAAATAAAACCTGAGTAATCAAACATGGCTTGCTGGAAAATCCACCATATTATAGAAATTTATATAGATGATTTTCCCAGCTGTAAACTTCCATTTCCAGGGGATTTCCCATTGCCACGCTTGATTCTCGGAGGGTAAATCCCACAAAAGATCGGATTAAGTGTATCCATGATCATCAACGAATCACCATTATTAACCAGGAAATCTTAACGATCTATCCCCATTGGGCTCAGGGATTTCCATCGATGATTTCCCAGGTGCCCGTGACCCTGGCGAACCGCGCCGCCGTGGCAGCTGAGCTGCACCACCGCACCGGTGCACGTATCATCCTGAGCGGCGCGGACGTGAGTCGCGTGGGAACCTCTGAGGCGCAGGTGCTACTGTTGGTAAAACAATAATAAACCATCCCCTAAATCACCATAAATAGCTGGTATATACCATTCCCAAATGGGTGGTTTATTATTGTTTTACCCACATTATGGAGGTTTCCTAACCCCCAAATCATGCATTTTCTGGGTAAGATTTTCCATGAAATAAAGCATCCAGCTATTGGCTATTGGGGGATGCCCAATTTTAAGATACCAGGCTCGTCATCGTCAGGTCATGAAGGCGATTCTGACCTCCCCGCCGCATTCGGTCGATGCCCGCGCGCTGCTTCTGGACGAGTTGGCATGCAACACCATCGATGCTCGGACGGGCGTGGGAAGCCGCGCCATGTGGAACTGGGCCTGGTTTGTAGGAAACACATGGGCGATTTTGACATGGATTTCTTATAGGTTTATCATGGTTTTTCACAGTTCGAGGTTGATTATCAATTCATGTGTTTCATCGCCCAAAATCAAGTAATTAGTTTATTCCAAAAAAGTGGATCAAAAGCAGTTAATAATGGGGGTGATGTCATTTATTGATCTTGATTGGGTTTATGTTTATTGATGTTTATGGTTTCTTTTAGGGGCGATGGAATGGAGCGAGATCATGCATGGAACTGATGGAACTAGGACTGGAGTTGAACATGGACCCAACTGACTGGTGTATTACATAACAATTATAACCAGAAAAGTTGGATTATTCTGATGTTTTCAAGTCTTTGTGATTCTTTGCGCTACCCTTTCATCCCCAGAATGGTGATCACAATCGACCGGCAGACATGATGGGGATGGGTTGAAACGCTGAAACGATGAACTCTGTTGGCCGTTTTTGGGTCCCAGCTTCATCCTTTCACAGCTGTGCTGGGTTCAGGGGGTGTCCGATAGCACTATTGTTCAGAGCCGTAGGTTGCATCTTCAGAGTCAACAGTCCGTGGTCGAGGCAACTGAATTTATCCATTTGAACAGACCCGAATCTTGAGGGATCTTCAGGGCATTTTCATGATTGTTGAACTCTTTATCCCATGGAATCCCCATTGTTATTGGGCGTACTATGACACAAATTTCTCTGGTGACCATCCATATCCGCCCGATCATCTCCGTGTGAGGAAAACGTGCGAAACACTTTGGCCATCATCAGAAGAGAAACGCCCACCGTGGCAGCTCGGTTCAGCGGTGTGGCTGCAATTTTCTTTGGAGATGCGGTACTTGAGGAGATTGAACTTGGCACGCCCCAGCCATTGGTGAGATGGCAACCAGTATGGACCAGTATGGACTAGAGGCTATAGGCTACCATCATCCCAGAAAGCACTCGCCAAAAAACACTTGGACCACAATTAAGCATCACTCAACTGAAGCAAAGCTATTTTTCCGAAGCTTGTTTGTGGGACCAAGCCATAAAAAAAGGAAAAACATGCCATTCACAAACGTTATGTATCCCATTTGAATGACTGAAGTTGCTGGTTCCCCCAATATCGACCATGTTTAGCACCATCAGCATACAGATGACTATTGGGTTTACCGCACTCGCTGCAAGGTGGTGCCCACTCCAGCTATAAGTTGGTTCATACACCCCATGAAGTTTAGATATGTTCCCCATAAATCAGATAGTTACCGTTTGGTTATTTAACATAGCCATGGAGAATCCCCTATAAATGGAGGTTTCTAGCTAGGAGAATCATCCAAAATTAGCCAGCTATTCCATGGCTATGTTAAAGAACCATAGGGTAGAAGAGTTATTTGCAACTTAGCTCTGCAGGGTGCACCACTTTGTGAAAAATTCAGTGAGGCTGCTGGAGATATCAAGATGTATTTGGTCACCTCAGACTTCCATTGTCCTCGCGCGGAGTTTATCTTCAGGACGTGTGCTCCGCATCCGATTTCACATGGGCTGGGGGAAGGGATGGGTCAACAATAAACGAACGGGGGATTTAATGGGGATATCGACCAGCAATCATTACAAACGCATGTGAATCAGGGGAGAAGTTTGCCCCACAATTCTAAGTTGGTTTCTAAACCCATCTATTATATGACAATATAGATATATAGATGTTTCCGCCTTTTGAACCATAGTTACCCTTCTTCCAAGCAACTTTGACCAACTTGTCTATACATCACTTGGGTGCCCACCTTGCAGCCACCATGCCACTGGCATCTCGAACTGCGACTGCGTGAGGACTGTCTTTGAATCCGAGGGTGCAGGTGAGGTCGAAATTGAAAGCTGTCCAGCCTTCAGTGCCTTAAAGGATGACATCTCAGATGATCCGAAGAAAGACACTGGGTTTCGTTACGCCTATGGTGCGAAGTGTGCGAACGGTTTTATGAAGGATTTGTTAGGTACCATAAAGATATAGAAAAATAAGTGAAATGCTAGCAACATACCCTCCGGTAATCAAACGTGGAAATTGGAAATCCTCGAACTAAATGGAGGTTTATAGCTGGGAAAATCATCGAACTAAATGGTGGATTTTCCAGCAAGCCATGTTTGATTACCAGAGGGTACATTGATAAACTTGTTGGTGGTTTCAAACATGTCTTTTGTTCAGCCTATTTGGCAGCATCCCTTGTCACGATCTCACGACGTCAACGTCACTAGGGAGGATGGTTTGTACGGGCAACTATTCCCAAAACGGCCTTTCTTCAGGGTGTTTGTTTTTGCTTACAGAACATTATAGAACAATTATCCAGTTTGAATGGTGTGTTCACCGTCAACTACAATCTTCACCTGAGTTTGCAGAATGTCTGGGGCAGTGGCTGGTTTATTTACCTTTTAGGGCACATGCTTTGTCTTAATGGGGGTGTATTTCTGTTTTAGGAAGCACCCAGCTATCAGTGCGGTGTCAGCCGTTTCTGTCTTGTTCCCGAGAGATGATTTGTTGGAGTTCTTGGGCCCCGAAACTCACCTCAGATTATCGCCGCTTTGTTATGCTCCCTTGGCAACTCCGATTCTTTCAATGTCAAAGTCCCCCCCAAAAATGATCCAGGGCAAACTTTGTGACACTGCTGCATTGAATTGCTGCAAATGCTGAGGAAATGCTGACGGATTTCAAATTGTACAAGATCATGAAAGACACTTGCAGCTTGTGGCGTCAGCATTGTTTTCTGTTGGTGTGTGTTTTTTGTTGGCAGGTCTTGTTGATTTGTTGACATCACCAGCATGGGAATAGAAACAGAACGCACGGTCGCGTTGTTTCAATCCAACAGGGACAGACTGACATTGTATAGTCGAGACATCCATATGTATATATTGAATATTGTTGAATTGTATTAATTAATACATAAATACATATTACATAGTGAAAATAATCAATGGTGCTGGTTGCTTCACTCTAAAGTGGATATCCTAGTTGCAGATATCACTAGCCATTTGTGGCCCTATGGTATCCGGACAATACAGCCCACTCGATTTTTTTTGGGAATTTTTCAACAACCGCAAATCTAGTTGCCACCAATAGTTTTTTTTTTCGCATCACCATAGCCAGAACTCATACCACCATACAACCATATGGATCCCCAGGACATCAACGAGTGGGGAATTTTCATGCGCCTTTGTCACGAGAATGCCTTGATGGTCAACAAGATGCAGAGTTGGCTCCGTGAATATGGAGTGGAGAAACAGAACCCCAAGCATTTCGACAGGGCCTTGAAGCAGACGCTTGGACTTTTTGGCCACTTGAGGATAATGCCACTGATGAAGTATCAGAAAGTGGGGCTCTAATCCTTTCATGTACTATCTACAAATATGGATACTGCATATATTTGGAATATTTTGGAATAATCCGGCTTAGGGTACTTAATGACCAGAGTTGGTTAAGTGATTATTGTTGCACTGGGGATGAGAAGGATCTGAGGCAACATATTTTACCAAAATGGGGACATTGCCGATTAGCCAACGTAGGCATAGCATTCCACGTTTGACTTGCAGAGATATAAGCTTTTCCCAATCATAGAGGGGTAGACGTTTCTGTTCCACCCAAAGGGAGGGGTGGAAAGACTCAGTCACAAGGGGAGGCGTGACCCATCTGTTGCATTCACGGCGAAGGTGCCTGTGGGGCCTCACCTCGTTGTTGATATGGCTCCAATGCATTTGAGATAAGCTCCATTGATTATTCTATCTGATCCTCCTTATCCAGTTGCCTCTTTAGCGTTCACGAAGAAAAGGAAACACACTAAACCGATAATTGTTTATTATTGAAAATATCCAGATCTGTTCTCTCATCCCTTCGATTCCCTGTGCAACGAGGCTTGCAGAGCTGGTCGAGCAAGCACGTCGCGGCGATTACGGCAAGACGTGACCCTTCGGTTCAAAAAATGCGCATCGACCTGCAAAGCCGGGGTTCTCCAAGTGCTCCAACCAGCTCCATCAATGACCCAGTTGTTATATACCCGAAATTGTACACAATTATATATAATTAGTACATACATACAGGTACATGTATGTGTATATATATATAGTATATATATATAAGGACACATATATATATATATGTAGGTTGTTGGCCACCAATCAGGCTTCCTCCCACCTACTGAATCGCTGCATGATAGTCACAAGTGCTTTTTGTTATATACTTTGGATTTGCTGAAGGTCATTGCTGATTTTCCTATTGGTTTCATCACCATTTGGGGAGTCTAGTGGTAATATGGTGTTGCTTTTTGGGGCCATCCTTAGCAACCCGAGTTGCACCCCCAAAATTTCAACATGAATTTGGACACAAATGCCAGCATTTAGGAGTAATAAGTTCATCTTTAGGATCCCAATTGTCAGGTTCCAAATGAAATTTAGTTAGGGGAAGTACTGGTACCTTTTTTACCAACATCTATTTAGTTTGGGGACACCATTGGCCTCTCAAGCAGCACGACTGGGCAAAAAGAAGCTGGTAATTGGCTGGGGAATGGATGAACCTGCACTTGATGGAATTGACTTTACATTGTTTGATCCATGTGGGTAACGGGTTCATGCTCAGCCATTTGTTTTTGTATTTCCATGACTGTGCAGAATTATGAAGAGTTGGTATTGTTTGCAGGATCAAGAATAGGTATATTACATAAACATATCTCTATATGTATAACTGTACAACCATCAACAACAAGCACAGTACTCATTTCATACCAAGAATGACCGTATCATCACCAACTGCAGACCACCACTTGCCAACCATGGCCCCCCTCCTTGCCACTCCTTCTGACGCCGCTGTTTGGTTTTTCTTTAGGATTTGGCAGCAGATAACACACGGTATACAAGAAAAAATCCGACCCATGACAAAACATTCAGCAAATTCCTGAATCATGTTAACATCTTCAACTAAAAAACACATCAATTTTCAGAAAAAGCCATCTCTTCACAGCCCAAATCACCGTGTCCTTTGGTGAGATCGCAGTGCCGGCAGCCCTTCGTGGCTCCAAACATGGCGACCTTCATCGCATGCTTGGGGCAGCAACTGGCACCCGATGGCTCGGTGACTTGGGCTGGGGAAACAATGCCATCAACCACCCATTTGGGAATGGTCAACATACCACCATACCCTTTGGTAAACTAACATAGCTATTGAAAACTACCATTTTTAATGGGAAATTCCACTATTTTTATGGCCATTTTCAATAGCTATGTTAGTTTACCAGAGGGTACCACGTATTGTGAAATTGGGGATGGTTTATTGGTTTACCAACATTACACCAGTTTCAAACAGGCGTACATGCGCAACCCAAACCTACTGTGAACGGAGAAGCATATTGAACAAGTGTGGTGGGACCACCCCAATTACGAATGATGATTCCAGCTACCCTCCTGCAATCAAACATGGAATTTCAGAAAAATTTCCCTGGACAAAGGGGGCTTTAATTGGTTTTAATGGGAACATCATCTTTCACTGAATGGGGGACTTTCCAGCACGCTAGGTGCCACTGACGTTGGCAAACCGAACGGCACATGCTGCGCAACTCCACAAGTGACTTGACTTGCTGTTTGGGCAACGGGATGCAGCAAGATATCCATCACTGGGTCAAAGTTGGGGCGCCAATTTCCACCCGGATGGAGATGTCATGTCGGGTAATAGAAACAACCGTTCTTGGAGAAAGCCATGTTTGATCCATGTATATCCATATGAGTTTTTGAGGTCGACACCTTCGTCATATAGACAATTGCGAATTTCCTGATGTTGGGATTGTTCAGGGAACATGTTTCATATTTTTTAAGTTAGAGATGTAAATAGCCCCTGCAATAGATTGGGACTATGGTTTCCTGCCATGTTTCCCCGCACCCTCGATGACTTGATGCGACCTTGAGGACTCTCGGAGCGCCCATCATTTTGAGTGGCGCTGATGCCCCTGGGCCGGGGAAGTGACTGGAGCCTTTTTTTATAAGGCCCACAATGGTGACATTGTCATGGGAAACTCATGACGAAAATGATGTTTCAGTAGTTTTCCTACAGTTCATCATGATTTTCCATTAGTTTCATTGGTTTTCCGATTTCTGCAAATTTCTTTCAACACGCCATCTTCGGGCCGAAAATCAAGGTTGTAAAGTCACGAGGTTAGGGTATGGTCACAGGGCTGACCCCACCACTCTGGTTCCTAATTTGAGCATGGCATACCTCGAATAGTTTGGATATTTCATAGCAACCTGTAAAGACTTCGCCATGTTTGATTGCTAATGTTTGGGAAACCATACAGGAAAGGTCCAGCTTTTGATTTTGCAACCTGGTAAGTTGTTTTCCAATACCTGGTCGATCCTTGTTTGTAGCTGCTCTGTCATGATGAATCTATTAATTACGTACCGACCTGTACCGACCATTGCATATTTTTTTGTGTCCTGCGCTTGGAGTTTCATCCATACACACCTCATAAAACAATTTTCCCCACACAAAAAATTCAACACATCTCTATCCTTTGGTTATCTAACCCAACCTGACTACGGACAATTACCCGCAAAGGTTTCCATATATTGGACTGAGGTTAGCCGCGTGGGCATCACTGAAGCACAGGTGCGTTTCACTGTTGACCGGTGAAAAATAGGTCAATACTGAGCTAAACCGTATTTATTTTTGGTGTAATTGGACATGGGTGTGTCTGAAAATGCGGTATATCCTCCAAATGGCCAGTTCATAGGGAAAATGATTCTAAACCATGAAATTTTGAAGTACCATATTTTCAGACAAAGCCACATATAACATCATATAACATTATATATAACCCTAGTTATTGGACATTATTGGGGTATATCCCAACTTATGGAGCCTAAAATCCCATGGATACTGCTAGGCCCCCCGATCTATACCAGCACCAGAGTGGCGTTTGATCCACCCAACCATTACTGGATTGATTTACCGGAAAATCAACAGGAAACTGCGGGGTCTTTACATCCAAATGGATCAAATATGTAAGTTTGTGCTGTTTTTCCCTTCGACCAATCCTGGGAAACCAAATGAAATTGTTCTTTTCTTGGAAGGGTTTTGCTACCCTTTCCCGAGATTCTGACTCATTCCTGCATGGGTAAAGTTCTAAACTCTTGGTCCAGGCTACTCTTGGCATTCAACCATTTTTCGGGGGTTGCCCCCGCACATTGTTTCTTCAATCCCTCTGGCTTGTTGGTTTCGGGGTATCTGATTCCGTCGCTGCTGTTTAAGGCATGAAGCATCCAATTTACCCTTCAGTGGAGTAACAAAGATATGGAACATAAGTTGTAGACCATTCAAATCAAGGCTTTCACAAAGGATTTGCCATGTCTCCATATATACAGTATTTATCTATATATCATATTTATAAATATGATATATATATATATTATATATCTATCTATCTATCTATATACATATATTACATATATATATATATATACTTCCTCAGGGTAGGGCTACTGTAAAGCTTTAACTTGCTTTGACCCATTGCGGCGATCACATCCCCCGCTAGGCCATGAAAAAGATCCTCTCAGCCGCTCCACATGGCGTGGCCACGGAAGCTCTGCTGCTGGATGAGTCGGCAAAGAATACCATCGAGCCTTGGTAGAGAGAATGGCAACTGATTTTACAATGGATTATTTATATATGTATATATATATATGTATACATACATATGTATACATATATATATATATAAATGTATATATACTTATATATATATATACACATATTTAGATTTGTGTAAATATATTATATATATATATAGTATTATAGTTATAATTGTTTATAAAGTTTTTAATGTTCCAATCAAACCAATATATGGTATGCATAACGGAACATATTATATACAAGTTACTTGGACTATCGTTACAATACTATATTATAGATATATATGATATTGCATTATATATTTGTGTGCCGATGAAATGAGATGAAACCAAGAGTATTTGTAGCAATCAACAATCATATGTGGGTTTCTTAGGTCATGGGGGATCCAAAGTCATCATGGTTGTATCATGGTCATCCATGACTTCGATGATTTGGGGGTACCTCAATGGATTGGAACCCCGCATGCAATATAACACTGTACACATTATAGAGATGAACCCAATGAGGATGAAGCTGGAACATGTTCACATGATTTCACATATGGTATAGAACTATCAAAGTTGATAATAATACAATATGTGTACATATGTGATTTATGTTTATAGAACTAAATATTGCGAACTATAACTAGCCACTCTGACTCTTGATGATATTATCGCTGGCCAGGAAAATGCTCGAAACACCTTGTCCATCATCCGCAAGCACGCGTCAGGGTTGGTTTCTTGGCCATGTGGGCACACCAGACAGGTTACCCTTTTTGGTGAAATAAACCAATAAGGCATTTGGATTATTAACAGAGTTTTTAAGACCAACCTATGTTCTGGATGCAGGTGTTTCTTATCATCTTTTTGCTGTGCAGCATTGCTGATGAAGGAACTCAACATGGGGGAGGTGGTGGGTTGTCATGTTGGCGCTGTTTGGAACAGCTTTTCTTACGTGGGTTCCCTGTTGTGTTTCAAACCACAATCATTGCATTCATGGTAATGTGTGAAACCCAAGGCCATAAACAACTACCGTTTGGGTACTTTTTTTCACCCAGAAAAATGGTGCTGAAGTTCTTTTTCCTCACGATCGTGGCGAATCGAGGCCACCAAAGACATCAAGATGTACCTGGTGACCTCTGACTTCCATTGCCCACGCTCCGAGTTCATCTTCCGGAGCACGGGCTTCCTCGTGGTCAGTTGGTGCTGGGATGGTCATTCAAGCTGGTCAAACAGAGAATTAGCATTAACAATTTCTATAATTATGCAATCATCATCAAATATCTCAGTCATATAAGAAATTAGTAACAGCCCAGATTAAGTCTACTATTTGTTGGGGAGGGGTTTTAGTCCCACTTACTTGCCATTTAAAACCGCGTAGGGTGAACCCGCGAGTCGTGGGGAAGCCACATCTCCGCGCCAGGAATGTCTTCGAATCCGAGGGGGCTGGTGATCTGACGATTGAAGCCTCTGCCGCTTTCAGTGGTGCCCCGCATCGGCGTCAACAAACTTTGTTGATAGCTAGGTTGCAGCAGCCAAATCCCCTATAAACGGAGGTTTATAGTTTGAAAAAAAATCTATCAATGGAGCATTTTTCCATTGATACCAGTTGTTGTCAATTGAACATCATGTTTCACTGTCCAGCTTGCTGTAGTGGTACTACATCCTTTACAGTCAGCTCCTCCACCTCTCTAAAATCACCTTCACGGATTGAACATGACAAACAAATACAAACACTGTAGAATATAGTGACATAAAAACATGGTACTAATTGATAAAAGTTGCATCCTTTTTGTTGCAAAGGGTCAGTTGTTGAAGGTCGTTTTCTGTTTTTTCGATGCCATCCGTGGGACAGCCTGTACTCTCATCCATCTTCCAGGTCTACCTGATGACATCTCCAAATTTCCAGACCAAGACACCCGGCGAGAACCAGATTTGGAACCAATGGCCAGTGCCGGTTTCCATTCGTGGCGTGTCCGGTGCCAACAAGATTGTTTCTAATTGTTTCTATACATACATTGGAAATATATGTGTTTTTGTTTATTTTGAATAATTGGATAATGGATGTGTGTGGATGATGAATTTGCTGTTGCTCATTACTGTACCTCCTACAGCAACTTGGATCTTTGAGGAATCCAGAGGAGATGTAAACATATGTTTTATGATTTATATTGTTTTTCTTCTGAGGACAAATTGTGCATCCAAGTTCAACTTTTGCCCAACATGATACATGAATCATGTAGTGTGGGTTTGTAATGGGCAGTTTGAAGTTGTCTATGTGCTCAATGTACAGATGTTTACACCTGTATTTAATGCGGGGAGATCTCCGGGCCAAGAATTTCGAGACCGTCTTTTTCATCGGTGTCCTCAAAAAGTGGTGCTTTCGAATCAACAATTTTCTCGCTATCTCAGCCTGTCGCTGTAGGAGATGTTGACGGGTTTTAACTTCCAGCGCATGAAAGACATCAACGACTGGGGCATCTTTCGTCGCCTCTGCCACGAACACGCCTTGATGACCCACTTGCGGCTCGGCCTCGATGTCCCAAGCTGTTGGTGAGGTCCCAAGATATCTATAGATATCCCATAAATGGGTGAATTCCACATTTAAAGATGTCCCCAGCATTGGAAGCAAACCATTTTTTTGCCATCATTAGTACAGCAAAAATGTTGCAGTGAGTTGTGTGAAATCTGAGTCAGGCTTGGAAAAATGCAGGCCACTAAGGACATGACAACTGGAGGTTTCCTAAAATAGGGGTACCCCCAAATCATCCATTTTTGTTTGGGATTTTCCATGAAATAAACCATCCATTTTTGGGTACCCCCATTTTAGGAAACCCCCAACTAACCCGTGGAAACACTGGGGAAAACGTCTCATTTCTCACAGCTCTCCAGGGGTTTCGTCCTCCAGGATGGGATTGGAGCTCCGTGAATATGGCGTGGAACAACAAAATCCTCAGCATTTCGTGGCTTGGCGTAAGCAGCTGAGCCGGGCGCCTTCGAATCGAGTTGTAAAGAGTGGAAGACTATAGTGGAAGGATGTTTTGTTGGTGTTGAAGTTCGTACCGAAATCGTTGTGGGAGATTGTTTGAGCATGTGAAATTCCTGATGTTCTTGACTTTTATTGGGGGATCCTAGGATGCTCCAAATAGAGTGCAACACATGGTACATATTACATATTCGCAGCCCAGAGTGGGACACATGATTGAAGATGTAAGGAACTGTTGACTGGGTAATTCCACTGGTGAATGGTAGGTTGATGCAGCTCTTCACAATTTCGCTTCAGGAACATGACAACATATGCCAGTATCATCCTGCCAAAGAGATGTTCTTTTTGGGGGGATCTAAGCTCAGCTTGGCGATTTTGGGTTGTTGACACTTTCCCACACTGCAATCAGAAGTTGGGGTGTTGGCCGATGCAGATTCACTATATAGTATAGTTCTCGGTTTGCATCCAGAGTTCATCCCATTTTTATCACTTGCTCCTCAAATTCAAATTATGCCCGTCATGATTCACAAAATATCTATGAAATTAATTACTGTATGTCGTATTCAAGATGAGTAGAAATTCTAATGTTGTTCTGGGCAACATGACGTTCTTGAGATGTGTGTTTGTCGGGGTAAATTGAGGGTCTAAGACTTGTCGTTCATTTGATCCTCCCCGAGGATAATGCGACCAACCAGATCATGGATCTGATCGAAAAGGCCCGCAGGGGCCAGTTCTCCAATAATTCGATCGTTGTTTGCTGAGCATCGCACGTGACACACGTGACTAAGGGTCGGCTGAAGACATTGGTGATTGGTCTTTGTGGCTGTGAATGGGCCAATTTGTAGCCGCAAATCATTAAGATCATATGAATCATTGGATTGGTTGAAGGGAAAATTTACAGGAAACCTCTATATTTGATGGCAAAAACCATGGTTTCTGGTTAAAATTTTCCCATTAACCAATCCATTGAATGAAGCCAGGAGTTTACTTGAGACACTATGACCACTAGTGAGATGGGTAGTTTTTCAATCACCCAAGTATTTGCTGGAGACTGTTGACCCTAATGGATTCATGGACTAGATGTACAATTGATCTCTCAATAATTTAGAGTTTTATATAGAGGACCCGCAAGAAGATCGAAAACGGAATCGCATCTCGGCAATCAAAACTCTTTACCCCAATTTCAGGATGGATGAATACATTTGAATAAAGTTGACCAAGTTTGTGCTTCCATTATACCCCATGTTTGCTCGCCATGGCAATGCACCTCTTTTGAAGTTGCTAAGATGGGTATGATTAGGTACGGGTAAAAACTCATGAACATCAAAATAGCAGGCAAAAAGAGCTGGACGGACATTCATTTAACCCCAAAAAATGGTCGAACAATTGATCAATCTTTTTGAATCTCTTGGAAAAGTCACGAGATGTCGCACGTTGCTTTCTGAACAGTGATGCCAAAAAATGCCTTGGCTCTTCACTACATCTGTCATGCTCCACCGAAGAACCACCGATCCAGTCAGACCGCCTCTAGAGCCCCTGCAATGTGTTGGGGACGGACACGGTGTAGACGAGACGGTGCCAGCGGTGAAGACAATACAGGTTGCACGTTTTACAGTAATTTTACAGTAAGTGGTTTTGCTTGTCAATGACTATTGAATTCAATGACCATGTTCAAATTGACTAGGTGTGGAGCATGAAACCCTCTATCTGTTGTTTTTTTTTCTCCATTGCAAGTACAGATGGATATGGCTCAAACCTTTTCACTCCGAGAATGATCGCCAGAAATACTTGGGGCTTGCATCCCAAGCATCGCAAGTGATGCACATCCAGTCCTTGGGAGCAATTTCTTCGTGGGGTTAGACTTGGTGTTGGTCGTTGTTTGAGCCATACCCAGATCCCAGACTGCATGACTGTAAAGAAGATGTCGTCGTCGAGGCCAAGCTCATGAGAAGCTCGCTTACATCGACGAGGATGTCGAACTGATGTTAGGAGAAACCAACCTTTGTTTGGTTTTGTAAGTCAGTAGATTGTGATGTTTGGCTATTTGGATCTATTTCGAAGCAACTATATAGCTAAATTTCACGTTTGCTGCGGTTAGAATTCGTGATTGCCAGTACTCATTGTGAACGATACTTCATCAAAATGATATTCCTTGTTTTTGCTTTTGCAGATGTTGCATGGCAACGTACAATGCAAAAGAAAGACTGCCATATCCTATTTCAGCCTTTCTGAGTTTCTTTTGCCGTTTGGCGGGTAGAATGAAGCAAAGAAGCTATGGATATCCATATTCTATCATATTCTAATATATTATAATTATAATATATAACTATTGTACAATATTATATATATTTATATATAATACCCTTTTGAATAGGGAGCCAAGGATCTACTAGGAGTTCCCGAACCACATGAAGGTTTGTCGCTTCTGGTTTCTCAAAAGACAACTAGCAAGCAAGACTAGTTTGCACCGCATTCTCTCCAAGAGTCATATAGCAGCTCGCTGAGACTAGCTAGAGCTGCTGGCAAAGTCCTCGAGAGTGATGCTAGGTGCCGGAATCCATTCCTGCAAAGCTGAAAGTTATGGCTTTGTCTGAAGATTTTTTTGGGAAACCCAGCTTATCATCATTTTCCCCATTCAAATGGCAATGAATTCGGGTATACCCCATGTTGGTCCAATACCAAGTTACCCCATGATTTGGATACAGCGAGACAGGCCGACCAGGCCGCATAAACAATGGTCCCCTCCTCCAAGTGGTACCGAAGCTCCCACCTTCACGGGTGTGACATGCCTGGATTTCTGGTCGAACATCCTGGATGCTCAAAAATGCAGGGTGTCTAAGATAGGCCATGATTTCAGCTCTGCAAAAATGATATATTCCCCAGCATGGCC
Source organism: Symbiodinium sp. clade C Y103 (assembly GCA_003297045.1). Taxonomy (NCBI): domain Eukaryota; class Dinophyceae; order Suessiales; family Symbiodiniaceae; genus Cladocopium; species Cladocopium sp. clade C. Next base: position 134,761 of record BGPT01000687.1, read on the forward strand.
AACACACTGGCGCTGGAGGCCGCATGGAGGTAGCAACCTGAAGGCCCGGAACCACGAAGCTGCGCAAAGCATGGTGGGCCAGCTACCGAAAACGTGCCAGGGGTCCAGAAGGGAGTGGAACTACAAAGTTTCACTTCAGAAGTGGTGGTTCATGTTCAGGAGAAAGTATATCATTCAAAAGTTGTCAAACCAAATCAGCTTTGGGGATGTTTTTGATCTCAAATCATTTGATTTATGTTGTCCTGGATCTCTTTCCAACAGCATAGACCTTGAAAACTTCAAGGGGCTGTGAATTCACCAGGTCTTCCGTACAGATCTTCTCCGCGATTGGCAGCGGGCACCAACTCTCCCTGTACAGCAGGAGTCAATAAAGAAGCGAACGAAACTTTCCGCCCCTTCTTTTTGCCACGAAATTTGGGTATACCCCTTGAACCCCCTTGAACTTTATGGGATTTCAGTCTTGAATTTAAAGATTGGATTTGGGGTCTCAAAAGACTAAGCTTGGGGATAGCCCTGGAAATTCTATACGATCAGACGATCTAAGCCATGGAACTTGAGTACAAGGCACCTTTGAAAGGTGAGCTAAGGGGTACCCATGGGCTCACATTTTTCAGGTGATGTTCAGTATAAAACCATGAAGTTGGTTCCCCAAGCACATCCAAACCACTAAACAATGGTACAGACATAGAAGCTCACCAGGGGCTTCTGATTCAATCCCCTGTCCCTTGGATGGTCTTTGAAGTTAGGACATGGTACCCTTGTAGCCTATCCAAGTTCTAATTGTTTCTATTCTTTTGATAACCTCAGTTGGATGCTCCAAGAAGTCAACCGATTTCAGAGAACCGCTACAGGAAAGCCACAAATCATTCCAAAAGCAAAGAAACCATGGTTTCCCAACAAATAGCAATAGCAATCCAATGAAGAAGGGGTGCCTTGATACTCTCTGACCTGCTTTTTTTCGGCCTACAGTATCGTACCTTTGATCAACTGGGCCGGAGCATCACGCCCCAGGGCTTGGAGGCACTGCTTCTGTCGCCCGTGTTGTCCTTGGATGCAGACAGCGAAACTTGATAGACTTGGTGAGCGCATGTTTTCTGTGATTGTATGGTGAATATTTATAGTGATTATTGGTAATTTTATGGTGATTAACGGTGATTTAACCAACCAAAATGCAGATATGAATGGGCGAATATTTTTGGACACGTTGTGACCTCCAGAAACAAGCAATGAGGGCGTCTGGAGAGAAGTGTCAACAACTTCTGACAGATATTTGATGTTTTTTTAAACATGGAACGAAAGGCAAGACAAGATACAAAGTGATGAGAAGTCATCATAGCACTCCAGAATTCCCCAACCGTTCGAGGCAAGCGGTGACCTTGATTCGCAATCCAGGTCCCAAAAATCAGTGGCTCCTGCTCCCAAGTCTTGCTTGAGTCTTCACTTCAATCAATCTCCATGAATCACCATCAAATCCATAAATATCAATCAACCAGATATGATATGATATTATGATATAATGGATCAATTAAGATATCAGCAGAGCTATGGCTTCTATGGGTACCCCGATGGAAGGTCCAGCCATCAACCCACGAGGAAACAGATCTGCTGCTGAAGCAGAAGTTGCAGAGATGGTTCTCAGGCCGGTTCTCGGTGCTGCTGGGGTAGCATCTTCCAAAGGAGAAAAAAAAGGCCCATTGTCTTTGCCCCCCCCCAATCAAGAAGCTTTTTGTTTTTGGTTAAAAACACATATTTGCAAAAAAAAATATGGCACTGATTGCTATTCACATTGCAACTTGTTATTTGAATCATTCTGGCAACTTCTCTGGGGGCAACATTTCAGGTACCAGGTGAAGTGACCCCATACCAGCTTATTCATTGTCCTGCAAGGTACTTCTCATCCATGTGTTGTTTCTTATCGTTGTTCTGCCAGAAAATGGCTCATACCCGTTCCAGTGGTATCTCCAAGTGTTGTTTCAATTTATGTTTCAAGAACGGAACGCGTCCATGTTTTTGGACGGTTTAAGGCAGTTGACGGACCTCATACCCAATGAATCGTTCACATCAACAGGAATCCTATCAAAGCAACGGCTAAGTATGGCCAAACCAATTTGAGGGTTTGCAGTATAATGCAGTATGGCAGTATACATCAATTGCATTCATACAGATTGATCCTCGATATTGCCACTACTAATGAGGGATTGCAACTTGTGAAATTCATCATGGTACTAAAATCACTACCTATAGCCTATATCAAGGTTGATGTTGGTCAATAACTCTTCAATACGCCCATGAGAAGTGCCATTTCACAGCCGCGCATCGGATGCAAAAGCCTTAACAACATCAAAATTCCTGCAAATACAACAACCCTTCGTTCAGATATGACTACAAATGTAATCTCATCAAAACATTGACAAGACAAGATTCATTGGATTGGTTTAAGGGATTTGTTTTACAGGAAACCATTGATTTTCCCTTGCAATATGGGGTTTTCCTGCAATTTGTCCCTTAAACCAATCCATTGAAAATGATAAAATACCTCCAATTTACAGGAAACCTCTATATTTGATGGTAAAAAACCATGGTTTCCTCTAGAATTTTCATCCAAACCCAACTCTCCAGCAAATTTCCGGTTGCCAAGGCGACCAGTCGCAGCTCCCCTACGCCGCGCGCCTGCGCGGCTTGGCAGGGAAAGCGCAGAAGTCTGAGGCGTGTGACTTGGACGGGCTACGTGGCTAGCAACTGGGGTTAGTTCACCATAGTTCATCCATGTACAAACCATGGCTAGAACCATTTACCATTTATGAATGGATTAATAACCCTGGTTAGGAAGTTTACCAACCATTTGCATCCAGTTGCCATTAAATGAATTGTAAGTGGGATAATCCCACGAAATGGGGACTTGCTGAGCAGGGTTACTAGCCACTTACGATCCGTGGGATGATCCTCCAAGTAGGGTAAATGGTTACATTGACATCGATGTGGAATGTCCATGGTTTCCATCTGAGAGCTGATCTGCACATGATTGATTTTCTACATCTTTTTGTATGTTTACAGGATGTACCAATACAAAGTGGAACAAACCAAGGGTACCATAGAAAATAGATGTAAAATACAGGTGTGGATAAACGCATCCATGGAAACAACGTATCTATTTTTCGATTTATGGGTATTTGATGGTGCGAGAACCAACAAAATTAGGTTTGAACCAACACCCATGATATTCTTTGTGTGTTGGAGAGCGTATTTCAACAATACTTGGGTTTCCAACCAACAAGACTATCCATGATACTTTCGAACGCAGGGAAACCGTTGGGTGATTTCAATCACAAGGACATACAAATGCAGCAAGTAGGTAGAGCTGGATTTTAACAGCAACTGGCTTAGATATGGAAACTGGAGCCTCCATATGAGAAAAGTCCCTTACCTTTTCCAGCTAGTAAGCTAGTACTGTAGCTGAGTATCATCCTTGGCTACCATGCAGTTTCTTCCCATGTATGTATGACTTGGAATTGATGAAGGTGATGTATTCCCAAATATTTTACCAATGGGACATCCACCATTTGGGAAATCAAGTGCAATGGAATTTCATTTTTTTGGTGGACCAAATCGGCCGAGAAGAAGGACAAATATCTTTTGTACAAGGTTAGGCATCCCAAGTATAAGTTGCTTTATGGACCTATAAGTAGCTATAGTTAAACCGACTATGGTTAGTGAATTTATGTATCATTATGTATTACATAATAACATATATATATATTGTATGTATACATGTATGTGTGTATGGTTTATGGTTGGTTTAGCTATTGTCCTATTGTCCGTGAGATCCTCCGTAAACGTAAACCCAACAGTTCACCACGTTCGCTCCGTGGCGGTTAGCGCGCCCAGCGCAGGTCTGTCGGGCTCGCCTGTGCCACTTCGAGCGCTTTTGGCATCGCCCCGGCATGGAGGAGCGGAGACGTGGAACTGCCGAGACGGTGGAAATGGTCAATTTGGAAAGCAGCAGGAGATGTCAATGTAGAACTAGAATTTGGGGCCACCTTGAGAATCTATGTTGGTAACTCCAACAACTATGATTTATGATACTTAATAGCTATACTTCATATTTAAGAAGGTTATAACCCACTAAGTTAACTTGGGGGGGCCACATTGTAGTAGCACACTGAAAACATACATTTTAGACATATTGTATAAATCTATATACTTATGATTATATGATTACAGGTGATAATTACATATACTATATACTGTATATAACTAGCCCAGCGATTCTTGCACTATGGAAGGTTGAGCCCCTATGTAATTTCCAATATTGGACTCTCTCGTATATATAACTATATCAATATATTCATATATTCATATTAGTAGATAGCAGATATTCCTTTCATTAAATATGAGATGATTAAACGTTATCAACCTGTCAGGTTATTCTCGTCTTTTTCTTTCTAATCACTGTACTTCTGACACATATGATACATGATGATATTGTCGCCTCCATTTGGTAGTATGGTGCTACAACATCAATGATACTTGCAGTTAACATACTTGTATCATGATTGTAAGTAGGAATCTTCAATATTAATGCAACAAATGATTATTCTCCTGACAGTCATACTATACTTGGAATATAGCCATCGCAAAGATTTCTTTGCTTCCCTTATCATTGTAAACACTTCTTGGAATACAACAAGAAGTTGCTGTCACTAAGTCTTTTTTTTTACCAAATCACCATAGTTGTGGGTAGCTTTATGGCATTAGGTTTACCACTTCTTTTGTACTTGGGAATACTACCACATTATCACCAATATTCCTAAATTCACTCATGGAGTAAGTATATTCTATTCCCGCCAGTATATTATAGTTCCTCAGTTGTAAAGATAGTAGTTAATACCCATCAACTATAGTTGATATCCGTATGATATCATCCTTTATCTATATAGATGTACTCCACAATCAAATACTATACACATCCATTGTGCTTTGATATAGATACTATAATATAGCAAATTACCATTACCCTCCAGTAAATTAACATAGACCCTGGTAGATAGGGATTGGAAGATTGGTTTCCACAAAAAACATGTAATTGTCAGGGTCAAACTGTTAATATACCAGATGGTACTATATACTATGATACTATCTATTACCGGATATAATTAGATGGAATTACCATTAAAAGATGGTACTATCTACTATAATCACAGCTTGCAACAGCCAATGTCGAGGCCTTGGAGCCCTCCGAGGCGCAAAGGCCCAGTTTCGCTGTGCCCAACGCATGGCTGCCTGACCGCCATGGGAACATCGAGATTTTTGCAACAAAAATGGAGGAAAATGAAGATCTAAGCGTATGAAAATGAGGATTTGAATGGGACAATCAACTTAGTTTATGGCAAGTTTGATGGGAAACATGATGAGACTTGCCATTGGATTTTGGGCGTTTCATGGCCACTTTCATGGGGAACTTGAGTTTTTAAGTGGTGGATTTGGGATGTAAACATGATAATGGCACATGGACCTAATTCAACAAGCAAACCGACAACTTTCAACTGTTGCTGACTGTTTACACTATCAAGTTTGCTAGTAGTCATCCATCGGGCTATTCCACTCAACTTCAGTATCAGTAAACTAGTACTGGTACAAGGTGATGCCCCCCGCTTTGCTAAATTGGTTTGCAAGTGGATCAACTATACATTTTATGGTAGATATACTGAAAAATAACCATTGTACACATGTCTAAATCATTCAACAAAAAAAACAACTTAGTACACAAAACATCCATCAACATTCCATCAACTATAGGTCAAATATGTAGTAGACTACAATCTATCCATTTCTCCATTCGCAGCCGGCCGTCGCCATCCCAGGGCACCACAGCTTCTTTCGGATGCGGGGAGTGTCGCTCCATTGGCGCCGGGTGCTGCGGTCCGGGTGAAACCGCGAGGCGACTGGGTTGGTGACAGCTTTTTGTGTGGCTTTGACTTGATCTATGGGATCATATGGGTGTGTCTGAAAATGGGGTATTCCCCCAATTATTGTGATTTAATAGGGATAATGAGGACTAAGCATTGGATTTCGGGATACACTATTTTCAGACAAACCCATATTGCTAATAGTCTCTTCCCCTGTTTATTCTCAGCCTTTTTGTTTCCGAGTTAAAGGGAATTCGAACTCCCCCAGTTACTCAACATGTGCCATATTTTGGATCATCCCAGCGTCCGACAGCAGGTTCAGATGACCTTGGCATTTGCGAGTTCTACGACCCGCAGAGCGGCTTGTGGCACGTGCGCTTTTGCGACCGTCTGCAGCGCTTGGCGCCGCAGCAGCTGATTCGCTTAGGCCCAAGATGGTGATGGTAGACATAGCAACAACCAATGTGCCATTTAGATCCATTTGGTGGATTATATCATAAACTTGGTGGATGAATAGGATCTAACCTACCATGTATATCCAAGCATGAAAATCTGACCTACTACAGATGTATCAAACATGTGTGGATCAATTCTTTTCGTAATCCACAGCAACATCATTCCATGCCTTCGAAGTTCTTGCTGGGATGATTCCTGAAGTCAGATCCTCAGTACTTCGGACAGGATCATCTCAGTCGTGTTTTTAAACGGGTCAAATATGCCTGATATCACTGGATGGGTTTAAGGGAAATTTTACAGGAAACCCCTATATTTGATGGGAAAATCTATGGTTTCCTGTAAATTTTCCCATTAACCAATCCATTGATAGCTGGAAGTCATTTGAGACTACGGATGCACATGCGTACTGGAACACAGTGAGATCTCAATCTTTGATGCTTCTGCTGGTTTGGTCACCTTTTATTGGCGATGTCGAATCATCCGAATCCGGCTGTGAGTCTCACACTTTTGACACTCCTCAACCAAAGTGTGAAGGGTTTTAGGCTGGCTACATTAGGTTGGCTACATCCATGGTATGTATACTGTCTCTATAATGTGTATATATATATATAGATGTAGTTATATCATGACTGCCATCTTATATCCCAGATCAGTTGGCCATATCTTTGGTACCAATTTCAACTTTCCCATCATCTCGATAATATACATAATATATATATATATACATAGACATGCATTCACACACAATTACATGTAATTTGCCAATGTTTTTCAATTATAATACAAGGTGGAGCCCCCAAACGATAGCCAAGTTGGTGAACATAACTCAAATAACTATATGGTTTGTGATACTTATATATATATATACTCATAGCTGTAGTATTCTTGGGGTTTTGATAATTAATTAACCCCATATCCTTTGCCCAAGCAACTCTTTTAAAAGGTCCCTCACATTGCCACCCAGCAGGTGGAAACGAAGAAGGTGATGCCATCGATGGCGAAGAGCTCTCGCAACAGGAACTGCTGACCTTGGAGGAGGACATCGGTCCGAGACGTTGAAGTGTTGGATGACCAAAAAAAGGGTTTGTCCCGAAATAGGGGATACGGGATACCCACAAATAGCCATATATTTAAATAGGGAAAATGAGGTTTGAATATCTATTAGATTTTCTTGGATAGCCTATGTTCAGACATGTTCTTTGCTGGATGTGGATGGTAAATGGACGGTTAAGTAATAGGTTCTAGGTGTTAAGATCGTAAAAATGGTTGACAATGGTTTGATGGCAATTCTTATTCTTACACGGCTATGGAGCAATACCCACAGATACAACGTGTAGGGGGTTGACATCCACTCACTAGCTAGTTCAATCTTCACCGAAGGAATCAGCTATTTGACTAGTGGATACCTTCCTCAAACAATTGAGGGGGAGTCCATAAAGCGGAATGCCCTGTCCCACAAATCATTGTACATTATCATTCTTGCATTTGTTCCATAGACGGAATACGAAGGTCCTCTTGGACGTTTTCGCGGGTTGATGGCTACACCTCTGTTGACTCGATGGTGATCAATGGGTGTAGCCATGACCAGCTTCTGAACAATTGGAACATTACCCATGAAAACGGGGATATAACGAAGAGACTTGGTGATATCTCAATCACTAGACATAAACCCTGGGAGTTCTTGCAAGTTGGATGACAACAGATACAAGATGCTTCTTGCTCTTCAGCATCTTGCAGGCCTCACCACCGCCTGGAATCCAGCCATTATGTAACCAGATGTAGGCGAGAAGAGGTCTTCAGAAACAAGCCATCATCATGAAATATGGAACCAATCAGAAACAAGCCATCAAAATAGGCCTCGAATCCACCCAGTCTTCGACAGGAGCCGCCAATGAAGCGAGCAAGAACTCAGTGTCAGCTGGTCTTCGATTTCAAAAGACACCGCAGCGATGGATGCAGTGATGATGTGAAGGATTTGATTTGGGTTTTGTTTGGGTATGAAGCATGGATTGAATTCGAGAATTCCCCAACTCAAGAATTTGGATTTTCTAGTACCAGTATATAACTTTGGTAATTTTGGAGTGTCCATACTCTGATACTCATTTCATGTCATTGTACAATCCCAGACTTGCAGACAGTGTGTCACATCTCACATTGGGCAACTCTCTAGATGTGGAACCTAAATGGGACGTCAGTTGATGAGGGCTTGGCCTATGTCAACAGAGCAGTTTTTCGTCAGCCCTTCGTTGCCGGGGATTGGCCTTGGTGCCATTCCCATGACTTACGAAAGCCCAATGCCTGATGAAAGAAACGGACTGTTTACCAATCAGTTTTATCCATGCGATTCATGGTAAATACATGTAAACATACCCAGAACAAATTTTCATGTGTTCATATTCTGGAATACCATCTATTCATCAAGCATGGCAATGGAGAATCTCCCATTTATTGATGTTATGTTTCGGGGATTTCCCATTTTGGCCACGTGGTGCCCAGGTGCTCTGCGCCGCCGTGTTCTTCGCGTGCATCCTGCACTTGTTGAGGACGCGTTTCAAGGGCTGCAAGGAATGGTAGTGAGGTACCACATTGATGGCAGGCCTGAAATGTTATTGGAAGATATACAGTATCATATGTTTATGTAATCTTATGTCTATGTATAATGGCATTTAATAATATTTAATACACTACCACAGTGATAAAAAGGAATACTACAGTATCATACGTTAGTGGAGGATATACAGTATGATGTAATGTGGTAAACACAAGCATGAACCACCACAGTGACCATCGATTAGGGGCTCCTTTCAAATCATTCCGGATAGGAGTACGCCCAATAATAATAAACCCCAATTGGAGGCGGTTTATCTCATTTCTGGGTCTATGATCGGTTGATTCATCTTCATTATTGATAGTTAGTAAGATTAATTTATTGGACTAATCATCCCAGGATTGGAGGATCACGGTGTGTATGAGTTTGTTAACCCAACTCAACTGGATCATAATGGTGGAAACCCAAAAGGAATCGAATCCACCAGATTTGGGATGGTTTGTGTTGTTTAGCAAGCCCACTGAATTAGAAACATCAATGGGGAAGAGGCCGCTTCTTATTTCGTAGTAATTCTACATGGAAAATCCCGAAGCCTGATCAATCGATGGGGTTAGTCCATTGCTGAGTTATTTATCACATCTGAGGCATTGACAATACAAAACTGGTTTATACAAATCCCAGATTGCTTGAACTACTCCATGTGTCACTGATTCATAAGCTCATTTACGAACGGCTTATATAGTCGTGGTTGGGGTAATCTTGGAAGCATGGAAAAAAATACTGGTCACATCCTTCAATCCTTCCCTTCGGGACGTATGCAGCATCAGTTGGTAGAGGTGGGTTCATGTGGTGCTGACTTTTTTTCAGGAAACCCCAAAGGGTGACAACTGACAGTTGCTGATTCTTGAAATGTTGCTGAATGTGCGTAGGAGGGCCGGGGTCTTTGCTGCAAATTATCATCCACTATCTCCGTTTGCGTTTGCATATGCACAGTGAATTTGTTGGATCAATTGTTCAAACCCTAGGAACCTCAGACTTTGATTGTTTTCAATAGCTTGATTAGGGGTTACCCAATTGGTAGTCACCTTTTAGTTTTTTGGTGACTGGTCAACTTAGAAATATCTAATCTCGACCCATACCTGGTCGGCGGAGGGGGTTATTCAGCGATGTGTTGCTCCGCACGCAGGAAGCATTGCGTTGTGGCGCGCAGTGCGCAAAGAAATGTGGTGATTCGCACAGATGAGGACATGGAGGGAAGGGTGATATGTGTGATACTGTGAAGGGCCATGAGTCAGAGAACTGGTCAGGTTAGAGTTACTGTAGTTAAAACATATACGCATGGCTATGATTTAAATTATACCCTAAATATACCAAGCATATCCAAGCATGTTGTACCAAAGCATGCAACATCAAAGGATGTATGAAGTAGAAGCTGTCGGATCTACATAATATGCAACGACCATGGATCATAGTGATGTATAATGGTGTATGATGATATCATGTTCCAGAGCGTGGAACAGAGATTGTTTTTATCTACTAGCTGCAATATAATGTTGAATACATGTCGCCGTGCACGTATACACGTCCAACCAGCAAAATATCAATTCTGGTGATATCATGTCAACCGAAATGATCTAAAATGATGGATACACAAATATCCCAAGTGTCACCATCAAGACGGTGCAAGATGATTACATTCAATAGGTTTGGGATGTTTTTTTTTGTAGATCATTTGTAAACCTTGCAAGATCATCATGGGGTACCCCAGACCATGCAAGATACCAACCAATAACAACTTCATCCATAGAAGGCAGCTCTTATATTTGAAATCGAGTGGAGGGACACCATTTTGGAGGTTCAATGGTACTAGGGTGAAACGGATTGCTGGTTTTGACCATAATTGTGTGTAAGGATACACTACCAGTCTATGATGATCTTGCAACGGTTGGTTCATCAAGGTCCAGGTACTGAGAACAACTTAACAACTCATGGCACTTGTTTCTGATCCACCTTTTTGGGAAAATCATACCATAGTGATTCAGATACGACCTGAAAAACCGATGTGTTGCTCGTGAATGATAGATTTGATGGATTGTCACCAAATATTCAATGGATTGGTTCATGGGAAAATTTACAGGAAACCATGGTTTTTGCCATCAAATCTAGAGGTTTCCTGTAAATTTTCCCTTAAACCAATCCAATGACATATTCTGCGCCTTTTGCCACAACTGTTTTAGATTCCGAAACTTGATAGACATCATCAGTTTGCACATCCTGAATCAGTGGCGAAAAGATGATTCTGTTCATTGAATTCCCATGCTGTTGAGATCCGCCTGGATTTGGTGGTAGAGATCACAGTCAGACGGTCTGACGGTGCGAGGGCATTCGTATACATATAGCAACAAACGAAATACAAACGTCGGGTAACATCTGACTGAACAACTGGGACATGATGTTTCTTTTCTTTGGGGGGTTAATATAATTCACTACAATCATAATATCAATAACAATAGTAATACTAATAGAAATCATATATATATATATGTATATGTATATGTATACTATATGTATATATATAGATGTACAGTTCAATCTCCGTTTGGAGATCCAATCACTTACCTTTCCAGAAAGCAATTTGGCTCAGTGGGGATGGAAATCCTGCGACATGGATTGCATTCATTCGTTCAGTGATCAGAATTTGGTGGTTCTTGGTCATTTGTAAAGAGTTGGTTGTTAATAGGTTCAACTGATTTTGCAAACAGCTGGTCTAACTCGGTGAGTTGTACACATTCTCCTGTGCCTTGTTGAGTTGTTTTAGTTGTTTGTTTCGCCACGGTTTGAAACTCAACTACGGTTTTTGTGCCTGAACCCATCAAATTCCAGCGCCAACCACCCCATGATGACCAGTGGTGCGGGTGGCTCTGCTGGCGCCAATGGCTGGGAAGCCATTGAGATTCAGGTGCGATGCCTTAATGGTGAAGGATGCAACTTCACCCTGAACAGGTCCACCCTGGGTGATGAGCTGCGGCAGATGGTTTTGCAGCAACTTCCTTCGAAGAAAGGCAGAAGATTCGCACTGCATCACAAGGATGCACCGTTGCTGCTCACCCAAACATTGCAGGAGCAGGGTGTGGTAGCAAAGATGGCAACAGTCTCTTGCACCTTTGTCCCCACAGATTTGTATGCTGCCTGGTGCTATGTCCACGGATTCCTAGTCTCTCTGCGAGAGTGCGCACTAGAGGGAGTGACAAAGATAGAAGGCGCAACTTCCAGTGCGTACTTGCAACATCTTCCCAGAAGTCTTGAGACCCTTGCTCTTGGCGATAGGTTCAACCAGCCCCTGGAGGGAGTGAGCCTGCCAAGCGGCCTTCAGACTTTGATATTTGGAGAAAGATTCAACCAGAACCTGCAGGGAGTTTGCTTGCCAAGGGGTCTTCAGAGCTTAACATTTGGCTTTAGATTCAACCAGACCCTGGAAGGAGTATGCTTGCCAAGCGGTCTTCAGACTTTAACATTTGGAGATCAGTTCAACCAGACCCTGGAAGGAGTGAGCTTGCCAAGCGGTCTTCAAAGCTTGACATTTGGCTACAATTTTAACCAGACCCTGGAAGGAGTGATCTTGCCAAGTGGTCTTCAAACTTTGACATTTGGTTTTGAATTCAACCAGACGCTGGAGGGAGTGAGCTTGCCAAGCAGTCTGCAGTCGTTGACACTTGGCTCTGAATTCAACCCGAGCCTGGAGCAAGTGAGTCTGCCAAGCGGGCTTCAAAGTCTAACATTTGGCTTTTATTTTGACCAGCCCCTGGAGAGAGTGTGCTTGCCAAGTGGTCTTCAGAGCTTGTCATTTGGCTATGAATTCAACCAGTCCCTGGAGAGAGTGTGCTTGCCGAGCGGTCTTCAGACTTTGACGTTTGGCCACAAATTCAACCAGACGCTGAAGGGAGTGAGCTTGCCAAGCGGTCTTCAAACTTTGACTTTTGGCGACAAGTTCAACCAGACCCTGGAGGGAGGGAGCTTGCCGAGCGGTCTTCGGAGCTTAACATTTGGCTATGAATTTAACCAGACCTTTGAGGGAGTGAGCTTGCCAAGTGGTCTTCAAACCTTGGAATTTGGCAATGAATTCAATCAGACCCTGGAGCAAGTGAGCTTGCCACTCTGTCTTCAGAGTTTAACATTTCGCTTTTACTTTGACCATTCCCTGGAGAGAGTGAACTGGCCAAGCGGTCTCAAGAGCTTAACATTTGGTGCTATTTTCAACCAGAAGCTGGAGGGAGTGAGCTTGCCAAGCGGTCTTCAGAGCTTAACATTTGGTGATGTTTTCAACCAGAGACTGGAGGGAGTGAGCTTGCCAAGCAGCATTCAGAGTCTAACATTTGGCTTTTATTTTGACCAGCCCCTGGAGAGAGTGTGCTTGCCAAGCGGTCTTCAGACTTTGACATTTGGCCACAAATTCAACCAGAAGCTGGAGGGGGTGAACTTGCCAAGCGGTCTTCAAACTTTGACATTTGGCCACAAGTTCAACCAGACACTGGAGCGGGTGAGCTTGCCGAGAGGTCTTCAGAGCTTAGCATTTGGCTATGAATTCAACCAGACCCTGGAGGGAGTGAGCTTGCCAAGTGGTCTCAAGACTTTAACATTTGGCGAAAGTTTCAACCAGACCCTGGAGGGAGTGAGCTTGCCAAGTGGTCTGCAGACTCTGACATTAGGCGAAAGTTTCAACCAGACCCTGGAGGGAGTTAGCTTACCAAGCTGTCTCGCGAGGTTTTGTTGCTGCTCCGTTGTTGTGAGCATGATGTGATTTGCATCATTGCACGCTAAAAGTTTGCGGACATGACGGACATGTCTGTACATTGCAGAGTTTTGCTAGTGGCAAGGATTTGAATGCTTTCATCCTGCCAGAAAAATGGAGAACAGCCAGTTTTTTTTCTTTTATAGTTAAATTTGATCTATATATAGATGCAATGTACTGTAATTATCCCTTAGCAGTGTAGTGAGTTCGCCCTCAAGATATTTGTCCAAAGTTCTTACTTTGAGACCTCCTGTTGTTGCTCGAACCTTCACCAATGGTTCAAAGTTACAGCCCCATACTCGGATATCTTGGATATATTTGCTATTTAGTATATGGGGGTTTCCACATAAATGGGGGATCCCCAAATTATGGATGGTCTATAATGGAAAATCCAGTTGAAATGGATGATTTGGGGGTACCCCTATTTCAGGAAACCCCCCATGTAGCCGTCAGATTCCGTCAGGTTGTTGGCCACTCAGACTCCGACGTCTCATATCAGTTGCACAATGGATGAATCTAGCGACCCATCCCCATCCCCGATGAATCCCCATGTCCCAGGATCGGTTGAGGCTGAGGCTCAGCCCTGCTAGATCACATGTTTTCAAGCCAATCCATGCAACATTTCCATGGTTTTATCCTCATTTTCTCATTTTGAGATTGTCATTCTTTTTTTAGATCCCCATCTTGAGACGTTAAATCAGGTGAAATACCAAAACTATTTGATGATTTGTTGCTTTATAATTGCTTTTTTTAAAAAACTGATATATTATTTGTTTATTTATTTAATTATGTATATACCCCCATTGATCGCAATAGCTCATTTTACCCCTGGCTTAAATGCTGGATCCTACTTTCTGGTGGTGAGATTCCCGTCGTCTCTGACATCTCCCAGGACCGTGCGCGGCTCTTGGAAGTCCTGGACCCCGAGTTGTGCCTCACCGAGGCGGTATCAACCGAGCCCGGCAGGGTAGACAGCGGAAAAGTTCGGTGAAAGAACAAAATGAGCGAGAAAAAAGTACGGAAAACCGAGATTGAAAGTGATTTGAGCTTCACACAGGTAGTAGAAAAGAACACCATTTATCACATGTTAGTATGATTTGAGCTGCAAAAATGCGGTGGACTCAAGGATTTTTTGGGATGGGACACTGACAAATGAGGGGGAATCTGGAATTCTATCCACAAAGCATCAGAAACATGTGGAATGAACCTGTAAAACATGGGATTGAACCTACACAAACTATGTAGCGGAGGTTTGGATTTGAATTGCAGAAATGTGGAGTTACAGCCCAGAAGAATCTGACTTAACAACCAACAAGCATAGCGCATTTGAAAGAGACAACAACCAACTGAATTTGGCATTCGCAATATGTAATTCAAAACACAATAGAGATCACACCATCAGCTGTGATAAAAAGTAAGAAAAAACACTCAGGATTTTGCAGCCTTGCTAGATTTGAAATCTCATTTTGATTCATGCATGAGTTGTGTCCATTTTCTCCATCTTTTTGAACGGCGATACCATTTTTTCAGAATTGTTTCAATATATCTCGGCAATTCTCAACAACCATTTTTTTTCCAGCAATACAACGTTCATTGCATGATATTACATGTATAATATATATATAATTATATATATAGAGAGAGTCAAATGTAGAGCCACAGATGTTTTTTTCCCCTAGGAGCTGTTAGAGGTAAAAATACTGGAGTTTATCCCAGCCTAGCTGCTGGGCCGATCATGGCACACAAAACAATCAACGCACATAGGATCATAGGATATCATAGGGATACTACAAGTTCATACTAGGACTACCCCAAGAAAAAGAAGAGAATTGAAAAAAGAACTGCAACCGACACAACATGGAGAGAAAGAAGTCACCAAGAATGAGGAGGAATAGAATCGAATAAACTCATAATGTATATTATAAACCGGAGGAATATAACCCATGAACATAGAGATAAAAACCAAATAGGAAAGGGTGCAATAGTTTGAGAATGACAAAACTGGGATGCAAACGAATGGAGGAACTGTTTGATGCTAGGTCATGTTGATCAACCAGACACAGAGAAAGCACATGTCTATGTCGATATCCTGAAGTGACCACTTGGAAGGCGGTGAAGATTGGTGGCACAGGTGGGGCTGGTGGGATGGACCAGGGCACTTCATAGATCAGCAAGGATTAGTCGTTTATAGGAGGTAATCAACCAATGTGAAACCATCAAAGGATAGGTAACTAAGGTAACTTGGTTGATTCATTACGCCTCCAATCATCCTGGACTGAAACGCTTTGTGACTGGTCCTGGAGCATAAGGACACAACTCCCGTCCATTGGTTTGCTCGCACAACTCTCAACCACCGGCCGTAAACGTGTTTCTCAGCAAATAAAAGCAAACCAACCAGAATACTGAAGTAAAGATGGACACTTTGCTTGGTTTTTTGGGGACTCAAAACAAGAATTAACGGTATCAGATTGATTGAGTTCCGGCAAAACTCCCCTTTTTGCCCACCTGGTCCGCTCTTTCCCGAAACGAACCTCGCCAGAACTGCCTGTGGGATCGCAATTGGTGGACGATGTCGGGCACTCGTCGTGCTAACAGTGAGGTCCAGAGTGGGGATAGAGGAGGTTTCCTAAAATGGGGGTACTCCCCAAAACCATTGCTTTCAATACTAAAATGGATAATGGTCTAATTTTGGATAGCTACTGGGCTCAAACCTCCCCGTGGTGTAGCTGGTGAGGTGGTTCCTTTCGGATTGGGCCATGGAGTTTTCATTCGGACCTTTCAACAAGTACTTCNCTCAAACCTCCCCGTGGTGTAGCTGGTGAGGTGGTTCCTTTCGGATTGGGCCATGGAGTTTTCATTCGGACCTTTCAACAAGTACTTCAAGTATGTTGCCCCATCCTCCCAGGTTTGCCCATGCCACTACAGGGTGACTTGCTTCTGTACTGATCTTGAGGTCCAGCAGATGACGACTACTGAGGTGATCTTGTCCTGTCGGATCTTGAGCGTGCATCCCTTGACATGTGATCGTTTCAGAGACCTGAGCTTGCCACTTGGACGTTGTGCTCACGATATCACGAACCGCTACAGCTTGAAGGTGTCGCATGAGCAGTGGACGTGTGTGGTGTCTAAGGTGCCGACTGTCCTGTGCTTGCAGGCATTTGTCTTTGCTGACTTGCTTGATGTCTGCTTGGATGGTGGAGGAGTAGCCCCAGCACCTGAGTGTCGCATTCCTGACCCATCTGGGCTTGTGCATGTGCTTGAGTTGTTTAGTGGTGGTTTCTCANTGCTTGGATGGTGGAGGAGTAGCCCCAGCACCTGAGTGTCGCATTCCTGACCCATCTGGGCTTGTGCATGTGCTTGAGTTGTTTAGTGGTGGTTTCTCAGGGTGGTCTCACGTTACTCGAGCTTTGAAAGCTTTGCATATGCCACTGGTCACCTCCCTTGCAGTTGACATCGATCCGGATTGTGTTCTTGCTTATTCCAAGACGTTTGGTGCAGTCTTGCATGTTGCCGGAACACCCTTGCAGTTGGATGATGATGGAAAGATCCCACCAAAGCTTGTGATCCAGTCAGACGTTGCTGATTTCTCATGGGTTCACTTGTTGGGCTGTGTGACCTTTGAGATTGCTGTGGCCTCGCCACCTTGTCCACCTTGGTCTGTGGCTTCTGTCTCGGCTCCAGGACTTCGACGCAACGATGGATGCTTGACCCCATTTGCAGTTGCCTTGATTGCTTTGATGGGTTGCAAAGTGACTTGCCTTGAAAATGTCAGTGGAATGGTTCATCATTCCCATTGGCCTGTCATTCAGCAATGGTTTCGAGCTTGGAATTGGGACTTGCGTTGGATCAAGACGCTTGACTTGGCAGAAGTTGCACCACAGAAAAGAGATCGCTTGCTTCTGATTGCGACCAAGTCAAATGACTCCTCACTCATGCCTCATATCCCTTGCACTTGGCCAAAAGTTGCTCCTCCTTCGATGCAGCAATTTGATGTCTTAGTTTCTGCAACGGATCACTGGCTGGATGAATGTCGACCAACTGAAGCTGTCCTACAACTCTACCTGGATCCCATGAACTTGCCCAGACAAGCCTCTTCGAACCGCTCATCCAAGAGATCGAAAGTTGATGTGAATCGATACAGAATCAAAACTCCACAGGATCAGATGACGACTGTGATGGCGAACTACTCCCTGGGACATCTTCTTCCGAGGCATGTGATTGAATCCGGGGGTCTGTATGGAGGCCTGTTGGCCTTGCCTGATGGTTTGAGATTTGCTTGCACACCTGAGGTCCTTTTACTTCAGACCCCACTTGGAGACCAGTGGTTGCCGAAATCACGCAAGGTGTCAATTTCCATTCTTGGAAATTCCATCTCCTCTGCTCATGCAGCGATCGCTTTGTTGAATGGTCTTGCTTTCATCACCGATATCACACATGTCGACATTGCTGAGCTTTTTGCACGATTGCTGGACTCACGCCTCAAGGCATCCACTTTGTCCATCACTGACACACAGGACGGATACCTTTTCCAGCATTCGGAAATTGAGCCGACAGCTCCAATGCACCTGTGCGACAGACTGGTCCTGAGATCACCTGCTGACGAAGCTTTGGCTTATGTTCAGGCTGGACTCAATGTTGCAGCTGTGGTGAAGGCCCTGATGGGAACATCGACACCTGCTCAGATCTTTATGCTTCCAGCTGGTAACCTGGCACACAGGGTTGACTTACCTGCTTGCATGTCTATGCCTAGGGAACGCTTGATCTTGTTTTCTGATGTCATGGGTGGACTCCTGCTCCCGACTTCCATGTTTGTGAGCATTCGTGACAGCCAGGTTGTGCTTGCCCTTTGCATTTTCGGTCCGGTCCTGATGGCACGACGTCAAAACATGAGGACTGGTGATGTGATCGATTTCCTCAAGCTTGAATTTGATTCTCGTCGCATCTTCTGTGTCGACATGATGGGTTTTCCACTTGAGGAAGGGCTCCCATGTCCTGATGCTGTAGTTGTCTTGCCTCGTCGTGGTCTCCAACCGATGAGCACATCTTGTCTCCTTGAGCTTGACGTCGGAGGTGAACGCATGTGTGTCTCCTTTAATGGGATGCCAGGTGATTTGGCCGCGTTCCTTGAACTGTTGTGCACCTCTGGAATCCATGACTTGATGCAATGCATGGGATGGACCTTTGTAGTGCCCATCTCTTACATCCGACCGCATGGTTTTGAACTGATTCAGCTTGTCAAAGTACCGGGTTCGTTTGCCATCGAGAGTGACGATGCCTTGCATTGCCTGGCGGTTTTGCTCTTTGTCTCAGAGTTTGGAACATTTCAGTCGATTGGGGACAACCCTGCGATCCGGGTCCGTTTCAAATTTTGGAACACTTGGATTTGGGAAGGTATGTGGGACCCAACTTGCAATCTCTCACATGTTCGAACCACCTGGCTTGACATCATGAGAAAGTTTGCCTTCACGTGGGAAATCAGATTTGTCCTTAATGGTCACAACATCAACCCTGACAGAGCTTTGTCTGAGTTTCTGGGTCCCCTTGTAGTATCACAGGGTGAAGTCAAAATTTTTCTGGTCGTCAGTTTGCATGGTGGTGGACCAAAGATGGAATCTGGATCTGAATCTGCCAGACCAGCTTCATCAGGGCTGAGACGAAGATTGCCTCCCCCACCACCACCTCCGAACACCACTGAGGTCCCTCCGACACCACCCAGTGTTCCAGGAACTCCTCCCTCTCCGCCGAGACCTCCAACACCTCCCAGGCCGCCAAGACTTGCATCTCGCAGTAGATCTCCTGCTCAATCTCAGGGTGAATCTGAGTACACGACTGAGTCTCAAGCTTCTGGACAGATGATGCCGTCCAATCCTGAGACGTTGCTTGAAGTTTTTGAGCTTGATCGAAATGACTCTGAACGTGCTTTGAAACTTGCCTTGCTGACTTGGACCAACTTGTCAAACATTGACTGGGATGTTGACTTGTCACCTTGTGCTCCGCTACGCATGACAACACAGGGACACCTGATGTACATCAATGGAGATCTGAAGTGTCTCATGCGACTTGTCCAATCCTTGCACCAAGTCCGGCTTGACTTTGTCATTGAGAAGATGGGATGGCTGACCTCCG
The DNA here is from genome assembly GCA_003297045.1 of Symbiodinium sp. clade C Y103. Lineage (NCBI taxonomy): Eukaryota > Dinophyceae > Suessiales > Symbiodiniaceae > Cladocopium > Cladocopium sp. clade C. Next base: position 154,586 of record BGPT01000687.1, read on the forward strand.
TTCAGTTTCAGGAGTTCTCCAACCCAGTCAAAGCCCGAATTGTCTTCATTCGCAATCCCAACATGGACTCCATCTCTCAGAAGACCTTGTACATGTTCATCAAGGCTGCATTCGTGGTGATGAGGCTCCCAAGAGGTGTCCATGAATCCGATGATACGGTTTTCACCAAAATCAAGGTATGGGGACACACCGCCTTTATGGGCTGGTTGCCGAAGACCTTGCTTGTTGGAACCTTGCTTGAACCTTGGACCTTTGCTCACACGATCCTTGGTATTCCGACCCCAATGCGTGCGGTTGGATTTGCATCCACGTTGAACCCGGATTACAGACTTTGGGACTACGCCAAAAGAGACTCTGAGAACAAGCTGTGCTTGACTGTGCACTATGTCGCGGGTTTGCAAGGGGGTGGCCCTTCGAAACCTCTTGCTCAGGATGTCACCAAAGCCAAAAATGCTCTTGCCACTTTCTTTTTGGGTCAGGGGGCTGATATCCAGGATATTTCTCCCTTTACTGAAAAGCTGTTGGCGGCCACCAGTCCGACCACCATTGACTCCCTGTTGAAGCCCAAAGCTGTCAAAGCCAAATGGGAAGGAATCTCGAAATCTCCAAAGCACTGAATCTTACGATTCCTGATGTCACGTCGGCCCCGGCATCCAGTAGGACCAAAGTGCATGAGCGTATCCGAAAACCAGCCAGAGNCTGAATCTTACGATTCCTGATGTCACGTCGGCCCCGGCATCCAGTAGGACCAAAGTGCATGAGCGTATCCGAAAACCAGCCAGAGACTTCACACAAGCTTTGACCTTGGAAGGAATCAAAGTGAAAGAAGGTTTCTTCAAGAATGAGGACAACTCCCAGTGTCCACAGCGTGGTGACATTGTTCCCAAGGAGTGCGGGGTCTGCCTCATGTCCTATGCCCAAGCCACCCCTTGGTTGACACAGACGACAGACCTTTCTGAAGACGAGTTGGCAGTGGTCATCCTTGGCTCATGTGAGTGCACCCAGTCGTCCAAAGGACAGCGCATCCAAATACCTGCTTACAGTGCTGAANTTGGCAGTGGTCATCCTTGGCTCATGTGAGTGCACCCAGTCGTCCAAAGGACAGCGCATCCAAATACCTGCTTACAGTGCTGAAGGAGAACCCTTGGTGTTGTCGGGTTGTCTCCACAACCTTGGAAAGAAACATGTCCATACCTCCAAGGTGGAGACCAATATCCTCACGCCTGACTCTGCTGTTGTGTCGTTCACGGTGTGCAGGGATGAACTCCCGGATGGAAAATGGCAAGACATTGTGGCGGCACCAGTGAAAACGGTGTTGGACTTATGTTGCGAGGGGTTGCAACTCTTAGCCCCTCCTTGGGGACGAGTGTACCAAAAGCTCCGANGACATTGTGGCGGCACCAGTGAAAACGGTGTTGGACTTATGTTGCGAGGGGTTGCAACTCTTAGCCCCTCCTTGGGGACGAGTGTACCAAAAGCTCCGAGTGAAAGTCCCACCCAATGATGCAACTTCGCTGCAATTCCACGCTCGCATCTCGAAAGATGACCTGACTAAGGTTCTCCAGTCCAGCGGTGCAAGAGCCGTCTATACGGCGGCAAAGAACGAGGAAAAACAGCTGAGCAGCGATTATCAAGTGGTCTGGCTTCCCCATATGAATCTTGTCAACTTGAGGGTNAAGAGCCGTCTATACGGCGGCAAAGAACGAGGAAAAACAGCTGAGCAGCGATTATCAAGTGGTCTGGCTTCCCCATATGAATCTTGTCAACTTGAGGGTTACGTGTGCCTCATACCCTCACCACAGGGGTCTGGTCCGCAGCATGCGAAACGAAGACAAGATCGCCCGTGGAATCAGATTCAGGCGGGAAGATTTCAAGACGGCTTTCTCAGAGCTTCGGCCGCAGGATGCAGTGCCGAGCGACATTCCTCCGAAGCATCTGTTCAAGGTTTCCCCAATCCCAGTTGGAGCTTCAGCTGAAAACGTGCAGACTTGGTTGACATCACTTTCATGGAAAGCTCGCCCCATGCGCCTCCTGGCCTCAAATGTGTGGCTCTGTGCCTCCTCGGAAGTTTATGAATCCCAGTTTGAGATGTGGGACTCCTTGCCTATCCTCATCAAGTGGGTTCAGAGTCGTGCTCCAGGTGAAAAGGTTGTCATTGCAGGCAACACGTCTCGCATTGTCCCGGCCAAATCGGCCCCTTCGTCTGTAGACTCAGCCTTGCAGTTCAGTGATCCTTGGGCTTACTGGAAACCTCAGTCGAAAGCCACTTCCGTTGCTTCAGCTTCGGCTCCTGTGCCCCTTGCAGCTGTGCGCAAACTTGAGGCTCCCATTGAGGACAGATTCAGCAAACAAGCTGCTGACTTTGAAGCCTTCAAAGATCAGCAGATTCAAGCCATTCGGGAAATCAAGGATTCTTCAGCCAAAGAGGTCACCCAGATCCGCAAAGACATGACCCAGCTCAAAGAAGCCATCACCACGCAGGGAAAGGCATTTGACAAACAGAATGTCATCAATGCGAAAGAATTTGGTGCCATCCGTGAAGAAGCAAAGGAACAGTTTAAGCTTTTGGCAGCGACTTTGCAGGAANACAGAATGTCATCAATGCGAAAGAATTTGGTGCCATCCGTGAAGAAGCAAAGGAACAGTTTAAGCTTTTGGCAGCGACTTTGCAGGAAAGCATGAAGACATCTCTCTCCAAACAAGACCATGCAATGACCTCGCAGTTCCAAGAGCTCAAGACGCTTCTTCAGAATCNTGGCAGCGACTTTGCAGGAAAGCATGAAGACATCTCTCTCCAAACAAGACCATGCAATGACCTCGCAGTTCCAAGAGCTCAAGACGCTTCTTCAGAATCGAGAAAACCCTCCCAAAAAACCTCGTCAAGAGGCTGAGAATGATTCGTGACGTCAAAAATGGCACCGATGGTTGTGGTTTGACCCATTCCATCTTTTGCAGCTCTCTTGCTTGGCATGTTGTCGGCTTGTTCTTGTGGCTTGGCCTACATGGCATGTTGCCAACGCGCATGTTGAAGCTCTTCCTCCAAATGGGTCTAGAACCAATGAAGATCTTGCCAATTTGAGGTTTGATGACTTGCTTGGAAGCCCATCTCCTTTTGAAGCTTGGTGGTACCGACCGTGTGTCAACTCCTTTGTTCTCCCTGAACTGGAGGTGCCAGCAATCCTTCCGACACATTTTTTTGCATGGTTCTTTGGCTTGATCATTGGTGNTCTCCCTGAACTGGAGGTGCCAGCAATCCTTCCGACACATTTTTTTGCATGGTTCTTTGGCTTGATCATTGGTGAAGCTTCTCACCCTGGTCCAGGGTCCGCCTCTGATCCACAAACATGGTCCGAACGTTAGACGAACCCAACGGCGGTGTTTAAAAAGTCCGATGAAGTTGTGAGCTTGGCTTCTGATGTGGTGATTTTCTCTGAAACATCCGCCACTTCGGTTATTCAAACTGATGTTTCTGGCCATTTGACTCGTAAGGGCTTTAGATGTTTCTGGTCGAAACCTGCCCCTCCCAAGAAGTTGACTTCTGATTCGAGACCTTCCTTTAGAGGTGAGGCTCTTGGTACATCCATTTTCTCACGATTACCTTCCAGGGTTGCTAGGATTGAATATCCGACGTTCCTTTGGGATAGTTGTCGTGTTTGTGCATCTGTTGTCAAACTTGGTCACTTGGATGTTCTCATCATTGCGATCTATGGTTTTGCCACCAGGTATCAACAAGGAGTTCGTATGAATGACATGTTCCTTGCTTCCATCTTTGATTTGGTTCAGCAGGTTAACATGCCTTTCATTGTTGCTGGTGATTTTAATGATCCGCCACACCAATTGCCCTCCTTTTCGTTGTTTCGTGAACTTGGTGCGGTTGAGGCCTTTTCTTTCTTCAAAGCCAAGTGGGGTTACGATTTGCCTGCCACATGTCAAGGGTCTACTCGTAATGACACGGCTATTTTCCATCCCTCTTTGGTTCCATTTATTGTGAACATGAGGGTTGACAAGCGATTTCAGTTTGATTCACATGTTCCATTGTTCATTGATCTGGAGTTGTCGAATGACACCACGTTGCCTTGTCAGTGGAGGATACCTTCATCTTGGGCAGCTCTGGCTCCACCGAGTGATATCATTGCACAATGTTACAACGACAAACCTTTTTCTTGTGTTTGTGATGTCTCTGCCATCTCTGATGAACATGGGACGGAACAAGCCATTTTGGCCTGGTCGGCCTCTGTTGAACTTGCTGTTGACAAAGCTCTCAATATTTCCAATAAACTCAACCCCATGGTTCAACCCCACTCAGGTCTTCATCCTAAATTCCGTGGTAAATGTGACTTGAAAAAAGTCTTTAAGCCTCGTGCCAATGGCGGTGTTCTGGATGATCCTACTGGAGGGTATACACCCGACACTGAAGTTTTTAGTCTGAAAGCGAAGCAGGTGATTCGTCAAGTCCGAAGGCTGAAATCTTTCAGACGGACCTATAAGGTCTTCTCTGGTACAGGTGATCCGGAGAAATCTGCCTTGCTTCTGCGTCAACTGCAATATGAATGGAAGATCATCTTGCATGCCAAAGGTTTTGGTCGGAAATGGGCGTCTTGGATCCTTGCTTATGAGTTGGTGCCCTTTGTTCCGATTCATCTTCCAGAGTATGACTTGCTTGAGATCTGTGTTGACATTACTGAGATGTATTGCAACTTGATTTGTCGACAGGAAGCCCGCAATCGGTATCAATCCTTTCGGAATCGCATCCGTGTGGATCAAGAAGATGGATTCTTGAGTTTGTCCTATCGCATTGTGCGTGGTGCTTCATCTCCTCCCTTGCATGAAGTGCCTGTCTCCAAGTCGGTTGAAGCTTGCCTTGTTCGTGCATCCAAGGGAAACATGTCCCTCAAGCTTGCCAATGTTGTATCTTTCCGCATGAATGCAGTTGCTTTTTTCGGTGACTCTGAGGTTTTTCTGACTCACCAGGTTTCTGATCGCGTTTTCTTTACTACTCAAGCTTTCAACATCCCTGCTAAGGGTTTGCTTGTTCAGGACTCGGTTGCCATGTGCACTTCGGATATCCAAGATGAGTTCAACAACTTTTGGGCTGAATTTTGGCTTCGTGATTCTTTTGAGGAAGCTACGACACCTCACTCTTGGGATAGTTTTGTGGAAGAAATTGAAAGATCAGGGATGCCACAACACCCTGCCATTCATGTCACTCTTGAATCTGTTCCCTTGTGGACTCGAGCCATCAAAGGCCTTAAGGCTGGAAAGGCTCATGGAGCTGACGGATGGAGATATGAGGAATTGAAGGCTCTCNTTCCTTTCACCATATCCGACCCATTACGGTGCTTGGTGCGTTGTATCGTCTCACGGGACGCATCATTTTCCAACAGGTAGTGCATGCTTGGAAAAACACGTTCCCTCTTCTCATATCTGGTGGACTACCAGGACGAGGAGTCAAGGACCTTGCATACATGTTGAAACACCGTATAGAGGTAGCCTTGTCCAACCGCTCACAGCTTGGTGGGTTCNTGTTGAAACACCGTATAGAGGTAGCCTTGTCCAACCGCTCTCAGCTTGGTGGGTTCAGCCTTGACTTGAAGAAGGCTTTTAACTTGTTCCCTCGTTGGCCCATCACCTTTCTTTGGCGTAGGCTGGGAATTCCGCAATGGGTCTGCGATTTCTGGTTGAACTCATTGATGAGAATGCAGCGTTACCCCCACCTGCATGGGTACTTGGGTTTGCCGGTTGACAGCTCCACAGGTGCACCGGAGGGTGACTCTTTAAGTGTTCTTGCAATGTTAGCCTTGGCTGCTGCCTTTCATTGGTGCATTGCCAATGATCGAGTGGTTCCGCACGGATACGCGGACAACTGGGGATGGAGTACCTTTAATCAGGCAGCTCACCGCATTGCCTACCAGGGAACACTTCGGTTGACATCCTCACTCAAATTGTTGATAGACTTCAACAAGTCGTGGCACTGGGGTGTTAATAAGGACTTCAAACAGTCCTGTTTTGACCTTTCACACATGTTTCCTGCTGGCGACGTCCCTATAAGGGTTGAATCCCACATGAAGGACCTTGGAGAGCGTTTCAATTTTGAAGCTTCTTTGCAACTTGGTAATGTTCGTGAAAAAATTGCTGAAGCCGAAAAACGTTGCAAACGACTTCGGAACTTGCCCTTGGATATTCCTGCGAAAGCTGCAATCATTCAAGCTTCAGTTTGGCCGATGTCTCTCTACTCTGCCGACACGTCTTTCATTGGGTTGCAACATTTTCAAACCTTGCGGTCTGCGGCTTTGTTTGCATTTGTCGGAAAGTGCAATTTTGCTTCGCCTTGGCTTGCATGTTTTTCGTTGTCGAAGTTTCTCAAGGACCCGCTCTTGCATGTGATTTTGAATGCTTTGCGTTCAATTCGACGGCTTGTGTCCATCTCTCATCAGACTGCGATGAGTATAATCCGAGCGGCTGCTGCCTTTTCTGGTTCCAAGCCTTTTGGGCCTGCTTCTACTTTGAAAAGATACTTGGAGGCCATTGGGTGGACCATTCTTCCTGATGCAACATTGGTTGGGCCTGAACACTTTTCTCTCAACCTTTTATCTGACTCTGCTGTCAAGATTTGTCGAACCCTTTGTATGGCTTGGCCCATTTTTCTTGTCCAGAATATGACCCGCAAAGGAACAGGGGATTATGTCCCTCACTACAATCTCACTGCAAAGGTGATGGCCTCCTTCTCGCCTCCTGATCAATCAATCTTGGTTCGAAACCTGGTTGGAGGCTTTCAGACGGCTGCCACTCAGAAAATGTGGGACTCTGACACCCCCATTGCTTGTCCGTTGTGTGGGTTAGATGACACTAGGGCACACCGCCTCTTGGAATGTGACTGCTTCAGTCAAATCCGATCCCAGCACAATGAAGCCATCACAATTCTCACTGAAGATCGTCCGGAGTGGGTCTTTGTGCCCTTGGCACGTTCAGCTCCTGATGTTGTCCTGCAGAGGGCTTTCCTTCGGACCATTCCTCATGCGTGTGAGTTGGAACATTTTCCTGCTACCCAGTCTGTTGTTTTTTACACTGATGGTGGGGCTGTTCATCCTACTGACCCAGATGCCAGACTTGCCAGTTGGGCTGTTGTTTCTGATGTCTCAGGGATTGATGTCCCTGGTATTCAATTGATGTCATCCGTCTCTGGCTCAGCGATGCGTTGCCCCTTGTTTCGTGTGGTTGGCTCGGGTCTTGTGCATGGCCATCAATCAGCTGCCAGAGGTGAGCTTGTTGCTTTTCTTCAAGCCCTCCTTGCCGCTGAGAAATATGAACCTCACATTGCGGTGTCCGTTGTCACTGATGCTACTTATGTGTGTTTCGTTGACTTTGCGCTCAGGTCTGCCATTCCGGACTTCCCCAATCACAAGACCATGAATGGTGATGTCATTTTTCAAATCAAACAACATTGGAATAGTCGTGTTCAAGTCTTCAAAACGAAAAGCCATCGCCTGTTGGAGGCAGCTGAAGATTGGCATGACTTGTGGACCATTTATGGCAACCATGCAGCTGATTTTGCAGCTACGGTTTCCCTTCGTAATGTACCACAGGACATTCGTCAACTGTTTGATGGCATTGCTCTCTTCCATAAAAAGGAAGCTTCCATGCTTGAACTCGTGCTCCGCTACCTTGTTGACTTGAATCGTGCTCGTGACGCAGCAATGAAATCTGCTAGTGTTGTGGGCCAACCGGAGAAAAGTGAAGAACCATCATCACAATTTATGCCCGCTAAATTGATGGGTGTTGATGCTATGCGCTTCCTTCAGACATTCTCTCCTGCTGAATATGTTCCTCTTTTCCGGCTTGAAGATGTTGACAGCTCTACCTTTCATGGGATTCTACAAGGAGCCAACTTTACAGCAGCTGTTGTTGATTGGCTTGCTCATTGTAAATGGCCAGTTGATGTGTCCAAGGATTACAACCGTCAGGATGACTGGGGAATCTCTTGGCTTGAGCTTTTGTTCAGCTTTATCTTGTTTTCGAAAAGGTATCCTCCGGTCAAAACAGGAGGTCAAACCAAAGATGCGGTCTTTTATGACTACAACTCAAATGAAGCCCTTTGCCTTCCAGTTTCGGCTCGTGCTGCTTCCAGAACTTACTACACTTTTTCACAAGCCATTTTGGCAATTCGAACAATCACGGCAACCAACTTGTTTCCTGAATTTTCTTCAAAGAAGTCTTCCACCTTGCGTCACTTTTTCTTCAAAGGGACCTTCGCCGGAGTCCCTTGTCGCCCAGTGTTACCCAATCCTGTTGAGACTTGTCAGGCGGTTTATGACTATGTCTCGAACTTGCAGGGCAGTTTGACCTTTCATCACCCTGTGAAGTTCCCTTTTTCGCCAGTTCAGTTTGACTCCGGACCTCTCCATGAAGCCTCAGTTCCTGAACGATTTCAGTGTTGGCAAAGGATTGTGACTGCCCGGTATAAGCGTCTTGCCAAAGAACGTCGTGCCCTGGCTGCTGCAGGGGCCTAATTTGCTTGCTTGCGGTTGTCCTCGTTCTCCTCTTGCTTGCAGTTGTTGTACAGTTCGTAATTCACTTGCACTTTGCACTTGGCACCCCCTTCGGGAAGGGGCCTAGTGTTGCGTCAGACNGTTGTTGTACAGTTCGTAATTCACTTGCACTTTGCACTTGGCACCCCCTTCGGGAAGGGGCCTAGTGTTGCGTCAGACTGATCGCGCCGCATCCCGTCATGTTCCCAATTATATACACATATTATGCACACCAAAATCACATCTACTTGATTTTCCCGATGACCATGTATATGATAATATGTGACAGCTGCTATAATTTGGGATTGTGTTGGACTATATTTGAAGTATATTTGGGATATTTGGGGATTGATTTTGGACTAAATATACAGGTTTCCTGAAAGGAATATAGCCCCGACCCCGAAATCATCCATGTTCATAGGATATTCTATGATATTCTATGATAAACACTTACCAGTAGTACCCGCACGAGGCGGGGCGGAAGTTGCCTTTTGGATATACTATAAGACCTTTTTCATCTATAGAACTTGCTTGCACCGTGCGTGAGNAGGCGGGGCGGAAGTTGCCTTTTGGATATACTATAAGACCTTTTTCATCTATAGAACTTGCTTGCACCGTGCGTGAGCCAGGCCTGTGCGTGCGTGCGCCGCGCACATGTGCTGCGCTGTTGAAACAATGTCACA